>CM057815.1:61276339-61801339 GCA_030067965.1 Latrodectus elegans
AAGCGTCCTGACTTGGCTTACTTGATGTTAAGACAGAAGAGTAGCTCGTACTGCTTCCACTCGCTGATGGGAAAAAATCTGTCATCAATGACAATAGCCAAGGCGATGTATATTAAAATAAAAAGGCTGTGTTAAAGGATATTTATTTCTAAAGCTGAGACGTTCAATATATTTTTGCTGTTAATTGAATTTTTAAAACAATTTTCAATTTTAATTAAATTTTTAAGGATTTTATTGAATTTATTGAAACAAAATTGACACTTAATAAACATTAAAATATTTTATTTACCAATTCCAATAAAATAAAATTAATTTATTTTACTTACTTATAAACTGGGCACACAAAAATAATCTCCATTCATATTTTTTACTTTAAATATTAACTACATATCTAATAGGAAGATAATATTTATTCCTTGTATGTATTCCAAGTATTTTTTATATATTTTACCTCGATTTGAAAAGAGTTTTCAGAAGTGAAATAGTTTCCTTCATACAAAAGTTATTTTGTTCATTAGATTATTTTTATTAAATTTATGCAATATTTAAGGAATTTTATTTTTAATTTTTGTGAATTCTCTTTAAAATTTTTAATATAAAACTTGCTTTTTAAAACTTGAAAATCGTAATTGAAACGTTATCAATAATAAAAAAATTGTTTGCACCTATATTAATCAGATAAAATTTTAAATAACAATTTAATTTTTTCTATTATATAAAAGAAAATGGAATCTCAGAATTATATAATATAACATTGTTTATTCGTTTAATGATAAATCAACATTATGAAAACTATTTCTGTAATATAGTTTCTGAGGAACTTATATATTGGATAAAACATTTTTCTACTATTTAAAACAGCACTCCCAATGTTTCTGACTTGTATAATGGATAAAAAGAGAGTCTGCTTTGTACTACAGTCCAGCAGATGCAAATAAAAACAAAGTCAATGTCAATGATGCGTTTAGAGCTGCTACTTTCTGATGTTCAATGATAACAAATCAAAATCTGAGACACTGATGTATTTTATGTACCCCACAGAAATTCTGATAATCATTTAATATAAATATATATATATATATGTATATATATACATATATATATATATATTATATGTATATATATATATATATATACTGTTATGTGTTCAGATTTTGATAAATATTTATTTAAATATACATGTATATATATATGTATACTGTATTAATGTATTCAGATTTTGATAAATATTTTCCCGCGCATTGAAAAGGTTATCCGATATGCACTACTATGCTTTTCTGCTAATCTTTATATTTTTCATATATTTTAACATTTTTTAAATTTAATTAAAAATTTCATTTTCTAATGGACTTTCAAATTTTATTGCAAAGATCTTAAATTTAAAATTTGAAATAACTTATATTTAGGTGCGATTATAAAAGTTTAGAAAAATTAGAAACGGTGGGGGGAGGTTTTCTAGATTGTATAGTGACGTCATGCGTTACCTCGTGTAAGATCACAAAGTTATTTTTGAAAGTTGAGTTTAGTTGTTGGGTTTCTTCTGCTGTAAGAAATTATTTCTGAAGGGGTGTTCAGGGAAAAGACTTGAGTAGTTTTTCTACCTGGTGGTGTGACGTTATAAGATGTGAATAAAGACGTTTCAGTTTGATGAACCATGTTCAATCAAGGAAAAACCTGTTAACTGCAGTATGCCTTTGCTGCGCGGATGAATAAAATGTCTGAACCAATCACAATGTTTCCATGATGTTGATTTGGAAAATAATTCTAGTTACTGTCTAAGTGTTTCACTTCGGCTGTTCTACAAACTTTCGAAAGGTTCAATTTATTGAACAGGATTTCATGTTGCACTCCCTTTGATTTTTTACAAACATCATGCCTTCGCCAAACAGCAATCGTGCTTTAAATGAATCAGCCTGTGCGATAAGGGTTAGCTTTAATTTGCATGTATTTATATTCCAATTTTAAATGTTTTTGTAACTGTTACTATGAATCATAATTAGAAAATGAAATTTTATTTATTTTGTTGATGATTATCATTGTTTCTGACTTAGATGTAGAGAAAAGCAGTAAAAAGTCAGAGAGAAGAATCTAAAGTAAGTTTTGAGTTTATTTTAAACAAATTATTATTATTTTGCAGAAACTCAGAGTTCAATGATTATTTTTTGATTTATACTGATGAATTACTTAAATCTTTTATTTACTTTTCTAGAATTCAGGAGTATTTTATGAAAATGAAATTCCGGATGATATATTTTTTATATGAGACTCCGTTTTTGTGTTTTCCAGTACTTGCCATGGAGTTGTCTCACAACACATTAGAAAGTAACAGAGATATGGAATGAAATATTATCCATTTTCAGAAGGAATTACTCTTCGACCATGAAGGATTGAACAAATTCTGGATAGAGAAGCTGTGCTTCAAAATGAGAACCATCTACGAAGCGTGTTTCCTTTACTGAATCAGAAATGCAGATTACAAGTGAAGACTTTAAAGTGCTTACATTCACTCGTGTGAAAAAAGGATGGAACTCAAAAAATCCTTTACATTTTCTGCTAAGCAATATAATAATATTGCGAATTTATAACAGTATTGCGAATGATGTTCTAGACCACATGTTCCGCACAGTGTATTTTTAGATGCTTATCGTAATGGTTTTTACGGCATTATTGAAGAAACTTTGCCAAGTTCCTTTTATTTCAACCTCAGAACCCAACATTTGATAGAAACTCTTGGAAATACCCTGCGTAACAATTTTAAGGAGAAAGATTTAAAAGAACCATGTATTTTGGCTGAAGAACTATGAGCTAAACGTGTAGAAACGTTTAATTCACATGCATTTCCTATATAAATTTTAGAAATTGTTGATTCTTTTTATCACAATCTAAGGGAAAATGAACATTTTTAGTTCTGAAACATGTTATGTATGTAACAGTTGATTTCCTGAAAAATTTAAGTTTATACAGCATTACTCGAAATGTAAGAAATGCCTTGTGTCCTGAAGATGCGTTTCAGTATTTCGAAAATAATGAATAATTTGATAAAAATATGTAACATTGTTTTACATTATTGTATATAAATGTTCTTTAAAAATTTGCTAAATAAAATATCATTGCTTAAAATATTATGTGTGTTTAATTATTATTTTCCTTTAGATAATATGTAAGTGTATTAAATTATGTAATTATATAAAAAGGAACATTCTGAAAATAATTGTGTCATTTAAACAGAGTGTATTACATTGAAGACAATGTCTATGATGTATCCAAAGATCAAACATTCTGAAGAAAATGATAATAATTCAAAACTAAGACATTGACGTCATTCTTGTCACATTTTGATGATTATTATAATACTGAATTTTGAAACAATTTTATGCACTTTATTCTTATGTAATTTCTATGTTTCTTAAAAAGGAAAAAAAATTTTTTATGGGATTTTAAGTAGTTTTAAGGAGTATATAGAATTTTATGACTTAAAATTGATTCTTAAAAATATTAAAAATATTTTATTGACCACTATCATTCAGGTAATGTTTTACAAAAAATTCTATGTATTAACTAACTTTGAAAAAGTAGACATTAGAAAACTACCTACATATATTTCTTTTCTTTAAAGACTAGCAATATAGCAATAAATTTGTTTACTAATACTGTTAATGTATAGTGATTTTGATAATCATTTTTCCGTGATTTGAAACTATATGTGAAATGAACTAATTTTTCACCATTTTTTATCATTTTAAGCAATATTTTTAAATATATATAATTTTATCAATTTGGTATCTCCTTTTACAATTCTTTTCATTTGTCATAAATCCTAAATTAGAAAAAATATAGATTTACATGCAATTAAAAGAGTAGGATTAGTAAATTGAAAAAATAGATGAAAACTTCTTTTAAAATTTAGAAAAAGTAAGTGAAAAGGAATTAAAATTAATAAATTTTTCTCGCCTATATTAATCAGACATAATTTTAAATATCAATATATATCTTTTTCTTTTATATAAAGAAGTTGGAAACTTTTTATATATTTTAACACTGTTTCTTCCTCAAGCAGAAAATCAACATTTAGGAAAAAAATTTCTAATAAATTTGTGTGTTTATACATTTTATAACACTTTTTCTACTTTTTAAAGTCCTGAATTGCTTAATGGATAAAAATTTCGGCTCGTACTACTTATCACACAGATAAAAAAATGACACGTGCTCTGTCTTTAACATATTCAAATGTCCCACATTCTGAAGCGCAATGATAATAATTCAAATCTGAGACATTCATTTCCTGACTTTTGCTGATAATTGTATAATATTGAATTTTCAAATGACTTTATTATATTTGATCTTATGAAATGTCTTTGCCTCATGCCTTCAATACACAGCCGAGCTGGCAGCGGAATGGTTTGCGCTCTTGCCTTCGGTTCAACCGTTCGTCTGTTCGAGTCCCACCTTGTGCACGGATGTTTGTAGTGGTTCGGAATCCACTTTAAACCGTAGGTCCCGGTCTAATTAGCCCTGGTGTTCAAAAAATGACCGTTGAACGACAAACAAACCATCCAAACCAAAGAGCCTTCAATACAAAAATTTATTTCATCAGGTTTAAGCATTCAACTGAATTTAAGACTCAATGTTAATAATTATTAATATAATATATTTTATATACCCATTTTATTCAAGTAATGTTTTACCAAAATGGTATTTATTTACTGATTTTAAAAAAGAAAGGACATTGAAAACTTGTTATATTTATTTTTTCCCTTTTAAAATAACAAAATATGAGAAATAAAGTTTTACTGATACTGTTAATGTATTCAGATATCGATTAATAATCTCCAATAATAATCTCTGATAATAATCTTTGAAAAAAGATTTCGATATGCAACAACCTGCTACATTTAATATTTACTTCATTCAAAATTAAATTTCTTTTTAAATTAAACAAGTTTTCATAAAACTTATTTTTAATTATTTGGTAATCCTATTTTCCATTTTATGGGAATATCATAAATCTTAAATTTTAAATATTTAAGATTTAAAAGCACTTAAAAGATTTACAAATTTTTAAATTGAAAATGATTTAAAACACCTTTAAAATTTAATAATGGCAATAAACATCATTAATATTAAAATAATGTTTTCACCCGTATTAAACACACAAAATTTTAATCACTAAATTAATATTATTTTAAATAAAAAAACATTTAAACTCACAAATATATATTTTAACAATATTGTTTCAAAAAAAAGAAAATAAAAAATTTACATATCATTTATTTTCAGTTTTCATTTCCTATATATTTGTTAAAACTTTTCTACTATTTAATATTTCCGAACCCTGTGTCCTGACTTTCTCTATGGATAAAGAGAATCATTCCTTCTGCTTCCCACGCAAATTGGAAAACATCACACCAATGCCTTTAATATCTTCAAAGAGTCTTTTTCTGACTCCAATGATAATAATTCCAATCTGAGACATTGATTGATTTCTTACTGACAATATGCTGTTTATTGAAATTTCAAATAATTTTATTCTTATGAAAATTATTTTCTTCTTATTTTTTAATATAAAATTTTAATGAATTTTGTTAGGTTTAAGGATTTTACTAAATTTAACGACACAAATGTAACTCTTAAATATTTTATTTACCCATTTCATTCAAATAATATTTTACAAAACAATATATTTATTTACTAGTTTTAAAAAAAGTAGAATATATAAAGTAAAAGGAATCTAAAAGGGAAAAAATTAATATAAAACATTCTATATTAATTTTTCCCTTTTAGAGAAGAACAAAATATGAGGAATAAAGTTTTACTGATAATGTTAATGTATTCAGATTTTAATAAATATCCTCCTGCGATTTGACAAAAATATTTATATTTCCGTAATGCATACCTTGCTTCTTTTAAAATTTACTTCATTCATACGTTAAATGTTTGATTAAATTAAACAAGTTTTAATTAATTTTTTTTATATTTTGTAATTCTCATTCTAATTTTTTTGCACGGCCCATATATCTAAAATTAGAAATATTTTAGATTTAAATGTATTTTAAAAATTTAAGAATTGTAAATTGCGAAATATTTTAAAACTCCATTTAAAATTTAGAAATTGCGAATGAAACGTCATTAATATTAAAAAAAATTTCTCGATGATATTATTCAGATAAAATTTTAATTTCATATTTAATTGTTTATTTAAATAAAGCAAGATAAAATTTCTTAATAATATATGTTAACATTATTGCGTCATCAAACAGAAAATCAACAATTAGAAAACTATTTTCGAATAAATTAAGTATTTATGAATTGGATAAAACTTTTTCTGTTATTTAAAAAACGCAACAAGCTGTGTCTAAGTTGCCTTATGGATAAAGAGACGTTTTGTACTTCTTGTCACGCGCAAAAGAAACTAAAACTGGTTAGACAATGTCTATGATGTATTCAAATGAACTTCATTCTGAAGTATAATGATAAAAATTCAAATCTGAGACATTGGTAAAATTTTTGCTGACTATTATCTATTTAATGTAATATTAAATTTTCAAAAATATTTTTTAATTTATTCTTGTTAAAATCCTTTGTTTCTATATATTTAATACAAAATTTTATTCAAATCTAAATAGATTATGGGATTTTACAGAATTTAAATGCACAAAATTAATTCTTATTAACATGAAAATATTATAATTACCTATTTCATTTAAGCAATGTTTTACAATAAAATTTATTTATTCAATTAATGTAAAAAATGGTATACAAAAAACTATCTACATTAATTTTCTTTTTTTTTAAATATTAAATAAATTTCAAGAATAAAATATTACTTTTTATGTATTCGAAATTTTTTAGATATTTTACCGCGATGTGAAAAATGAATTTAAATATGCAGAAGTTTGCTTTATATAAAAATTATTTTATTTATTAGATTAATGTTTTATTAAGTTTAAGCAATATTTACTGAATTTTTTCATTTTTTGCCAAACACATTAAAATGTTTTCAGTTCTACTAAATCTAAAATTTGAAATATTTTAGACTTAAATGCAATTTAAAAATTTAAGAATTATAAATAAAATATAATTTAAAAATCCATTTAAAATTTGATATGTTGAAACAAACGTCTTTACAATTAAAAACATATTCTCACCCATATTAAGTAGATAAGATTTTAATTACCAAGTAAATTGTTTCTTTCAATAAAAGAAGATTCATTCTTAAAATTATATATTATAAAATTATTTCTTCAGCAAACTGAAAACATCAGTAAAATATTTTCGAATATTTTAGTACTTCTTCATCAGCTATAACTTTTCTACTATTTAAAACTGCCGATTGCAGTGTCCTCATTTGCCTACAAGCTAAAGAGTTTCGCTTCTACTGCTACTCCCACAGGTGTGAAAACAACTCATCAAAGTCTGTGTTTATGATTTATTCAAATCCAACTTAATATGTAAACCAATGAAATTAATTGAAATTTTGAGACATTGATTGAATTCTTGCTGTCAATTTGCTGTTAATTGAACTTTCATAGGACTTTATTAATTTTATTCCTATGAAAAGTTTTTTCGTCTTATTTTTTAATACAAAATTTTATTCAATTTTAAATAGGTTTAAGAATATTACTGAATTTAACGGCACAAAATTAATTCTTATTAACGTTAAAATGTTTCTTTAAACATTTCATTCAAATATTGTGTTAAACATAAATATAATTATTCAATTTTATTTAAAAAAGTATAATACAAAAAACTATCAACAATAATTTTTTCCCTTAAAACAAGAAGTGAATTTGACGAATAAATTTTAACTGTACTATATTAACGTACTAACATTTTGATAAATATATTCCCGGTGTTTAAAAAAGATTTCTGATATGCAATACCTTGTGTGCTTCATTTAAAATATGCTTCATATGTTTAACTTCTTACTAAATTAAACAATGTTTAATGAAATTTTATATTGGATTTGATAGTTCTCTTTCCAAAGTTTTGCAATGCTCGTAAATAAAAGATGTGAAATTATTTAGATGTATTTGCCTTTAAAAGATTATGATTTTTAAATTAAAAATGAATTTCAACGTCCTCAAAAATTACGAAATAGGGAATGAAATGTCATTAACATGAAAAATATTTTCTCGAGAAGATAAAAATTTAAATAACAATTAATTATTTTTTTTTAAATAAAAAAATGGAAACTCAGAATTATTTAATATAATACTGTTTTTTCGTCCAGAGAAAAATCAACCTTTCGAAACCAATTTCTCTAATAGTTTTCAGTACTTATATATTGGATAAAACTTTTCTGCATTTTAAAAACACCTATCGAAGTGTCCGGGTTTGCATAGTGAATAAAGAGTCTGCTCGCACTTCTGGTCTAGCAAGTGCGAGGAAACCATGTGCAATGTCTATGATTTGTTCAAACAGCCATTTTTCTGATGTTCCATGATAATTAATCAAATGTGAGACATGGATTTATTTCTTGCCGACTTTTCACTAATTATTGTAGTACTGAATCTTCAAAGGGTCTCATCAGGTTATTTTTATGTAATTTTTAATTTTTATAATACAATGTTATACTCAATTTTAATTATTTTTAATGTGTATTTTGATTTTAAAAACTTAAAATTAGTTGTTAAGGTAATAAAATATTTTATTGACACATTTCATCCAGGTAATGTTTTACAATAAATTTAATTCTTAAATTATTTTGAAAAATTATATAACAGAAAACATTCTATTTAATTTTACTTTCTTTAAACACGATGTAGATATCAATAAAATGTATATCTAAACTATTAATGTATTCAGTATTTGATAAATAGTTTCACTCGATTTGAATTGATTTCCGAATTGTACTAGTTTTCTACAATAAAAAAATTAATTACCTTTATAAGGTATAACTTTTTATTATTTTAAGCAAATTTTAAAATAATTTATTTATTCCAAGTTTGAATTCCTCGTTACAACTTTTTTGCATTGCTCATCAAAATATGAAAACAAATAGATTTACTTGCATTTTAAAACAGTAGAATTTGTAAATTGAAAGAGAATATAAAACTCCTATTATAATTAAGATATAATGAAATAAACGTAATTAACATTAATTAATTTTTCTCGTTTATGTTAATCAGATATAATTTTAAAAAACAATTTAAATTTTTCCTTTTATAAAAAGAAGAAGGAAATTCAGAATTTCATACTTATCATTGTTTTATCTTCAAACAGAAAATCAACATTTAGAAATTTCTTTAATGTATTAATAAAACAATGCGAAAGTACATGCTGGACATTTGCTGAGGACGGATTACACTATGATCCACAGCAAACACAAAATGAAAAAATTTTAAATAACTATTTAATTTTTTCTTTTAAATAAAGGAAGATGGAAACTTAGAATAATATAATAAAATAATGTTTCTTCATCACAAATGAAAAATCAACATTTCGAACATTATTTTTCTACATAGTTTTGAGCTTTAAATATATGATAACACTATAATGCTATTGAAAAATGCCGGACGCAGTGTCCTGATATGCATAATGGATAAAGAGTCCGCCGGGTACTACTGGTCCAGCAGATGCAAAGAAACCATGTGCAAAGTCTATGATGCGTTCAAACAAGTTTTTTCTGATGTTCCATGGTAATAAATCAACTCGAAGACATTGAAGAATTTCTTGCCGACTCTGCTAATTGTTGTAATAACAAACTTTAAAGGATTTTATTTTTATGAAAATTCTATGTCTCTTTAATTATTAATACAAATGTTTATAGAATTTTAATTAGTTTTAAAGTGTATTCTAAATTTAACGAACAAAAGTAGTCCTTACATATTTTAATCTATTTTATTTACGCATTTCATTCAGTTAATGTTTTACAAAAATTTTATTTATTTACTTAATTTAAAAACAGAGAATACAGGCATCTATATACATTAAATTTTTCCTCTTTAAACAGGAATCAATTATGAAGAATAAAGTTTTACAGATAATGTTAGCGTATTCAGATTTTGATAAATATTTTCCTTCGACTTGAAGAATATTTCCGATAAGCACTACTTTGCTTCATTTCAAAAGATAATTAATTGATAACATTAATTTTTTTATTAATATAAGCAATTTTTAAATTAACTTTATTTTTTCATATTTTTCAAATGTCTATCCAAATTTATAAAAATGGACTCAAATTTAAAATTTAAAATAATTTAGATTTTAGTGAATTTAAAAATTTAGGATATTTAAATTTAAAAAGAATAAACTCCTTTTAAATTTTAGAATAGTGTATGAAACGTTATTAAAGTTAAAATATTTTTCTCACATATTAATCAAATGTAATTTTAAATACCTTTTATATAAAACATAAAGGTTTTAATTTATTCGAATAAATAAAAGAAGATGAAGGTTCAGAAATATACAATTTAGCAATATTTTTTTTATCAAATGAAAATCTATATTAGAAAACAATTTTTATAGTATTTTGAGTACTTATATATTAGATAAAAACTTTTCTACTTTTTAAAAATTCCCAGCGAGCCATCCTGACTTGCTTACTGGATAAAGAGTCTTGCTCGCACTGCTTCTCACGTGGATGGGAAAACATCATATCATAGTTAACGGAAATAATGTATGCAGTTGAACAGTCTTCTGAAAACTAATGTTAATAGTTCAAATCTGAGACGTTGATTTTATTCTTGCTGGCTTTTTGCTGTTTATTGTAATATAAATTATAAAAAAAATTATCTACTAAATTTGATGTCATAAAAATCCAATAACACATACTTTTGAATGCAAAATTTTATTCAATTTTAAATAGATTTAAGGAATTTAATGACACAAAATAATTCTTATTAACATTAAAATATTTTATTTACCTATTTCATTCAAGCAATGTTTAAAAATAAAGATTATTTATTCATTTATTTTAAAAAGTGGCATACAAAAAACTATCTACATTGAATTTTTTTTCTTATATAGTAAGTAAATATCAAGAATAAGATATTACTCTTAATGTATTCCAAATTTTTTATATATTTTACCGCGATTTGAAAAAAGCTTTCTAATATGCGGAAGTTTGCTTGATATAAAAAGTTATTTTACTCATTAGATTAATTTTTTATTAAGTTTAACCAAAATTTAATGAATTTTCTTTCGTTTTTGGCAATACTCTTTCAAATTTTTCAATTCTTATAAATATAAAATTTCAAATATTTTAGATTTAAATGAAATTCTAAAATTTAATTACTATAAATAAAAAAATAATTTAAAAATACATTTAAAATTTGAAATGTTGAAACAAACATCATTACTATTAAAATCATACTCCGGCCCATATTAATCAGATAGGATTTAAAATACCATGTAAATTTTTTCTCTCAAGAAAAGAAGATTCAATCTTAAATTTATATATTATAACATTATTTCTTCAGCAAAATGAAAAAACCAGTAAAATATTTTTCGAAGAGTTTTGAGTGCATATATATCAGCTGTAACTTTTCTCCTATTTAAAACTGACGAGCACAGTATCCTGACTTGCTTGCTGGATAAAGAGACTCGTTCCTGCTGCTTCCCACGCAAATGGGAAAACATCACTTCAAAGTCTATGTTTATGATGTATTCAAACCAGCCTTAATCTGAAAACCAATGGGAATCTTTCAAATCTGAGACATTGATTGAATTTTTGCTGTCAGTTTGCTAACTTATTCAAATTCAAAGACTTTATTAATATTTTTCTTATGAAAATTCTTTGCGTCTTATTGTTTAATACAAAATTTTATTCAATTTTAAATAGGTTAAAGGTTTTACTGAATTTAACGACAAAAAATTAAATCTTATTAACGTTAAATTTTTTTTATCCATTTCATTGAAATATATATATATATATTGCGTTAAAAATAAATATAATTATTTACCCTTTTTTTACTTAAAAAATAGAATACAAAAAACTATCTACATTATTTTTTTCCCTTAAAACAGGAAGTGGATTTGACATGTAAATTTTTACTGGTATTATATTAACGTATTAACATTTTGATAAATATATTCCCGGTGTTTAAAATTTATTTCTGATATGCAATGCCTGGTGTTTGTATGCTTCATTTAAAATCTACTTCAAAAATTTAATTTCTTACCAAATTAAACAATGTTTAATAAAATTTTTAATCGGATTTGGTAATTCTCTTTCCAAAGTTTTTTCAATGCTCATAAATAGAAAAATTGAAATAATTTAGATGTATTTACCTTTAAAAATTTAGGATTTTTAAATTAAAAATGAATGAGTTCTTAGCATTTACGAAATAGGGAAAGAAATGTCATTAACATTAAAAAATTTTTCTCGAGAAGATAAAATTTTAAATAACAATTTAATTTATTTTCTTTTACATAAAAGAAAAAGAAAATTCAGATTTAGTTAATATAATACTGTTTTTTCGTGAAGAGAAAAATCAACCTTTCGAAAACCATATCTTTAATTGTTACCCTCAGGGGGGTTACGTTCTTTTGGTAAACATTTGTGTCACAATCCCGAGGTACCGTAGTGAACTATCCTCTTTTTTCTTTTCTTCTATCCTCTCCTCTCCTGCTTTTTCTTCCTTTTCTCCCTCATTGTTGTTGCTTTGAAAGAGGTTGCGGGCTTCCCTTGAGTAGCTATTGATGCACTGTTGCTATTAGCTTCTTTTGGTGACTAAATCAACCGCGTGTTTGCCGTGCGTGGAGACCCGTGTTCCTGAAAAGGAGGATCCTGATGACTGCGGCTCTCAGAGACCAACACATCAATTTCACCTGTGTTTCAGGTAAACGGGAGGTGTATTGTTGTCCTCAGCATGCCGATAGGCTTCCATGGATCAAACGATCATATATCTGCTGTGTTACTCGATAAGGTTTTTAGGCCATTTCAGAGATATATTGAAAGCGTATAAGGTCTGGCTAGCACTGGTGCAGCTTTACTGCATCCCCTTGTTGGGCTCGATGAAGGGTGGTGCAGCCAGGGCTTGAAGTAATTAACCTATTTCTATGGAATGTACTTGTAATTTTTTACTCCCTATGGAGCAACAAATGATACAGGATCAGAAATATTCTGTTATTAAAAGAACTGAGGGCAATTTTGATAATGTCTTCCCTTTCCTCATTAATAAGTGTCTTATTGGTATAGTTGGAAATGTCAAAAATGCTCGCAGGATGAAATCTGAAGATCTCTTAGTTGAAATTTTATCAACTGAACAGGCCAAAGCCACCCTAAAACTAAAATGCCTTGGTAAAATAGATGTTATAGTATCTTTTTATAGTAGGTTAAGTTCTACATGGGGATTAATCTCAGCAGATGATCTATTTAATGTTTCAGAGGAGGAAATTTTGGGTAATATTGTTGACCAAGAAGTACAACGTGTGCAGCGCATTACAATCAGGAGAGAGGGTAAAATTATAAGAACTAAACACCTTATACTCACGTTTGCTACTCCTGTATCACCTCAATCTATTAAATCTGGCTACCTAAATTGTAGTGTTCGCCCCTTCATTCCAAATCCGTTTCGTTGCCTTAAATGTTGGCGATTTGGCCATGCAAAAACTAATTGTAGGGGTCATTTGACTTGCTCTCAATATGCATCTGTTGGACATGACAGTAGTCAGTGTCAAATACAAGAAAAATGTGTCAACTGCTGTGGTGAACATCCCTCGTACTCCAGATCACGCCCAACCTGGATATTTGAAAAGGAAATTATTACTGTGAAAATAAAACAAAACTTATCTTACACTGAGGCCAGGCAAACAGTGTCATCCCATACCCTTAATAAGGGTATTAGCTATTCAAAAGCAATTAAGAAAGTCATGAAATCTTACAGTACCCAAACAGATTTCTTAAATTTTCCAAATGTATCCTCAAATGTTTCGAATATAAATGTCTCACCTCTTCTGAATAAAATTTCTTCACTGTCTTTCGCAAAATCTAAGCCTCAAAGATCTCTAAACTTAAAGAATGGAAAAGAAGGACTCCATAAATCATATTTAAAAAGTAAAAGAAGTTCAACTGCCTCTAAGACAGATAAAAAGAACGTAGACCCATCAGATGATGAAACACTTCTAAGTGGAGATTCATCTGAATCCCAGATGACGTGCTCCAAAGCCGGAGCATTCACCTTAGCTTAATGGAAACCTTCGTTTCTTGGAATTGTCGAGGTTTTCGCTCTCATATAGAAGATATAAAAACAATTATAAATCTGTATAATCCAATTTGTTTTGCAATCAAAGATACATTTTTGAATTCTCAGTATAGTTTAAAATTGCATGGATATAATTATGTGAGGAAAGATGTTAACCATGATTCAATTTCTGGAGGTGTATGTATTCTTGTGTCTTGTAATATTCCTAGCACTATACAATCCCTTAACACTTCATTACAATATGAAGCCGAACGCATGCACCCAACATCTCTCATTACAATGTGTAGCATTTACTTACCTCCCCATGAGATCTTCCATGAAAGCGATTTAAACAGTTTGCTGGATCAACTACCTGTATTTATTCTAGTTGGTGACTTCAATGTTCATAACACCTTATGGGGTAGTGATAATATAAATCCTCGTGGCAATAGAATTGAACAGTTCATGTCTAATAACAATATTTACTTTCTAAATTCCTCAGAAATAACCTATTTCCAGCAACCATCAAGAACTTTTCATTCATTAGATTTATTTATTTGCTCTCCATAAATTCTACCTTCATTAAATCTTAGTTTTGATAAGGATTTATATAACAGTGATCATTTTCCTTTAATTATAAATCAAACTGGTATAAGCAGACCATAAATCTTCCATTCCTCTTATTCTTATCATCGTGCTGACTGGTCTCTCTACATTCAATTAGCTGCGATTACTGAGAACATGATTAGAAGTGATAATATCAATGATGCTGTGCAAAAAGAAACTAATACACGTCCACATGCTGCAAAAAACGCAATTCCCAATTGTGCTCCCCAATTCCACGCAAATGTCATAAACCCTGGTGGAACCGTAAGTGCCAAGCATCATACAAAAAGCAAACAAAGTTGTGGAATATTTTTCGCAGGTGCCCTACCAATGAAAACCCCATAGCTTTCAAAAAAGCTAAAGCTTTTGCTCGTCGAATACGGCGAAATAGTCAAAAAGAATCTTGGACAAGATATGTTTCCTCCATTACATCATCAACTTCCAGCAAAGAGTTATTGAAGAAAGTTAAATCTTCCAGTGGTTTATATAGGGACTTCTCTATCCCAATACTACGCAAAGGAGCTGACATAATTTCTTCTCAATGTGATATTGCTAATCTTTTAGGTGAACCTTTTGCAAATTTATCTAATCCAGCCTCTTATGATCCTAAATTTCTCAGAATCAAAAAGCAAGCTCAAAAGAAACCTACAAAGTTTCATGATAAAGCCATACATCCATATAATTGCAATTTCTCTTTGCTGGAAATGCAGAGAACCCTGTCCCAAACTAAAAATACTAGTTCGGGACCAGATGGTATCTCATATAAGATGCTTTGTCATTTTAATCATGAATCTTTATTAAACATTCTTTTTCTATTCAATAGAATATGGAAGGAACATGTCTATCCCAGTATCTGGAGAAAAACAATTATTATTCCAATTCTTAAACCTGGGAAAGATCCAGCCAATCTTTAAAACTATCGTCCAATTGCTCTCCCAATGTGCCTTGATAAAACATTGGAGCATGTGGTGAATGCCTGTCTTGTTTACGTAATTGAAGATAGTCAGTACAAAACACTTTATCAAAGTGGTTTCCGGAAAGTTCGATCTACTCGGGACAATATTGCATACCTAGAAAGACAAATTAAAAATACCTTTGTACGAAGACATTATTTGATATCTATAATTTTTGATATAGTAAAAGCTTATGATAAGACATGGCGTTAAGGAAATCTTAGAACATTGTATAATTTTAATTACAGAGGAAATTTAACCATTTTTATTCTGAGTTTTATCTAATCCATTTATCCAATGTGAGGGGGTACCTCAGGGAAGTGTGTTAAGTGTTAGTCTTTTTAATATTTTCATCAGCAACATTATTCATGCATTGCAACCATCTGTCCATGGAACGTTATATGTTGACGACCTAAAAATTTCTTGCCAAGGTTCCATTATGCGACTGAATAAACGGCAATTACAAACTGCTGTCAATAATCTAGTTGCTTGGTGTAAGGAAAATGGGCATAATTTATCCCCTTGTGAAAGGAATTGTATCCATTTTTTCAGAAAAACTGGGCCTCATCCTGATCCAGAATTTAAGATATCTGGCACAACTATTCCTGTAGTTAATCAGATATCATATCTTGGGCAGAATAGTACTTGGACAGTATGGTAGTATAGTTTACGGATCATCAATGTTGCTCAAATTAGACCCTACTTGTTCATCAGTCCGCGTCACGAATCTGCTCTGGAGCATTCCGGACATCTCCTGTCCACAGCCTTTATGCAATTTGCAACCAGTTACCTCTTGATCTGAGACGTAAGCAACTTTCTCTACGTTACTATTTTAAATTGCTATCAGTATCGCAACACTCTTTGAGATCAATGGTTACTTGTCCCTCTTTAAGAAGGCTATATACTGCACGACTGCATAATATATTACGATTTTATTAGCGTACAAATTTAATATATCTAATCTGTCTTCATAATTAACTGTCTTCATCTAATGTCACCTCTGACATTAGATGAAGACAGGAATGAATTCTTAATTTACAAATTCATTGTTGTCTTCATCTAAGTTTCCCGATTTACATATTCAAGTCACAGATGCTCTAAGATTTCCTCCTTTGAAGATTCTTGTTGTCAGTATAATCAATAACTTTACTGGATACAATAAATCAGCTACACTTCCCCTTATTTTGCAACAGTTATTTTCACACATTCTTTCTCATTATTCTTCTCACATCTCTGCATATACAGATGGCTTAAAGTCAAGTGGTCATGTTGGTTGTGATATTGTTGTTAGAAATACAGTTGATTGTGGTCATTAAATTAGATCATTTTAATGATAAGTGTCATCCAATTATTGTGGTAATATTGGACATTTTAAATATATTAAAGAATAAAGGATTTGATATCTTGTTTTGTTGAGTTACATGTCATGTTGGCAATGCTGGGAATGAACATGCAGATAATGATGCTAAAAATGCCTCTGACATTTTGCATACAGCATTAACATTTTTTGACATTAAACAAATTATCAAAGATTTCATTTCCTACCTATGGCAAAAACCATAGGATTTGCAGAAGAACGATAAATTATATAGTATATCCTCCCACATTCCTCTATTCCCAGTTGCTTCCATGCGAAGAGTTGATGTAAAACTCACACGACTTCTTATTGGACATTCTAGATTTACACATAAGCACTTATTCTTGTTTTGGAGTGCTCCAATTTGTGACATGTGTAATGTACCATATATAGTACATCACATTTTAATGGTCTGTCCTAATTTCAATGATTTACGCATAGTGTTTTTTAATACCACAAATTTAATTTTATCGGACTTGTTTGGGTTTAAATCACATAGAAGAGACCAAGATTCGACAGTCCTGACGAATATTGGTCTCTTTCCTGGATATTTTCTGATCGATAAGCAATACCACTCTCGCGCCACATCAGTTGGTGTCTACAATACGATGACAGAAGGAACCGATTCTCATCTCAGATTAATACGCATGCCCAGTCCTGTTGAGTCCAATTACGATGCTCACGACACCATTGCAAACGGGCAGTACGGTTCTGTTTGGTTAATGGGACACTAACAATAGGTCCGTAGGCATATAGTCCTCTTCCCCTCAAACGTCTGGCAACAGTTTTTTGGGAGATCTGCTTTTCTGAGCCAGCAAGAAACTAATTTGCCACCTGCTGAGCTATGGTGCGCCTGTTCCTTTTTGCTGATGGGATGATATATCTGTTTTCTGCAGACGTCGCACTTCTAAGACGACCTTCCCCGTGCCGCTTACTTCAAATTCAAGTAGTTTTAAATGACTTCCACAGCTGTGAAACAACGCTGTGAGCAATGTCGAAGTAACTGGCAACATCTGTCATTTTTCGCCCTTCTTCGATCTTTCCAATAATTTGGCCACGCACAAAATCACCTAAGTGATGTCGGGAAGACATACCAAAAATATCAAGTTCGTCTTTTAAATCTTTCCTGTAAATCTTTGACTTGAAACAACAACTGTCCACACGCGTCAAAATATTTAAAGTTCTTATGAACGCTATATCACGTGTTGAACAGACGAGGAAAAAATTTGCATACGCATATTTCTTCTTACTATATCCCGCACTTATTCTAATTTTCCACATTTTGCTTCCTTTTATTTTGTAGTTGCTATGGATGATAGTGTTATCCATCCTTAGCAACTGTCCATCATTGTACAATATATTTTCTGTCTATGATTTAATCAAATCATATCAATTCTGATGTGCAATACAATAAATCAAATCTGAGACATTGATTTATCGACATTTGCTGATTAATTTGATATTTAACTTGAAAATGATTTTAATAAATAATTTTTTATGTAACTTTTCCTCTTATTTTTAATACAAAATTTTTACTTAATTTTATTTTCTTTACGCATTTTGTGTGTGTGTGTTGAATATAACGACACAAAATTAATTCTTAATAACATTAAAGTATTTATTTCACACATTTCTTTACAGTAATGTTAATCAATAAAATTTATTTATTCACATACTTTTAAAAAGTTGAACACAGAAAACTTTCTACAATAAATTATTTTACTTTAAACAGTAACTGAATATCGAAAATAAAATATTCATTACTCTTTATGTATTTCAAATTTTTTAAATATTTTACTGCGATTTAAAAAACGATTTCCGATATGCACTAATATGCTTCACTTAAAAAAGTAATTCATACGTTAGATTAATTATATTTATTAAATTTAAGCAATATTTAAAGAAACTTTTTTTAATATTGAAAATTCGCTTTTAAATTTCTTCAATCCTTATAAATCTAAAATTTCAAATATTTTAGATTAAAAAGCATTTTAAAAGTTTAATAACTGTAAATTAAAAAAACAATTTAAAAACTTCTTTTGAATTGTAGAAATTGTGAATTAAACGTAATTAATATTAAAAATATATTCTCGCCCATATTAATTATTTAAATGTTTAATATCAAGTAAATTTAATTTGAATATTCTTTTATCGAATATTTCTTTCAATAAAAGAATATTCAAATTAAAAATTACATATTTTAACATTATTTCTTAAGCAAACTATAAATCATTATTAAGAAAACAATTTTTCGAAGAGTTTGGAGTACTTATATATAAGTCCTGAATTTTTTACATAACAAAGTGACACACTCCTACTGTTTCTGACGCAAAGGGGAGAACATCACATTGAAGTCATTGTCTTTGATGTTATAATATGAGCATTCTCTTCTGAAAACCAATGATAATAATTCAAACTGAGACATTGATTGAGTTGTAGGTGACTTTTTATTGTTTATTGTAATATTGAAATTGCAAAGAATTTTATTAATTTTATTCTTATGAAAATTCCATTCGCCTCAATTTTTAAAGCAAAATTTCATTCAATTTTAATTAGGTTCCAGGATATTACTGAATTTAATGACAAAATTAATTCTTATTAATATCAAAATGTTTTCTTTACCCATTTCTTTCAAGTAATGAGTTAAAATTAAATTTATTTATTCACTATCTAGAATACACAGAGAAGTATCTACATTACATTTTTTCTTTAAATCAGGAACTAAATGTGACGAATAAATATTTACTATTAATGTATTAACATTTTGATAAATACTTTCCGGTGCTTAAAAAAGATTTCCGATCTGCACCTCTTAAATTTATTTAAAAAATTATTTCATTCAAAATTTTAATTTCCTTTTAAATTAAAATATTTTTAAGAAAATATATATTTTTATATTCGATAATTCTCTTTTCAATTTTTTGCAATGATCATAAATCTTGAAATTTGGAATATTTTAGATTTAAATGCTTTTTAAAAATATATGAATTGTAAATTAAAATATTATTGTAAAACTCCTTTTAAAATTTAGAAATGGCGAATTAAACGTCATTAATATTAAAAATTTGTTCTCCCTCTTATTATTCAGGTAAAATTTTAAATACCCATTAAAGTTTTTCCGTAAAAAGAAGATGTGAATACAAAATAATATACTTTCTCATTATTTTTCAGCAAACAGAAAATCAGCATTTAGACAACAATCTTTCTAATAGTTTTGAGTATTTATTTATCGGAGAACAGTTGTTTACCATTTAAAAATGCTGGAAGAAGTGTCCTGACTGGCTAAATGGATAGAGACTGCTTTTCACGGAGATTGAAAAATATCGTATTGAAGAAAGTGTCTACGATGTATTAAACTGCCCACATTCTGAAGAATCATGATAAAAATTCAGATCTGAAACATTGTTCTAAGTCTTGTTGACATTTTGCTTTTTATTGTATAATTTTGAATTTTCAAAGGATTTTACTAAATATACTCGTATGAAAATAATTTGTGCCTTATTTTTTAATAAAAAATTACATTTAATTTGAACTAGAATTCAGAATTTTAATGAATTTAACGACCCAAAAATAAATCTTATAAATATGAAAGTATTTTTTCACACATTTCATTCAAGTAATATTTCACAAAAAATTCATTTATTTACTTACTTTAAAAAAGTAGAACACAGAAAAATTTCTATACAGCATTCTCTAAAACGGATTCAATGTGAAGAATATATTTTTGCTGATGGGGTCAATGTATACACATTTTAATATATAAATATTTCCTCCCGATTTAGAAAATATTCCCGGTATTCAATTGACTGCTTCATTTAAAAAGTTACTTTATTGAAAAGATTAATTATTATTATTAATTTTAACAATTATGTAAAAAAATATTTTTTTATGTTTGGTATTTCTCTTTCCAAAGTATCTGCAATGGAAAAAGATAAAAATTGGAAATATATTAGATTTAGATACTTTTTAAAATGTTGCGAATGGTAAACTGAAAAAGAATATAAAGCTTGTTTTATAATTTGAAATAGCAATTGAAACGTTATCAATATTAAGAAATTGTTCTCACCTATATTAATCACATAAAATTATAAATAACAGTTTAATGTTTTCTATTATATAAAAGAAGATTGAAGCTCAGAATTATATAATGTAATATTTTTTATTCGTTTAATGATAAATCAACATTTCGAGCACTATTTCTGTTATAATTTTGAGAACTTATATATTGGATAAAACTGTGTTGTACTATTTAAAACATCAAACACTGTGTCCTGATTTGTATAATGGATAACGAGTATGCCTCGTACTACTGGTCCAACAGAGGTAAAGAATACATATACTAAGTCAATGTCAATGATGCGTTATTTCTTCAACTTTCTGATGTTTAATGATAACAAATCATATCTGAGACATTGATGTACTTTTTGCCAAAATTCTGATAATCATTTTAACACTGAAATTTCGAAGGATTGTATTAATTTTATTCTTATTAAATTTATATGTATCTTTAATTTTTCTTACAAAACTTTTTAGAATTTCAATTAGTTTTAAGGTATAACTGAATATCAGTTATACCTTAATGTTTTAAGGTATGTATGTATGAATTATATATATATATATATATATATATATATATATATATATATATATATATATATATATATATATATATATATATCTATGTATGTATGTATGTATGTATGTATGTATGTATGTATGTATGTATGAGTTAAAAACATAGAGTACCGATAACAGATATACATATTAAATATTTCCCCCTTTACACAGGAACTAATTTTGAAGAATAAAGTTTTACTGATACTGTTAATGTATTCAGATTTTGAAAATATTTTCCCGCGATTTGTAAAAGATTTCTGATATGCACTCCTATGCTTATCTGCTAATTTTTTTTTCATATATTTTAACAATTTTCAAATTCAAATAATTTTTTTATTTTCTAATGGACATTCAAATTTTATTACAATGATCTTAAATTTAAAATTTGAAATGATTTAGATTTTGGTTCTTTTAAAAATTTAAAACTTGTCAGGTTATAAACAACTAAAAACACTTTTTAAAATTTGAAAAAGTACATGAAACGTCATTAAATTTACAATATTTTTCTCGCGCATATTAATCAGATATAATTTTGAATAATTTTTTTAAATTAAAGAAAAATTTTTAAATTTTTTCTTTAAAATTTTTAAATTTTTCTTTAAAATAAAAGAAGATGAATTCTCAGAAATGTATAATTTAACATTATTTCTTCGTCAAATGAAAAATCTGCATTTAGATAACATTTTTCATAATAGATTTGAGAACTTATATATCAGATAAAATTTTTCTATTGTTTAATAATCCCTAGCGGAGGGTCCTGACTTGCTTACTGGATAAAGAGACTAGCTCATACTGCTTCAAACACAGATGGGAAATAATCGCATCAACGTCAATAGCTATAAAGTTTTCAAATGAAGTCTCCTAAAAATTGTTGATTATATTTTAAATCTGAGGCGTTTATTATACTCTTGCTGGATTTTTGCTTTTTATTGAATTTCCAAAATTTATTAAATTTATTCCTATAAACTTCCATTGCCTCATAAATTTTAATACAAAATTTTATTCAATTTTAATTAGATTTAAGGATTTTATTGAATTTAATGACACAAAATTGATTCTTATTAACATTAAAATACTTTGTTTACCCACTTCATTACAATAAAATTATTTACTTACATAAAAAATCTGGCACACAAAAAATAATCTATAATCTTAATTTTTTCTTTAAATATTAACTAAATATCTAGAAGATAATATTATTCTGTATGTATTCCAAATTCTTTATATATTTTACCTCGATTTGAAAAGAGTTTACAGAATTATATATTTTAACATTATTTCTTCCTTAAACTGAAAAAAATCATTAGCAATATATTTTCAAAAAATTTTGAGTACTTATATATCGGTTAATCTTTTTTACTATTTAAAATTGCCGATTGCAGTGTCCTGACTTACGTACTGGATAAAGAGTTTCTCTCCTACTGCTTCTCATGCAGATGGGAAAACATCACATCAAAGTCTATGTCTCTGCTGTTTTCAAATCAGCCTTAATCTTAAATCCAATAAAAATAATTCAAATTCGAGACATTCATTGAATTTTAGCTGGTTTATTCTAATATCGAAATTTCAAAGAATTTTACTAATTTTATTCTTAGGAAAATTCCTTGCGTCACAGTTTTTAGAGCAAATTTTATTCAATTTTAATAAGGTTTCAGATTTTATTGAATTTTACGGCACAAAATTAATTCTTATTAATATTAAAATTCTTTCTTTACCGCTTTCATTCAAGTAATGAGTTACAAATAAATTTTATTATTCCCTTACTTTTACAAAAATGGAATACAGAAAACCATCTACATTAAATTTTTCCCCTTAAAACAAGAACTAAATACAACGAATAAAAATTTACTGTTAGTATATTAACATAATGATAAATATTTTCCCGTTGCTTACGAAACTTTTCCTGTCTGCATCACTTTGCTTCATTTAAAAAAATTACTTCATACCAAATTTTAATTTCTTATTGACTTAAAAATTTTTTAATAAAATTCATTTTTTTTATATTCGATTAATCTTATTTCAATTTTTTACTATGATCATAAATCTTGAAATTAGAAATATTTTAGATTTAAATGCCTTTTAAAAGTTTATGAATTGTAAATTAAAAAAATATTTTAAAACTCCTTTTAAAATTTAGAAAGGGCGAATCAACGTCATTAATATTAAAAATTTGTTTTGTCCCATATTATTCAGGTAAAATTTTAAATACCAATTTAAATTTTCCTTAAAAAGAGGAAGCTGCGAATACAAAATAATATACTTTAACATTATTTTTCAGCAAACAGAAAGTCAACATTTAGAAAACAATCTTTCTAATAGTTTTGAGTATTTATTTATTGGATAAAACTTTTCTACCATTTAAAAAAGCCGAACGAAGTGTACTTGCTGGCTTACTGGATAGAGACTGCTTGTCACGCAAATTCAAAAATATCACTTCGAAGAAAATGTCTATGATGTAACGAATAATCGACATTCTGAAGAAGCATGAAAATAACTCAAATCTGAGTCTTGTTGACGCTTTGCTTTTTATTGTACAATTTTAAATTTTCAGAGGATTTTATTAAATATATTCTTATGAAAATTTTTGTGCCCTATTTTTTAATAAAAATTTACATTTAATTTGAATTAGGTTTCAGGATTTTAATGAATTTAATGACCCAAAAATAAATCATATAAATATGAAATTAATTTTTTTACATATTTCATTCAAGTAATATTATATTATTAAACAATTAAACAAAAACTTCATTTATTTACTTAATTTAAAAAAGTGGAACAAAGAAAAATTTCTGTATAATATTTTTCCCCTGTAAACAGGATTCAATGTGAGGAATATATTTTTCCTGATAGTGTCAATGTATTCACATTTTAATATATAAATATTCCCCCCCCCCCTCCGATTTAGAAAATATTCCCATTATTCAATAGACTTTTTTATTTAAAAAGTTACTTAATTGAACAGGTTAGTTTTCATTATTAATTTTAA
This sequence comes from Latrodectus elegans, assembly GCA_030067965.1. Classification (NCBI taxonomy): domain Eukaryota; kingdom Metazoa; phylum Arthropoda; class Arachnida; order Araneae; family Theridiidae; genus Latrodectus; species Latrodectus elegans. The sequence goes on from CM057815.1 coordinate 61,300,985, forward strand.
CAATTATTTAAGAAACTTAATTTTATGTTTGGTATTTCTCTTTCCAAAGTTTCTGCAATGCAAAAAGATCTAATGTTGGAAATATATTACATTTAGATACTATTTAAAAACTTGCGAATGGCAAATTGAAAAATAATATAAAACTTGCTTCTTATAATTTGGAAATAGCAATTGAAACGTAATCAATATTAAAAAAAATGCTCTAAGAAAAAGAAGCTCAGAACTATATAATATAATATTGTTTATTCGTTTAATGATAAATCAACATTTCAAAAATTATTTCATCAATACCTTTGAGAATTTATATATTGGATAAATCTCTTTTCTACTATTTAAAACATTAAACTCTCTGTCCTGACTTGCATAATGGATAACGAGTCTGCCTCGTACTACTGGTCCAGCAGAGGTAAAGAAAACTTATACTAAGTCAATGTCGATGATGCGTTTAGTTCAGCAACATTCTGATGTTTAATGATATAAAATCATATCTGAGACATTGATGTACTTTATGCCAAAATTCTGATAATCATTTTAACACTGAAATTTCAAAGGATTGGATTAATTTTATTCTTATTAAATTTATATGTATCTTTAATTTTTCTTTTCAAAACTTTTTAGAATTTCAATTAGTTTTAAGATATAAACTAAATTTTACGATTAAAAAACTTATATATATTATATATATATATATATATATATATATATATATATAACATTTTCTAATGGACTTTCAAATTTTATTATAACGGTCTTAAATTTAAAATTTGAAATAATTTATATTTAGGTGCATTTAAAAGTTTAGAAAAATTAGAAACCTTGGGAGTAGTTTTTCCAGCTGTTGTTGTGACGTCATGTATTATTTCTTGTAAGAGCACAAAGTTATTTTAAGAGTTTAATTGTTGGGTTCCTACTGATAAAAACAATTATTTCTGTAGGGGTGTTCAGGGAAATGGCGCGGGAGTGTTCTTTCTACCTGGTGTTGTGACGTTATAAGATGAGAATAAAGATGTTTAAGTGTGATGAACCATGTTCAATCAAGGAAAAAACCTGTTATCTGCAATATGCTTAACCTGCGTGGATGAATACAATGTCTGAAACAATCACAATGCTTCCATGATGTTGATTTGGAAAATAATTCTAGTTTTTGTCTAAGTGTTTCATTTTGGCTGTTCTACAAGCAATCGAAAGGTTCGATTTATTGAACGGGATTTCATGTTTCACTCCTTTGATTTTTTACAAACATCATGTATTCACCAAACAGCAATCGTGCTTTAAGTGAATCAGCCTGTGCGGTAATTATTAGCTTTAATTTGCATTTATTTATATTCCAATTTTAATTGTTTTTGTGAATGTTACTATGAACAATATTTAGAATTCAAAATTTTATTTATTTTGTTGATGATTATCAATGTTTCTGACTTAGATGTAGATAAAAGCAGCAAAGAAGTCAAGAGAGAAGAATCTAAAGTAAGTTTTAAGTTTATTTTAAACGAATTATTATTATTTTGCAGTTACTTAGTGTTCAATGATTATTTTTCTGAGATGTTGTTTTATACTGATGAGTTACTTAAATTTTTTATTTAATTTTCTAGAATTCAGGAGTATTTTATGAAAATGAAATTCCGGATGATGTATTTCCTATAGGAATCTACGTTTTCGTGTATTCCAGTACTTTCCATGGAGTTGTCTCACTACATATTAGAAAGTATCAGAAATATGGAATGAAATATTATCTAACTTCATAAGGAGTTACTCTTCGACCATGGTGGATTGAACAAATTATGGATCGAGAAAATGTGCCTCAAAATGAGAGCCATCAACGAAGAGTTGTTTTCCTTCCTGAATCAGAAATTCAGATTACAAGTAAGAACTTTAAAGTGCTTACATTCACTTGTTTGAAAAAAGGATGGAACTCTTAAAATCCTTTACATTTTCTGCTGAGCAATATAATAATATTGCGAATTTATAACAGTATTGCGAATGGTGTTCTAGACCACATGTTCCGCACAGTGAATTTTTAGATGCTTATCGTAATGGTTTTGGCGGCATTATTGAAGAAACTTTGCCAAGTTCCTTTTATTTTAGCCTCGGAACCCAACATTTGTTAGAAACTCTTGAAAATGCGTGACATTTTTAAGGAGAAAGATTTAAAAGAACCATGTATTTTGGCTGAAGAACTATGAGCTAACCGTGTAGAAACGTTTAATTCACATGCATTTCCTATAGAAATTTTAGAAATTGTTGATTCTTTTTATCACAATCTAAGGGAAAATGAACATTCTTTAGTTCTGAAACCTTTTATGTATGTAACAGTTGATTTCCTGAAAAATTTAAGTCTATACAGCATTACTCGAAATGTAAGAAATGCCTTGTGTCCTGAAGATGCGTTTCAGTATTTCGAAAATAATGAATAATTTGATAAAAATATGTAACATTGTTGTACATTATTGTATATAAATGTTCTTTAAACATTTGCTACATAAAATATCATTGCTTAAAATATTATGTGTGTTTAATTATTATTTTTCCTTTAGATAATATGTAAGTGTATTAAATTATGTAATTATATAAAAAAAGAACATTCTGAAAATAATTGTGTCATTTAAACAGAGTGTATTACATTGAAGACAATGTCTATAATGTATCCAAAGATCAAACATTCTGAAGAAAATGATAATAATTCAAAACTAAGACATTGACGTCATTCTTGTCACATTTTGATGATTATTATAATACTGAATTTTGAAACAATTTTATGCACTTTATTCTTATGTAATTTCTATGTTTCTTAAAAAGGAAAAAATTTTTATGGGATTTTAAGTAGTTTTAAGGAGTATACAGAATTTTATGACTTAAAATTGATTCTTAAAAATATTAAAATATTTTATTGACCACTATCATTCAGGTAATGTTTTACAAAAAATTTATGTATTAACTAACTTTGAAAAACTAGACATTAGAAAACCTCCTACATATATTTCTTTTCTTTAAAGAAGAGCAATATAGCAATAAATTTGTTTACTAATACTGTTAATGTATAGGGATTTTGATAATCATTTTTCCGTGATTTGAAACTATATGTGAAATGAACTAATTTTCACCATTTTTTTTTATCATTTTAAGCAATATTTTTAAATATATATTTTTATCAATTTGGTACCTCTTTTTACAATTCTTTTTCATTTGTCATAAATCCTAAATTAGAAAAAATATAGATTTACATGCAATTAAAAAAATAGGATTAGTAAATTGAAAAAATAATTGAAAACTTCTTTTAAAATTTACAAAAAGTAAGTAAAAAGGAAAAAAAAATTAATAAATTTTTCTCGCCTATATTAATCAGACATAATTTTAAATATCAATATATTTTTTTTTCTTTTATATAAAGAAGATGGAAACTCTTTTTATATATTTTAACATTGTTTCTTCCTCAAGTAGAAAATCAACATTTAGGAAAAAAATTTCTAATAAATTTGTGTGTTTATACATTTTATAATACTTTTCTACTTATTAAAGTCCTGAATTGCTTAATGGATAATCATTCCGGCTCGTACTGCTTATCACACAGATACAAAAATGACACATGCTCTGTCTATAACATATTCAAATGTCCCACATTCTGAAGCTCAATGATAATAATTCAAATCTGAGACATTCATTTGCTGACTTTTGCTGATTATTGTATAATATTGAATTTTCAAATGACTTTATTTTATTTGATCTTATGAAATGTCTTTGCCTCATGCCTTCTGTACAAAAGTTTATTTCATCAGGTTTAAGCATTTAACTGAATTTAAGACTCAATGTTAATAATTATTAATATAATATATTTTATATACCTATTTTATTCAAGTAATGTTTTATCAAAATGGTATTTATTTACTGATTTTAAAAAAGAAGGACATTGAAAACTGGTTATATTTATTTTTTCCCTTTTAAAAAAGAACAAAATATGAGAAATAAAGTTTTACTGATACTGTTAATGTATTCAGATATAGATTAATAATCTCCAATAATAATCTCTGATAATAATCTTTGAAAAAAGAATTCCGATATGCAACAAAATGCTACATTTAATATTTATTTCATTCAAAAATTTAATTTCTTATTAATTTAAACAAGTTTTCATAAAATTTATTTTTTATTATTTGGTAATTCTCGTTTCCATTTTTTGGCAATGATCATAAATCTTAAATTTTAAATATTTTAGATTTAAAAGCACTTAAAGATTTAGGAATTGTAAATTGAAAAATGATTTAAAACACCTTTAAAAATTTAATAATGGCGAAGCACAAACATCATTAATATTAAAATAATGTTTTCACAAATATTCAACACACAAAATTTTAAACACTAAATTATTTTTTTATAAATAAAAAAACATTCAAACTCAAAATTATATATTTTAACAATATTGTTTCAGAAAACAGAAAATAAACATTTACAAATCATTTTTTTTTTCAGTTTTCAGTACTTATACATTGGTAAAAACTTTTCTACTATTTAAAATTTCCAAATGCTGTGTCCTTAATTGCTTACTGGATAAAGAGACTCTTTCCTTCTGCTTCTCACGCAAATGGTAAAGCATCACACCAATGCCTATAATATCTGCAAAGAGCCTTTTTCTGATTAGCAATGATAATAATTCCAATCTCAGACATTGATTGAATTCTTACTGACAATATGCTGTTTATTGAAATTTCAAATAATTTTATTCTTATGAAAATTATTTTCTTCTTATTTTTTAATATAAAATTTTAATGAATTTTGTTAGGTTATAGGATTTTACTAAATTTAACGACACAAATGTAACTCTTAAATATTTTATTTACCCATTTCATTCAAATAATATTTTACAAAACAAAATATTTATTTACTAGTTTTAAAAAAAGTAGAATACATAAAACATTCTATATTAATTTTTTCCCTTTTAGAGAAGAACAAAATATGAGGAATAAAGTTTTACTGATAATGTTAATGTATTCAGATTTTAATAAATATCCTCCTATGATTTGACAAAAATATTTCCGTAATGCAATACCTTGCTTCTTTTAAAATTTAATTCATTCATACGTTAAAGTTTTGATTAAGTTAAACAAGTTTTAATTAATTTTTTTTATATTTTGTAATTCTCAATCTAATTTTTTTGCACTGCCCATATATCTAAAATTAGAAATATTTTAGATTTAAATGTATTTTAAAAATTTAAGAATTGTAAATTGCGAAATATTTTAAAACTCCATTCAAAATTTAGAAATTGCGAATGAAACATCATTAATATTAAAAAAAAATTTCTCGATGATATTATTCAGATAAAATTTTAAATTCATATTTAATTGTTTATTTAAATAAAGCAAGATAAAATTTCTTAATAATATATGTTAACATTATTGCGTCATCAAACAGAAAATCAACATTTAGAAAACTATTTTCGATTAGATTAAGTATTTATAAATTGGATAAAACTTTTCTGCTATTTAAAATGCGACGAGCATTGTCTAAGTTGCCTAATGGTTACAGAACCTCATTTGTACTTCTTGTCAAGCGGAAATGAAACTAAAACTGGGAAGACAATGTCTATGATGTATACAAATGAGCTTCATTCTGAAGTATAATGATAAAAATTCAAATCTGAGACATTGGTAAAATTTTTGCTGACTATTATCTATTTAATGTAATATTAAATTTTCAAAAATATTTTTTAATTTATTCTTGTTAAAATCCTTTGTTTCTATATATTTAATACAAAATTTTATTCAAATCTAAATAGATTATGGGATTTTACAGAATTTAAATACACAAAATTAATTCTTATTAACATGAAAATATTATAATTACCTATTTCATTTAAGCGATGTTTTATAATAAAATTTATTTATTCAATTAATGTAAAAAATGGTATACAAAAAATTATCTACATTAATTTTCTTTTTTTTTAAATATTAAATAAATTTCAAAAATAAAATATTACTTTTTATGTATTCGAAATTTTTTAGATATTTTACCGCGATGTGAAAAATGATTTTAAATATGCAGAAGTTTGCTTTATATAAATATCATTTTATTTATTAGATAAATGTTTTATTAAGTTTAAGCAATATTTAGAGAATTTTTTTTCATTTTTTGCCAAACACATTAAAATGTTTTCAGTTCTACTAAATCTAAAATTTGAAATATTTTAGACTTAAATGCAATTTAAAAATTTAAGAATTATAAATAAAATATAATTTAAAAATCCATTTAAAATTTGATATGTTGAAACAAACGTCTTTACTATTAGAAACATATTCTCACCCATATTAAGTAGATAAGATTTTAATTACCAAGTAAATTGTTTCTTTCAATAAAAGAAGATTCATTCTTAAAATTATATATTATAAAATTATTTCTTCAGCAAACTGAAAACATCAGTAAAATATTTTTCGAATATTTTTTTAGTACTTCTTCATCAGCTATAACTTTTCTACTATTTAAAACTTCCGATCGCAGTGTCCTCATTTGCCTACAAGCTAAAGTGTTTCGCTTCTACTGCTTCTCCCACAGGTGGGAAAACAACTCATCAAAGTCTATGTCTATGATTTATTCAAATCCAACTTAATCTGAAAACCAATGCAAGTAATTGAAATTTTGAGACATTGATTGAATTCTTGCTGTCAATTTGCTGTTAATTGAACTTTCATAGGATTTTATTAATTTTATTCCTATGAAAAGTTTTTTCGTCTTATTTTTTAATACAAAATTTTATTCAATTTTAAATAGGTTTAAGAATATTACTGAATTTAACGGCACAAAATTAATTCTTATTAACGTTAAAATGTTTCTTTACACATTTCATTCAAATATTGTGTTAAACATAAATATAATTATTCAATTTTACTTAAAAAAGTATAATACAAAAAACTATCAACAATAATTTTTTCCCTTAAAACAAGAAGTAAATTTGACGAATAAATTTTAACTGTACTATATTAACGTACTAACATTTTGATAAATATATTTCCGGTGTTTAAAAAAGATTTCTGATATGCAATACCTTGTGTGCTTCATTTAAAATATACTTCATATGTTTAACTTCTTACTAAATTAAAAAAATGTTTAATGAAATTTTTTATTGGATTTGGTAATTCTCTTTCCAAAGTTTTGCAATGCTCGTAAATAAAAGATGTGAAATTATTTAGATGTATTTGCCTTGATAAGATTAGGATTTTTAAATTAAAAATGAATTTCAACGTCTTTTCAAAAATTACGAAATAGGGAATGAAATGTCATTAACATGAAAAATATATTCTCGAGAAGTTAAAAATTTAAATAACAATTAATTATTTTTCTTTTAAATAAAAAAATGGAAACTCAGAATTATTTAATATAATATTGTTTCTTCTTCCAGAGAAAAATCAACCTTTCGAAACCAATTTCTCTAAGTGTTCAGTACTTATATATGGGATAAAACTTTTCTGCATTTTAAAAATACCTATCGTAGTGTCCGGGTTTGCATAGTGAATAAAGAGTCTGCTCGCACTTCTGGTCTAGCAGGTGCGAGGAAACCATGTACAATGTCTATGATTCGTTCAAACAGCCATTCTTCTGATGTTCCATGATAATTAATCAAATCTGAGACATGGATTTATTTCTTGCCGACTTTTCACTAATTATTGTAATACTGAATCTTCAAAGGGTCTTATTAGGTTATTTTTATGTAATTTCTGATTTTTTTAATACACTGTTATACTGAATTTTAATTATTTTTAAGGTGTATTTTGATTTTAAAAACTTAAAATTAGTTGTTAAAGTAATAAAATATTTTATTGATACATTTCATTCAGGTAATGTTTTACAATATTTCTTAAATTATTTTGAAAAATTAAATAACAGAAAACAAACTATTTAATTTTACTTTCTTTAAACACGAAGTGGATATCTATAAAAATGTATACCTAAACTATTAATGTATTCAGTACTTGATAAATAGTTTCACTCGATTTGAATTGATTTCCGAATTGTACTAGTTTTCTACAATAAAAAAAATAATTACCTTTATAAGGTAAACTTTTTATTATTTTAAGCAAATTTTAAAATAATTTATTTATTCCAAGATTGAATTCCTCGTTACAACTTTTTTGCATTGCTCATCAAAATATGAAATAAAATAGATTTACTTGCATTTAAAAACAGTAGAATTTGTAAATTGAAAAAGAATATAAAACTCCTATTATAATTAAGATATAATGAAATAAACGTAATTAACATTAATTAATTTTTCTCGTTTATGTTAATCAGATATAATTTTAAAAAACAATTTAAATTTTTCCTTTTATATAAAAGAAGAAGGAAACTTAGAATTACATATTTATCATTGTTTTATCTTCAAACAGAAAATCAACATTTAGAAATTTCTTTAATGTATTAATAAAACAATGAGAAAGTACATGCTGGACATTTGCTGAGGACGGATTACACTATGATCCACAGCAAACACAATATGAAAAAATTTTATATAACTATTTAATTTTTTCTTTTAAATAAAGGAAGATGGAAACTTAATAATATAATAGAATAATATAATAAAATAATGTTTCTTCATCAAATGAAAAATCAACATTTCGAAAATTATTTTTCTACATAGTTTTGAGTTTTAAATATATGATAACACTATAATGCTATTTAAAAATGCCGGTCGCAGTACCCTGATATGCATAATGAAAAAAGAGTCCGCCGGGTACTACTGGTCCAGCAGATGCAAAGAAACCATGTGCAAAGTCTATGATGCGTTCAAACAGGTTTCTTCTGATGTTCCATGGTAATAAATCAACTCTAAGACATTGAAGAATTTCTTGCCGACTCTGCTAATTGTTATAATAATAAATTTTTAAGGGATTTTATTCTTATGAAAATTCTATGTCTCTTTAATTATTAATACAAATGTTTATAGAATTTTAATTAGTTTTAAAGTGTATACTAAATTTAACGAACAAATGTAATCGTTACATATTTTAATCTATTTTATTTACGCATTTCATTCAATTAATGTTTTACAAAAAATTTATTTATTTACTTAATTTAAAAACATAGAATACAGGCATCTATTTACATTAAATTTTTCCTCTTTAAACAGGAATCAATTATGAAAAACAAACTTTTACAGATAATGTCAATGTATTCAGATTTTGATAAATATTTTCCCGCGACTTGAAGAATATTTCCGATAAGCACTACTTTGCTTCATTTCAAAAGATAATTAATTGATAACATTAATTTTTTTATTAATATAAACAATTTTTAAATTAACTTTATTTTTTCATATTTTTCAAATGTCTATCCAAATTTATAAAAATGGCCTCAAATTTAAAATTTGAAATAATTTAGATTTTAGTGAATTAAAAAAATTTAGGATATTTAAATTGAAAAAGAATAAACTCCTTTTAAATTTTAGAATAGTGTATGAAACGTCATTAAAGTTAAAATATTTTTCTCGCGCATATTAATCAGATGTAATTTTAAATACCTTTTTATATAAATCATAAAAGTTTTAATTCATTCGAATAAATAAAAAAAGATAAAGGCTCAGAAATATACAATTTAGCAATATTTTTTTTTATCAAATGAAAAATCTATATCAGAAAACAATTTTTATAGTATTTTGAGTACTTATGTATTAGATAAAACTTTTCTACTTTTTAAAAATTCCCAGCGAGCCATCCTGACTTGCTTACTGGATAAAGAGTCTTGCTCGTACTGCTTCTCACACGGATGGGAAAACATCATATCAAAGTTAACGGAAATAATGTATGCAGTTGAACAGTCTTCTGAAAACTAATGTTAATAGTTCAAATCTGAGACGTTGATTTTATTCTTGCTGGCTTTTTGCTGTTTATTGTAATATGAACTATAAAAAAAATTATCTACTAACTTTATTGTTATAAAAATCCAATGCCACATACTTTTGAATGCAAACTTTTATTCAATTTTAAATAGATTTAAGGAATTTATTGAATTTAATGACACAAAAAATTTCTTATTAACATTAAAATATTTTATTTACCTATTTCATTTAAGCAATGTTTAAAAATAAAGATTATTTATTCAGTTACTTTAAAAAGTGGCATACAAAAAACTATCTACATTAAATTTTTTTTCTTTTATAGTAAATAAATATCAAGATTATAAAATATTACTCTTTATGTATTCCAAATTTTTTATATATTTTACCGCGATTTGAAAAAACGCTTTCTAATATGTGGAAGTTTGCTTGATACAAAAAATTATTTTACTCATTAGATTAATTTTTTATTAAGTTTAACCAAAATTTAATGAATTTTCTTTCGTTTTTGGCAATACTCTTTCAAATTTTTCAATTCTTATAAATATAAAAGTTCAAATATTTTAGATTTAAATAAAATTCTAAAATTTAATAACTATAATTAAAAAAATAATTTAAAAATACATTTAAAATTTGAAATGTTGAAACAAACATCATTATTATTAAAATCATATTCCGCCCATATTAATCAGATAGGATTTAAAATACCATGTAAATTTTTTCTCTCAAGAAAAGAAGATTCAATCTTAAATTAATATATTATAACATTATTTCTTCAGCAAAATGAAAAAACCAATTAAATATTTTTCGAAGAGTTTTGAGTACTTATATATCAGCTGTAACTTTTCTACTATTTAAAACTGACGAACACAGTATTCTGACTTGCTTACTGGATAAAGAGACTCGTTCCTGCTGCTTCCCACGCAAATGGGAAAACATCACTTCAAAGTCTATGTTTATGATGTATTCAAACCAGCCTTAATCTGAAAACCAATGGGAATCTTTCAAATCTGAGACATTGATTGAATTTTTGCTGTCAGTTTGCTAACTTATTCAAATTCAAAGACTTTATTAATATTTTTCTTATGAAAATTCTTTGCGTCTTATTGTTTAATACAAAATTTTATTCAATTTTAAATAGGTTAAAGGTTTTACTGAATTTAACGACAAAAAATTAAATCTTATTAACGTTAAATTTTTTTTATCCATTTCATTGAAATATATATATATATTGCGTTAAAAATAAATATAATTATTTACCCTTTTTTTACTTAAAAAATAGAATACAAAAAACTATCTACATTATTTTTTTCCCTTAAAACAGGTAGTGAATTTGACATGTAAATTTTTACTGGTATTATATTAACGTATTAACATTTTGAGAATGTATTCCCGGTGTTTAAAATGTATTTCTGATATGTAACACCTGGTGTTTGTGTGCTTCATTTAAAATCTACTTCATAAATTTAAATTCTTACCAAATTAAACAATGTTTAATAAAATTTTTAATCGGATTTGGTAATTCTCTTTCCAAAGTTTTTTCAATGCTTATAAATAAAAAAATTGAAATAATTTAGATGTATTTACCTTTAAAAATTTAGGATTTTTAAATTAAGAATGAATGAGTTCTTAGCATTTACGAAATAGGGAATGAAATGTCATTAACATTAAAAAATTGTTCTCGAGAAGACAAAATTTTAAATAACAATTTAATTTATTTTCTTTTACATAAAAGAAAATGAAAATTCAGAATTATTTAATATAATACTGTTTTTTCGTGAAGAGAAAAATCAAAATTTCGAAATCTATTTCTTTAATTTTTCCCCTCAGGGGGGTTACGTTCTTTTGGTAAACATGGGTGTCACAATCCCGAGGTACCGTAGTGAACTATCCTCTTCTTTCTTTTCTTCTATCCTCTCCTCACCTGCTTTTTCTTCCTTTTCTCCCTCTTTGTTGTTGCCTCGAAAGAGGTTGAGGGCTCCCCTTGAGTAGCTATTGATGCACTGTTGCTATTAGCTTCTTTTGGTGACTAAATCAACCGCGTGTTTGCCGTGCGTGGAGACCCGTGTTCCTGAAAAGGAGGATCCTGATGACTGCGGCTCTCAGAGACCAACACATCAATTTGGCCTCTGTTTCAGGTAAACGGGAGGTGTATTGTTGTCCTCAGCATGCCGATAGGCTTCCATGGATCAAACGATCATATATCTGCTGTGTTACTCGATAAGGTTGGAGGCCATTTCAGAGATATATTGAAAGCGTATAAGGTCTGGCTAGCACTGGTGCAGCTTTACTGCATCCCCTTGTTGGGCTCGATGAAAGGTGGTGCAGCCAGAGCTTGAAGTAATTAACCTATTTCTATGGAATGTACTTGTAATTTTTTACTCCCTATGGAGCAACAAATGATACAGGATCAGAAATATTCTGTTATTAAAAGAACTGAGGGCAATTTTTATAATGTCTTCCCTTTCCTCATTAATAAGTGTCTTATTGGTATAGTTGGAAATGTCAAAAATATTCGCAGGATGAAATCTGAAGATCTCTTAGTTGAAATTTTATCAACCGAACAGGCCAAAGCCACCCTAAAACTAAAATGCCTTGGTAAAATAGATGTTATAGTATCTTTTTATAGTAGGTTAAGTTCTACATGGGGATTAATCTCAGCAGATGATCTATTTAATGTTTCAGAGGAGGAAATTTTGGATAATATTGTTGACCAAGAAGTACAACGTGTGCAGCGCATTACAATCAGGAGAGAGGGTAAAATTATAAGAATTAAACACCTTTTACTCACATTTACTACTCTTATACTACCTCAATCTATTAAAGCTGGCTACCTAGATTGCAGTGTTCGCCCCTTCATTCCTAATCCGTTTCGTTGCCTTAAATGTTAGGGATTTGGCCATGCAAAAACTAATTGTAGGGGTCATTTGAATTGCTCTCAATATGCATCTGTTGGACATGACACTAGTCAGTGTCAAATACAAGAAAAATGTGTCAACTGCAGTGGTGAACATCCCTCGTACTCCAGATCACGCCCAACCTGGATATTTGAAAGGGAAATTATTACTGTGAAAATAAAACAAAACTTATCTTACACTGAGGTCAGGCAAACCGTGTCATCCCATACCCTTAATAAGGGTATTAGCTATTCAAAAGCAATTAAGAAAGTCATGAAATCTTACAGTACCCAAACAGATTTCTTAAATTTTCCAAACGTATCTTCAAATGTTTCTAATATAAATATCTCACCTATTCTGAATAAAATTTCTTCACTGTCTTTCGCTAAATCTAAGCCTCAAAGATCTCTAAACTTAAAGAATGGAAAAGAAGGACTCCATGAATCATATTTAAAAAGTAAAAGAAGTTCAACTGCCTCTAAGACAGATAAAAAGAACGTAGACCCATCAGATGATGAAACACTTCTAACTGGAGATTCATCTGAATCCCAGATGACGTGCTCCAAAGTCGGAGCATTCACCTTAGCTTAATGGCAACCTTCGTTTTTGGAATTGACGAGGTTTTCGCACTCAAATAGAAGATATAAAAACAATTATAAATCTATATAATCCAATTTGTTTTGCAATCAAAGAAACATTTTTGAATCCTCAGTATAGTTTAAAATTGCATGAATATAATTATGTGATGAAAGATGTTAACCATGATTCAATTTCTGGAGGTGTATGCATTCTTGTGTCTTGTAATATTCCTACCACTATACAATCCCTTAACACTTCATTACAGTATGAAGCCGAACGCATACACTCAACATCTCTCATTACAATGTGTAGCATTTACTTACCTCCCCATGAGATCATCCATGAAAGCGATTTAAACAGTTTGCTGGATCAACCACCTGCATTTATTCTACTTGGTGACTTCAATGTTCATAACACATTATGGGTTAGTGATAATATTAATCCTCGTGGCAATATAATTGAACAGTTCATTTCTAATAACAATATTTACTTTCTAAATTTCTCAGAAATAACCTATTTCCAGCAACCATCAAGAACTTTTCATTCATTAGATTTATTTATCTGCTCTCCATAAATTCTACCTTCATTAAATCTTCGTTTTGATAAGGATTTATATAACAGTGATCATTTTCCTTTAATTATAAATCAAACTGGTATAAGCAGACCATAAATCTTCCATTCCTCTTATTCTTATCATAGTGCTGACTGGTCTCTCTACATTCAATTAGCTGCGATTACTGAGAACATGATTAGAAGTGATAATATCAATGATGCTGTGCAAAAAGAAACTGATACACGTCCACATGCTGCAAAAAACGCAATTCCCAATTGTGCTCCCCGATTCCACGCAAATGTCATAAACCCTGGTGGAACCGTAAGTGCCAAGCATCATACAAAAAGCAAAGTTGTGGAATGTTTTTCGCAGGTGCCCTACCATGGAAAACCCCATAGCTTTCAAAAAAGCTAAATCTATTGCTCGTCGAATACGGCGAAATAGTCAAAAAGAATCTTGGATAAGATATGTTTCCTTCATCACATCATCAACTTCCAGCAAAGAGTTATTGAAGAAAGTTAAATCTTCCAGTGGTTTATATAGGGACTTTTCTATCCCAATACTACGCACAGGAGCTGACATAATTTCTTCTCAATGTGACATTGCTAATCTTTTAGGTGAACCTTTTGCAAATTCATCTAATCCAGCCTCTTATGATCCTAAATTTTTCAGAATCAAAAAGCAAGCTGAAAAGAAACCTACAAAGTTTCATGATAAAGCCATACATCCATATAATTGCAATTTCTCTTTGCTGGAAATGCAGAGAGCCCTGTCCCAAACTAAAAATACTAGTTCGGGACCAGATGGTATCTCATATAAGATGCTTTGTCATCTTAATCATGAATCTTTATTAAACATTCTTTTTCTATTCAATAGAATATGGAAGGAACATGTCTATCCCAGTATCTGGAGAAAAACAATTATTATTCCAATTCTTAAACCTGGGAAAGATCCAGCCAATCTTTAAAATTATCGTCCAATTGCTCTCCCAAGGTGCCTTGATAAAACATTGGAGCATGTGGTGAATGCCTGTCTTGTTTATGTAATTGAAGATAGTCAGTACAAAACACTTTATCAAAGTGGTTTCCGGAAAGTTCGATCTACTCGGGACAATATTGCATACCTAGAAAGACAAATTAAAAATACCTTTGTACGAAGACATTATTTGATATCTATAATTTTTGATATAGTAAAAGCTTATGATAAGACATGGCGTTAAGGAAATCTTAGAACATTGTATAATTTTAATTACAGAGGAAATTTAACCATTTTTATTCTGAGTTTTATCTAATCCATTTATCCAATGTGAGGGGGTACCTCAGGGAAGTGTGTTAAGTGTTAGTCTGTTTAATATTTTCATCAGCAACATTATTCATGCATTGCAACCATCTGTCCATGGAACGTTATATGTTGACGACCTCCAAATTTCTTGCCAAGGTTCCATTATGCGACTGAATAAACGGCAATTACAAACTGCTGTCAATAATCTAGTTGCTTGGTGTAAGGAAAATGGGCATAATTTATCCCCTTGTGAAAGCAATTGTATCCATTTTTTCAGAAAAACTGGGCCTCATCCTGATCCAGAAATTAAGATATCTGGCACAACTATTCCTGTAGTTAATCTGATATCATATCTTGGGCAGAATAGTACTTGGACAGTATGGTAGTATAGTTTATGGATCATCAATTTCGCTCAAATTAGACCCTACTTGTTCATCAATCCGCATTACGAATCTGCTCTGGAGCATTCCGGACATCTCCTGTCGACAGCCTTTATACAATTTGCAACCAGTTATCTGTTGATCTGAGACGTAAGCAAACCTCTCTACATTACTATTTTAAATTGCTATCAGTATCGCAACACTCTTTGAGATCAATGGTTACTTGTCCCTCTTTAAGAAGGCTATAACTGCACGACCACATAATATATTACCATTTTATTAGCGTACAAATTCATTCCTGTCTTCATCTAAGTTTCCCGATTTACATATTCAAGTCACAGATGCTCTAAGATTTCCTCCTTTGAAGATTCTTGTTGTCAGTATAATCAATAACTTTACTGGATACAATAAATCAGCTACACCTCTCCTTATTTTGCAACAGTTATTTTCACACATTCATTCTCATTATTCGTCCCACATCTCTGCATATACGGATGGCTTAAAGTCAAGTGGTCATGTTGGTTGTGGTATTGTTGTTAGAAATACAGTTGATTGTGGTCATTAAATTAGATCATTTTAATGATAAGTGTCATCCAATTATTGTGGTAATATTGGAAAATTTAAATATATTAAAGAATAAAGGATTTGATATCTTGTTTTGTTGAGTTACATGTCATGTTGGCAATGCTGGGAATGAACATGCAGATAATGATGCTAAAAATGCCTCTGACATTTTGCATACAGCATTAACATTTTTTGACATTAAACAAATTATCAAAGATTTCATTCCCTCCCTATGGCAAAAACCATAGGATTTGCAGAAGAACGATAAATTATATAGTATATCCTCCCACATTCTTCTATTCCCAGTTGCTTCCATACTAAGAGAGTTGATGTAAAACTCACACGACTTCTTATTAGACATTCTAGATTTACACACAAGCACTTATTCTTGTCTCGGAGTGCTCCAATTTGTGACATGTATAATGTACCATATATAGTATATCACATTTTAATTGTCTGTCCTAATTTCAATGATTTACGCATAGTGTTTGTTAATACCACAAATTTAATTTTACCGGACTTGTTTGGGATTAAACCACAGAGAAGAGACTAAGATTCGACAGTCCTTACGAATATTGGTCTCTTTCCTGGATATTTTCTGGTCGATAAGCAATACCACTCTCGCGCCAAATCAGTTGGTGTCTACAATATGATGACAGAAGGAACCGATTCTCATCTCAGAATAATACGCATGCCCAGTCCTGTTGAGTCCAATTACGATGCTCACGACACCATTGCAAACGGGCAGTACGGTTCTGTTTGGTTAATGGGACACACACAATAGGATCGTGGGCATATAGTCCTCTTCCCCTCAAACGTCTGGCAACAGTTTTTTGGGAGATCTGCTTTTCTGAACCAGCAAGAAACTAATTTGCCACCTGCTGAGCTGTGGTGCGCCTGTTCCTTTTTGCTGATAGGATGATGTATCTGTTTTCTGCAGACGTCGCACTTCTAAGACGACCTTCCCCGTGCCGCTTACTTCAAATTCAAGTAGTTTTAAATGACTTCCACAGCTGTAAAACAACGCTGTGAGCAATGTCGAAGTAACTGGCAACATCTGTCATTATTCGCCCTTCTTCGGTTTTTCCAATAATTTGGCCACCAACAAAATCACCTAAGTGATGTCGGGAAGACGTACCAAAAATATCAAGTTCGTCTTTTAAATCTTTCCTGTAAATCTTTGGCTTGAAACAACAGCTGTCCACACGCGTCAAAACATTTAAAGTTCTTATGAACGCTATCACGTGTTGAACAGACGTGGAAAAAATTTGCATATGCATATTTCTTCTTACTATATCCCGCACTTATTCTAATTTTCCACATTTTGCTTCCTTTTATTTTGTATTTGCTATGGATGATAGTGTTATCCATCCTTAGCAATTGTCCTGCATTGTACAATATATTCTCTGTCTATGATTTAATCAAATGTCCCATATTCTGTTGTGCAATACAATAAATCAAATCTGAGACATTGATTTACTGACATTTGCTGATTAATTTGATATTTAACTTGAAAATGATTTTAATAAATTATATTTTATGTAACTTTTCCTCTTATTTTTAATATAAAATTTTTACTTAAATTTATTTTCGTTTACGCATTTTGTGTGTGTGTGTGTTGAATACAACGACACAAAATTAATTCTTAATAACATTAAAGTATTTATTTCACACATTTCTTTACAGTAATGTTAATCAATAAAATTTATTTATTCACATACTTTTAAAAAGTTGAACACAGAAAACTTTCTACAATAAATTATTTTTCTTTAAACAGTAACTGAATATCAAAAATAAAATATTCTTTACTTTTTATGTATTCCAAATTTTTTAAATATTTTATTGTGATTTGAAAAACGATTTCCGATATGCACTAATATGCTTCACTTAAAAAAGTATTTCATACGTTAGATTAATTATTTTTATTAAATTTAAGCAATATTTAAAGAAACTTTTTTTAATATTGAAAATTCCCTTTTAAATTTTTTCAATCCTTATAAAACTAAAATTTCAAATATTTTAGATT
Source organism: Latrodectus elegans (assembly GCA_030067965.1). Lineage (NCBI taxonomy): Eukaryota > Metazoa > Arthropoda > Arachnida > Araneae > Theridiidae > Latrodectus > Latrodectus elegans. The sequence goes on from CM057815.1 coordinate 61,319,082, forward strand.
AAAAAGCATTTTTAAAGTTCAATAACTGTAAATTAAAAAACAAATTAAAAACTTCTTTTGAATTATAGAATTTGTGAATTAAACGTAATTAATATTAAAAATATATTCTCGCCCATATTAATTATTAAAATGTTTAATATCAAGTAAATTTAATTTGAATATTCTTTTATTGAATATTTCTTTCAATAAAAGAATATTCAAATTAAAAATTACATATTTTAACATTATTTCTTAAGCAAACTATAAATCATTATTAAGAAAACAATTTTTCGAAGAGTTTGGAGTACTTATATATAAGTCCTGAATTTTTTACATAACAAAGTGACACACTCCTACTGCTTCTGACGCAAAGGGGAGAACATCACATTGAAGTCAATGTTTCTGATGTTATAATATGAGCATTCTTCTGAAAACCAATGATAATAATTCAAACTGAGACATTGATTGAGTTGTAGCTGACTTTTTATTGTTTATTGTAATATTGAAATTCCAAAGAGTTTTATTAATTTTATTCTCATGAAAATTCCATTCGCCTCAATTTTTAAAGCAAAATTTCATTCAATTTTAATTAGGTTCCAGGATATTACTGAATTTAATGACAAAATTAATTCTTATTAATATCAAAATGTTTTCTTTACCCATTTTTTCAAGTAATGAGTAAAAATTAAGTTTATTTATTCACTATTTAGAATACACAGAGAAGTATCTACATTACATTTTTTCTTTAAATCAGGAACTAAATGTGACGAATAAATATTTACTATTAATGTATTAACATTTCGATAAATACTTTCCGGTGCTTAAAAAAGATTTCCGATCTTCACCTCTTAAATTTATTTAAAAAATATTTCATTCAAAATTTTAATTTCCTTTTAAATTAAAATATTTTTAAGAAAATATATTTTTTTATATTTGATAATTCTCTTTTCAATTTTTTGCAATGATCATAAATCTTAAAATTTGGAATATTTTAGATTTAAATGCTTTTTAAAAATATATGAATTTTAAATTAAATTATTATTGTAAAACTCCTTTTAAAATTTAGAAATAGCGAATCAAACGTCATTAATATTAAAAATTTGTTCTCCCTCTTATTATTCAGGTAAAATTTTAAATACCCATTTAATTTTTTCCGTAAAAAGAAGATGTGAATACAAAATAATATACTTTATCATTATTTTTCAGCAAACAGAAAATCAGCATTTAGACAACAATCTTTCTAATAGTTTTGAGTATTTATTTATCGGAGAACAGTTGTTTACCATTTAAAAATGCCGGATGTAGTGTCCTGACTGGCTAAATGGATAGAGACTGCTTTTCACGCAGATTGAAAAATATCGTATTGAAGAAAGTGTCTACGATGTATTAAACTGCCCACATTCGGAAGAATCATGCTAAAAATTCAGATCTGAAACATTGTTCTAAGTCTTGTTGACATTTTGCTTTTTATTGTATAATTTTGAATTTTCAAAGGATTTTACTAAATATACTCGTATGAAAATAATTTGTGCCTTATTTTTTAATAAAAAATTACATTTAATTTGAACTAGAATTCAGAATTTTAATGAATTTAACGACCCAAAAATAAATCTTATAAATATGAAAGTATTTTTTCACACATTTCATTCAAGTAATATTTCACAAAAAATTCATTTATTTACTTACTTTAAAAAAGTAGAACACAGAAAAATTTCTATACAGCATTCACTCTAAATAGGATTCAATGTGAAGAATATATTTTTGCTGATGGGGTCAATGTATACACATTTTAATATATAAATATTTCCTCCCGATTTAAAAAATATTCCCGGTATTCAATTGACTGCTTCATTTAAAAAGTTACTTTATTGAAAAGATTAATTATTATTATTAATTTTAACAATTATGTAAAAAAAATTATTTTTTATGTTTGATATTTCTCTTTTCAAAGTATCTGCAATGCAAAAAGATAAAAAGTGGAAATATATTAGATTTAGATGCTTTTTAAAATTTTGCGAATGGTAAACTGTAAAAGAATATAAAACTTGTTTTATAATTTGGAAATAGCAATTGAAACGTTATCAATATTAGAAAATTGTTCTCACCTATATTAATCACATAAAATTATAAATAATAGTTTAATGTTTTCTATTATATAAAAGAAGATTGAATGTCAGAATTATATAATATAATATTTTTTATTCGTTTAATGATAAATCAACATTTCGAACACTATTTCTGTTATAATTTTGAGAACTTATATATTGGATAAAACTGTTTTGTACTATTTAAAACATTAAACACTGTGTCCTGACTTATATAATGGATAACGAGTGTGCCTCATACTACTGGTCCAGCAAAGGTAAAGAAAACATATATTAAGTGAATGTCAATGATGCGTTTAGTTCTGCAACATTCTGATGTTTAATGATAACAAATCATATCTGAGACATTGATGAACTTTATGCCAAAATTCTGATAATCATTTTAACACTGAAATTTCGAAGGATTGGATTAATTTTATTCTTATTAAATGTATATGTATCTTTAATTTTTCTTACAAAACTTATATATATATATATATATATATATATATAATATATATATATATATATATATATATAATATATATATATATATATATATATATATAATATATTTCTGTAATATAGTTTTGAGAACTTATATATTAGATAAAACATTTTTCTACTATTTAAAACAGCACTCCCAATGTTCTGACTTGTATAATGGATAAAGAGTCTGCTTTGTACTACAGTCCAGCAGATGCAAATAAAACATGCACCAAGTCAATGTCAATGATGCGTTTAGAGCTGCTACTTTCTGATGTTCAATGATAACAAATCAAATCTGAGACACTGATGTATTTGATGCCGAAATTCTGATAATCATTTAATATATATATATATATATATATATATATATATATATACATATATATATATATATGTGTATTATATGTATATATATATATATATATACTGTTATGTGTTCAGATTTTGATAAATATTTATTTAAATATACATGTATATATATATGTATACTGTTAATGTATTCAGATTTTGATAAATATTTTCCCGCGCATTGAAAAGGTTATCCGATATGCACTACTATGCTTTTCTGCTAATCTTTATATTTTTCATATATTTTAACATTTTTTAAATTTAATTAATAATTTCATTTTCTAATGGACTTTCAAATTTTATTGCAAAGATCTTAAATTTAAAATTTGAAATAACTTAGATTTAGGTGCGATTATAAAATTTAGAAAAATTAGAAACGGTGGGGGTAGTTTTTCTAGATTGTATAGTGACGTCATGCGTTACCTCGTGTAAGATCACAAAGTTATTTTTGAAAGTTGAGTTTAGTTATTGGGTTTCTTCTGCTGTAAGAAATTATTTCTGAAGGGGTGTTCAGGGAAAAGACTTGAGTAGTTTTTCTACCTGGTGTTGTGACGTCATAAGATGTGAATAAAGACGTTTCAGTTTGATGAACCATGTTCAATCAAGGAAAAACCTGTTAACTGCAATATGCCTTTGCTGCGCGGATGAATAAAATGTCTGAACCAATCACAATGTTTCTAAGCTGTTGATTTGGAAAATAATTCTAGTTACTGTCTAAGTCTTTTACTTCGGCTGTTCTACAAACTTTCGAAAGGTTCGATTTATTGAACAGGCTTTCATGTTGCACTCCTTTCATTTTTTACAAACATCATGCCTTCGCCAAACAGCAATCTTGCTTTAAATGAATCAGCCGATGCGATAAGTGTTACCATTAATTTGCATGCATTTGTATTAAAATTTTAAATGTTTTTGTAACTCTTACTGTGAATCATAATTAGAAAATGAAATTTTAGTTATTTTGTTGATGATTAGCATTGATTCTGACTTAGATGTAGAGAAAAGCAGTAAAAAAGTCAGAGAGAAGAATCTAAAGTAAATTTTGAGTTTATTTTAAACAAATTATTATTATTTTACAGAAACTCAGAGTTCAATTTTTTTTTGATTTTATACTGATGAATTACTTAAATCTTTTATTTACTTTTCTACGGTTCAGGAGTATTTTATGAAAATGAAATTCCGGATGATATATTTTTTATATGAGACTCCGTTTTTGTGTTTTCCAGTACTTGCCATGGAGTTGTCTCACAACACATTAGAAAGTAACAGAGATATGGAATGAAATATTATCCATTTTCAGAAGGAATTACTCTTCGACCATGAAGGATTGAACAAATTCTGGATAGAAAAGCTGTGCTTCAAAATGAGAACCATCTACGAAGCGTGTTTCCTTTACTGAATCAGAAATGCAGATTACAAGTGAAGACTTTAAAGTGCTTACATTCACTCGTGTGAAAAAAGGATGGAACTCAAAAAATCCTTTACATTTTCTGCTAAGCAATATAATAATATTGCGAATTTATAACAGTATTGCGAATTTATAACAGTATTGCGAATGATGTTCTAGACCACATGTTCCGCACAGTGAATTTTTAGATGCTTATCGTAATGGTTTTTACGGCATTATTGAAGAAACTTTGCCAAGTTCCTTTTATTTCAACCTCAGAACCCAACATTTGATAGAAACTCTTGGAAATACCCTGCGTAACAATTTTAAGGAGAAAGATTTAAAAGAACCATGTATTTTGGCTGAAGAACTATGGGCTAAACGTGTAGAAACTTTTAATTCGCATGCATTTCCTTTATAAATTTTAGTAATTGTTCATTCTTTTTATCACAATCTAAGGGAAAAGGAACATTTTTTAGTTCTGAAACATGTTATGTAAGTAACAGCTGATTTCCTGAAAAATTTACGTTTATACATCATTACTCGAAATGTAGGAAATGCCTTGTGTCCTGAAGATGCGTTTCAGTATTTCGAAAATAATGAATAATTTGAGAAAAATATGTAACATTGTTTTACATTATTTTCTATAAATGTTCTATAAAAATTTGCTAAATAAAATACCATTGCTTTAAATATTATGTGTGTTTAATTATTATTTTTCCTTTAGATAATATGTAAGTGTATTAAATTATGTAATTATATAAAAAAGGAATATTCTGAAAATAATTGTGTCATTTAAACAGAGTGTATTACATTGAAGACAATGTCTATGATGTATCCAAATATCAAACATTCTGAAGAACAATGATAAAAATTCAAAACTAAGACATTGACGTCATTCTTGTCACATTTTGATGATTATTATAATACTGAATTTTGAAACAATTTTATGCACTTTATTCTTATGTAATTTCTATGTTTCTTAAAAAGGAAAAATTTTTTATGGGATTTTAAGTAGTTTTAAGAAGTATATAGAATTTTATGACTTAAAATTGATTCTTAAAAATATTAAAAAATATTTTATTGACCAATATCACTCAGGTAATGTTTTACAAAAAATTTCTATATTAACTAACTTTGAAAAAGTAGACAACAGAAAACTACCTACATATATTTCTTTTCTTTAAAGACTAGCAATATTGCAATCAAATTGTTTACTAATACTGTTAATGTATAGTGATTTTGATAATCATTTTTCCGTGATTTGAAACTATATGTGAAATGAACTAATTTTCACCATTTTTTTTTATCATTTTAAGCAATATTTATAAATATATATTTTTATCAATTTGGTATCTCCTTTGCCAATTCTTTTTCATTTGCCATAAATCTAAAATTGGAAAAAATATAGATTTACATGTAATTAAAAGAGTAGGATTAGTAAATTGAAAAAATAGATGAAAACTTCTTTTAAAATTTAGAAAAAGTAAGTGAAAAGGAATTAAAATTAATAAATTTTTCTCGCCTATATTAATCATACAGACATAATTTTAAATAACAATTTATATCTTTTTCTTTTATATGAAGAAGTTGGAAACTTTTTTTATATATTTTAACACTGCTTCTTCCTCAAGCAGAAAATCAACATTTAGGAAAAAAATTTCTAATAAATTTGTGTGTTTATATATTTTATAACACTTTTCTACTTTTCAAAGTCCTGAATTGCTTAATGGATAAAAATTTCGGCTCGTACTACTTATCACACAGATAAAAAAATGACACGTGCTCTGTCTTTAACATATTCAAATGTCCCACATTCTGAAGCGCAATGATAATAATTCAAATCTGAGACATTCATTTCCTGACTTTTGCTGATAATTGTATAATATTGAATTTTCAAATGACTTTATTATATTTGATCTTATGAAATGTCTTTGCCTCATGCCTTCAAAACACAGCCGAGCTGGCAGCGGAATGGTTTGCGCTCTTGAGTCCCACCTTGTGCACGGATGTTTGTAGTGGTTCGGAATCCACTTTAAACCGTAGGTCCCGGTCTAATTAGCCCTGGTGTGCAAAAAATGACCGTTGAACGACAAACAAACCATCCAAACCAAAGGGCCTTCAATACAAAAATTTATTTCATCAGGTTTAAGCATTCAACTGAATTTAAAACGTAAAGTTAATTAATATAAAATATTTTATTTACCCATTTTATTCAAGTAAAGTTTTACCAAAATGGTATTTATTTATTAATTTTAAAAAAGAAGGACATTGAAAACTGACTATATTTATTTTTTCCCTTTTAAAAAATAACAAAATATAAGAAATAAAGTTTTACTGATACTGCTAATGTATTCAGATATTGATTAATAATCTCCAATAATAATCTCTGATAATAATCTTTGAAAAAAGATTTCCGATCTGCCACAACCTGCTACATTTAATATTTACTTCATTCAAAAATTAAATTTCTTTTTAAATTAAACAAGTTTTCATAAAACTTATTTTTAATTATTTGGTAATCCTATTTTCCATTTTATGGGAATGATCATAAATCTTAAATTTTAAATATTTAAGATTTAAAAGCACTTAAAAGATTTAGGAATTTTAAATTGAAAAATGATTTAAAACACCTTTAAAAATTTAATAATGGCGAAGCACAAACATCATTAATATTAAAATTATGTTTTCACCCGTATTAAACACACAAAATTTTAATCACTAAATTAATATTTTTTTAAATAAAAAAACATTCAAACTCAAAATTATATATTTTAACAATATTGTTTCAAAAAACAGAAAATAAACATTTACAAAACATTTTTTTTCAGTTTTCATTACTTATATATTGGTTAAAACTTTTCTACTATTTAATATTTCCGAACACTGTGTCCTGACTTGCTCAATGGATAAAGAGAATCATTCCTTCTGCTTCCCACGCAAATGGGAAAACATCACACCAATGCCTTTAATATCTTCAAAGAGTCTTTTTCTGACTCCAATGATAATAATTCCAATCTGAGACATTGATTGATTTCTTACTGACAATATGCTGTTTATTGAAATTTCAAATAATTTTATCCTTATGAAAATTATTTTCATCTTATTTTTTAATATAAAATTTTAATGAATTTTGTTAGGTTTCCGGATTTTACTAAATTTAACGACACAAATGTAACTCTTAAATATTTTATTTCCCCATTTCATTCAAATAATATTTTGCAAAACAATATATTTATTTACTAGTTTTAAAAAAAGTAGAATATATAAAGTAAAAGGAATCTAAAAGGGAAAAAATTAATATAAAACATTCTATATTAATTTTTTCCCTTTTAGAGAAGAACAAAATATGAGGAATAAAGTTTTACTGATAATGTTAATGTATTCAGTTTTTATTAATATCCTCCTGCGATTTGACAAAAATATTTCCGTAATGCAATACCTTGCTTCTTTTAAAATTTACTTCATTCATACGTTAAATGTTTGATTAAATTAAACAAGTTTTAATTAATTTTTTTTATATTTTGTAATTCTCATTCTAATTTTTTTGCACGGCCCATATATCTAAAATTAGAAATATTTTAGATTTAAATGTATTTTAAAAATTTAAGAATTGTAAATTGCGAAATATTTTAAAACTCCATTCAAAATTTAGAAATTGCGAATGAAACGTCATTAATATTAAAAAAAATTTCTCGATGATATTATTCAGATAAAATTTTAATTTCATATTTAATTGTTTATTTAAATAAAGCAAGATAAAATTTCTTAATAATATATGTTAACATTATTGCGTCATCAAACAGAAAATCAACATTTAGAAAACTATTTTCGAATAAATTAAGTATTTATGAATTGGATAAAATTTTTTCGTTATTTAAAAACGCAACAAGCTGTGTCTAAGTTGCCTTATGGATAAAGAGACGTTTTCGTACTTCTTGTCACGCGGAAATGAAACTAAAACTGGGTAGACAATGTCTATGATGTATTCAAATGAACTTCATTCTGAAGTATAATGATAAAAATTCAAATCTGAGACATTGGTAAAATTTTTGCTGACTATTAACTATTTAATGTAATATTAAATTTTCAAAAATATTATTTAATTTATTCTTGTTAAAATCCTTTGTTTCTATATATTTAATACAAAATTTTATTCAAATATAAATAGATTATGGGATTTTACAGAATTTAAATGCACAAAATTAATTCTTATTAACATGAAAATATTATAATTACCTATTTCATTTAAGCAATGTTTTACAATAAAATTTATTTATTCAATTAATGTAAAAAATGGTATACAAAAAACTATCTACATTAATTTTCTTTTTTTTTAAATATTAAATAAATATCAAGAATAAAATATTACTTTTTATGTATTCGAAATTTTTTAGATATTTTACCGCGATGTGAAAAATGATTTTAAATATGCAGAAGTTTGCTTTATATAAAAATTATTTTATTTATTAGATTAATTTTTTATTAAGTTTAAGCAATATTTACTGAATTTGTTTTTCATTTTTTGCCAAACACATTAAAATGTTTTCAGTTCTACAAAATCTAAAATTTGAAATATTTTAGACTTAAATGCAATTTAAAAATTTAAGAATTGTAAATAAAATATAATTTAAAAATCCATTTAAGATTTGATATGTTGAAACAAACGTCTTTACTATTAAAAACATATTCTCACCCATATTAAGTAGATAAGATTTTAATTACAAAGTAAATTGTTTCTTTCAATAAAAGAAGATTCATTCTTAAAATTATATATTATAAAATTATTTCTTCATCAAACTGAAAACATCAGTAAAATATTTTTCGAATATTTTTTAGTACTTCTTCATCAGCTATAGCTTTTCCACTATTTAAAACTGCCGATCGCAGTGTCCTCATTTGCCTACAAGCTAAAGTGTTTCGCTTCTTCTGCTTGTCCTACAGGTGGGAAAACAACTCATCAAAGTCTATGTCTATGATTTATTCAAATCCAACTTAATCTTAAAACCAATGAAAGTAATTGAAATTTTGAGACATTGATTGAATTCTTGCTGTCAATTTGCTGTTTATTGAACATTCATAGGACTTTATTAACTTTATTCCTATGAAAACTTTTTGCGTCTTATTTTTTAATACGAAATTTTATTCAATTTTAAATAGGTGTAAGAATAATACTGAATTTAACGGCACAAAATTAATTCTTTTTAACGTTAAAATGTTTCTTTACACATTTCATTCAAATATTGTGTTATATAAACATAAATATAATAATTAATTTTACTTAAAAAAGTATAATACAAAAAAATAAAAACAATAATTTTTTCCCTTAAAACAAGAAGTGAATTTGACGAATAAATTTTAACTGTACAATATTAACGTACTAACATTTTGATAAATATATATTCCCGGTGTTTAAAAAAGATTTCTGATATGCAATACTTTGTGTGCTTCATTTAAAATATACTTCATATGTTTAACTTCTTACTAAATTAAACAATGTTTAATGAAATTTTTTATTGGATTTGGTAGTTCTCTTTCCAAAGTTTTGCAATGCTCGTAAATAAAAGATGTGAAATTATTTAGATGTATTTGCCTTTAAAAAATTATAATTTTTAAATTAAAAATGAATTTCAACGTCCTCAAAAATTACGAAATAGGGAATGAAATGTCATTAACATGAAAAATATTTTCTCGAGAAGATAAAAATTTAAATAGCAATTAATTATTTTTATTTTAAATAAAAAAATGGAAACTCAGAATTATTTAATATAATACTGCTTCTTCTTCCAGAGAAAAATCAACCTTTCGAAACCTATTTCTCTAATAGTATTCAGTACTTATATATTGGATAAAACATTTCTGCATTTTAAAAATACCTATCGCAGTGTCCGGGTTTGCATAGTGGATAAAGAGTATGCTCGTACTTCAGGTCTAGCAGATGCAAGAAAACCATTTACAATGTGTGTGATTCGTTCAAACAGCCATTCTTCTGATGTTCCATGATAATTAATCAAATCTGAGACATGGATTTATTTCTTGCCGACTTTTCACTAATTATTGTAATACTGAATCATCAAAGGGTCTTATTAGGTTATTTTTATGTAATTTCTAATTTTTATAATACAATGTTATACTGAATTTTAATTATTTTTAATGTGTATTTTGATTTTAAAAACTTAAAATTAGTTGTTAAGGTAATAAAATATTTTATTGACACATTTCATCCAGGTAATGTTTTACAATAAATTTAATTCTTAAATTAATTTGAAAAATTGAATAACAGGAAACAACCTATTTAATTTTAATTTCTTTAAACACGACTATTAATGTATTCAACAACTATTAATGTATTCAGTATTTGATAAATAGTTTCACTCGATTTGAATTGATTTCCGAATTGTACTAGTTTTCTACAATAAAAAAAAGTAATTACCTTTATAAGGTAAACTTTTTATTATTTTAAGCAAATTTTAAAATAATTTATTTATTCCAAGATTGAATTCCTCGTTACAACTTTTTTGCATTGCTCAGTAAAATATGAAATAAAATAGATTTACTTGCATTTAAAAACAGTAGAATTTGTAAATTGAAAAATAACATAAAACTCCTATTATAATTAAGATATAATGAAATAAACGTAATTAACATTAATTAATTTTTCTCGTTTATGTTTATCAGATTTAATTTTAAAAAACAATTTAAATTTTTCCTTTTATAAAAAGAAGAAGGAAATTCAGAATTTCATACTTATCATTGTTTTATCTTCAAACAGAAAATCAACATTTAGAAATTTCTTTAATGTATTAATAAAACAATGCGAAAGTACATGCTGGACATTTGCTGAGGACGGATTACACTATGATCCACAGCAAACACAAAATGAAAAAATTTTAAATAACTATTTAATTTTTTCTTTTAAATAAAGGAAGATGGAAACTTAGAATAATATAATAAAATAATGTTTCTTCATCACAAATGAAAAATCAACATTTCGAACATTATTTTTCTACATAGTTTTGAGCTTTAAATATATGATAACACTATAATGCTATTGAAAAATGCCGGACGCAGTGTCCTGATATGCGTAATGGATAAAGAGTCCGCCGGGTATTACTGGTCCAGCAGATGCAAAGAAACCATGTGCAAAGTCTATGACGGGTTCAAACAAGTTTTTTCTGATGTTCCATGGTAATAAATCAACTCGAAGACATTGAAGAATTTCTTGCCGACTCTGCTAATTGTTGTAATAACAAACTTTTAAAGGATTTTATTCTTATGAAAATTCTATGTCTCTTTAATTATTAATACAAATGTTTATAGAATTTTAATTAGTTTTAAAGTGTATTCTAAATTTAACGAACAAAAGTAATCCTTACATATTTTAATCTATTTTATTTACGCATTTCATTCAGTTAATGTTTTACAAAAATTTTATTTATTTACTTAATTTAAAAAGATAGAATACAGGCATCTATATACATTAAATTTTTCCTCTTTAAACAGGAATCAATTATGAAGAATAAAGTTTTACAGATAATGTTAGCGTATTCAGATTTTGATAAATATTTTCCTTCGACTTGAAGAATATTTCCGATAAGCACTACTTTGCTTCATTTCAAAAGATAATTAATTGATAACATTAATTTTTTATTAATATAAGCAATTTTTAAATTAACTTTATTTTTTCATATTTTTCAAATGTCTATCCAAATTTATAAAAATGGCCTCAAATTTAAAATTTAAAATAATTTAGATTTTAGTGAATTTAAAAAATTTAGGATATTTAAATTTAAAAAGAATAAACTCCTTTTTTAAATTTTAGAATAGTGTATGAAACGTTATTAAAGTTAAAATATTTTTCTCGCACATATTAATCAAATGTAATTTTAAATACCTTTTTATATAAAACATAAAGGTTTTAATTTATTCGAATAAATAAAAGAAGATGAAGGTTCAGAAATATACAATTTAGCAATACTTTTTTATCAAATGAAAAATCTATATTAGAAAACAATTTTTATAGTATTTTGAGTACTTATATATTAGATAAAACTTTTCTACTTTTTAAAAATTCCCAGCGAGCCATCCTGACTTGCTTACTGGATAAAGAGTCTTGCTCGCACTGCTTCTCACGTGGATGGGAAAACATCATATCATAGTTAACGGAAATAATGTATGCAGTTGAACAGTCTTCTGAAAACTAATGTTAATAGTTCAAATCTGAGACGTTGATTTTATTCTTGCTGGCTTTTTGCTGTTTATTGTAATATGAATTATAAAAAAAATTATCTACTAAATTTATTGTTATAAAAATCCAATGCCACATACTTTTGAATGCAAAATTTTATTCATTTTTAAATAGATTTAAGGAATTTAGTGACACAAAATAATTCTTATTAACATTAAAATATTTTATTTACCTATTTCATTCAAGCAATGTTTAAAAATAAAGTTTATTTATTGATTTACTTTTAAAAGTGGCATACAAAAAACTATCTACATTGATTTTTTTTTTCTTATATAGTAAGTAAATATCAAGAATAAAATATTACTCTTAATGTATTCCAAATTTTTTATATATTTTACCACGATTTGAAAAAAAGCTTTCTAATATGCGGAAGTTTAAGGATATAAAAAGTTATTTTACTCATTAGATTAATTTTTTATTAAGTTTAACCAAAATTTAATGAATTTTCTTTCGTTTTTGGCAATACTCTTTCAAATTTTTCAATTCTTATAAATATAAAATTTCAAATATTTTAGATTTAAATGAAATTCTAAAATTTAATGACTATAAATAAAAAAATAAAAATACATTTAAAATTTGAAATGTTGAAACAAACATCATTACTATTAAAATCATATTCCGGCCCATATTAATCAGATAGGATTTAAAATACCATGTAAATTTTTTCTCTCAATAAAAGAAGATTCAATCTTAAATTTATATATTATAACATTATTTCTTCAGCAAAATGAAAACACCAGTAAAATATTTTTCGAAGAGTTTTGAGTGCATATATATCAGCTTTAACTTTTCTCCTATTTAAAACTGACGAGCACAGTATCCTGACTTGCTTGCTGGATAAAGAGACTCGTTCCTGCTGCTTCCCACGCAAATGGGAAAACATCACTTCAAAGTCTATGTTTATGATGTATTCAAACCAGCCTTAATCTGAAAACCAATGATAATCTTTCAAATCTGAGACATTGATTGAATTCTTGCTGTCAATTTGCTAACTTATTCAAATTCAAAGACTTTATTAATATTTTTGTTATGAAAATTCTTTGCGTCTTATTGTTTAATACAAAATTTTATTCAATTTTAAATAGGTTAAAGGTTTTACTGAATTTAACGACAAAAAATTAAATCTTATTAACGTTAAATTTTTTTTTTATCCATTTCATTGAAATATATATATATATTGCGTTAAAAATAAATATAATTATTTACCCTTTTTTTTACTTAAAAAAATAGAATACAAAAAACTATCTACATTATTTTTTTCCCTTAAAACAGGAAGTGAATTTGACATGTAAATTTTTACTGGTATTATATTAACGTATTAACATTTTGATAAATGTATTCCCGGTGTTTAAAATTTATTTCTGATATGCAATACCTGGAGTTTGTGTGCTTCATTTAAAATCTACTTCCAAAATTTAATATCTTACCAAATTAAACAATGTTTAATAAAATTTTTAATCGGATTTGGTAATTCTCTTTCCAAAATTTTTTCAATGCTCACAAATAGAAAAATTGAAATAATTTAGATGTATTTACCTTTAAAAATTTAGGATTTTTAAACTAAAAATGAATGAGGTCTTAGCATTTACTAAATAGGGAAAGAGATGTCATTAACATTAAAAAATTGTTCTCGAGAAGATAAAATTTTAAATAACAATTTAATTTATTTTCTTTTACATAAAAGAAAAAGAAAATTTAGATATATTTAATATAATACTGTTTTTTCGTGAAGAGAAAAATCATCCTTTCGAAAACCATTTCTTTAATTGTTCCCCTCAGGGGAGTTACGTTCTTTTGGTAAACAGGGGTGTCACAATCCCGAGGTACCGTAGTGAACTATCCTCTGCTTTCCTCTCCTCTCCTGCTTTTTCTTCCTTTTCTCCCTCATTGTTGTTGCTTTGAAAGAGGTTGCGGGCTTCCCTTGAGTAGCTATTGACGCACTGTTATTAGCTTCTTTTGGTGACTAAATTACCCGCGTGTTTGCCGTGCGTGGAAACCTGTGTTCCTGGAAAGGAGGATCCTGATGACTGCGGCTCTCAGAGACCAACACATCAATTTGGCCTCTGTTTCAGGTAAACGGGAGGTGTATTGTTGTCCTCAGCATGCCGATCGGCTTCCATGGATCAAACGATCATATATCTGCTGTGTTACTCGATAAGGATGGAGGCCATTTCAGAGATATATTGAAAGCGTATAAGGTCTGGCTAGCACTGGTGCAGCTTTACTGCATCCCCTTGTTGGGCTCGATGAAGGGTGGTGCAGCCAGGGCTTGAAGTAATTAACCTATTTCTATGGAATGTACTTGTAATTTTTTACTCCCTATGGAGCAACAAATGATACAGGATCAGAAATATTCTGTTGTTAAAAGAACTGAGGGAAATTTTGATAATGTCTTCCCTTTCCTCATTAATAAGTGTCAAATTGGTATAGTTGGAAATGTTAAAAATGTTCGCAGGATGAAATCTGAAAATCTCTTAGTTGAAATTTTATCAACTGAACAGGCCAAAGCCACCCTAAAACTAAAATGCCTTGGTAGATGTTATAGTATCTTTTCATAGTAGTTTAAATTCTACACGGGGAGTTATTTCAGTAGAAGATCTATTTAAAGTTTCAGAGGAGGAAATTTTGGGTAATATTGTTGACCAAGAAGTACAATGTGTGCAGCGTATTTCAATCAGGAAAGAAGGCAAAATTATAAGAATTAAACACCTTTTACTCACGTTTACTACACCTGTATTACCTCAATCTATTAAAGCTGGCTATCTAAATTGTAGTGTTCGCCCCTTCATTCCAAATCCGTTCCGTTGGCTTAAATGTTAGCGATTTGGCCATGCAAAAACTAACTGTAGGGTTCATTTGACTTGCTCTCAATATACATCTGTTGGACATGACAGTAGTCAGTGTCAAATACAAGAAAAATGTGTCAACTGCAGTGGTGAACATCCCTCGTACTCAAGATCACACCAACCTGGATATTTGAAAAGGAAATTATTACTGTGAAAATAAAACAAAACTTATCTTACACTGAGGCCAGGCAAACAGTGTCATCCCATACCCTTAATGAGGGTATTAGCTATTCACAAGCAACTAAGAAAGTCATGAAATCTTACAGTACCCAAACAGATTTCTTAAATTTTCCAAACGTATCCTCAAATGTTTCGAATATAAATGTCTCACCTATTCTGAATAAAATTTCTTCACTGTCTTTCGCAAAATCTAAGCCTCAAAGATCTCTAAACTTAAAGAATGGAAAAGAAGGACTCCATAAATCATATTTAAAAGTAAAAGAAGTTCAACTGCCTCTAAGACAGATAAAAAGAACGTAGACCCATCAGATGATGAAACACTTCTAAATGGAGATTCATGTGAATCTCAGATGACGTGCTCCAAAGCCGGAGCATTCATCTTAGCTTATTGGCAACCTTCGTTTCTTGGAATTGTCGAGGATTTCACACTCATATGGAAGATATAAAAACAATTATAAATCTGTATAATCCAATTTGTTTTGCAATCAAAGAAACATTTTTGAATCTTTAGTATAGTTTAAAATTGCATGGATATAATTATGTGAGGAAAGATGTTAACCATGATTCAATTTCTGGAGGTGTATGCATTCTTGTGTCTTGTAATATTCCTAGCACTATACAATCCCTTAACACTTCATTACAGTATGAAGCCGAACGCATGCACCCAACATCTCTCATTACAATGTGTAGCATTTACTTACCTCCCCATGAGATCTTCCATGAAAGCGATTTAAACAGTTTGCTGGATCAACCATCTGCATTTATTCTACTTGTTGACTTCAATGTTCATAACACCTTATGGGTTAATGATAATATTAATCCTCGTGGCAATATAATTGTACAGTTCATTTCTAATAACAATATTTACTTTCTAAATTCCACAGAAATAACCTATTTCCATCAACCATAAAGAACTTTTCATTCATTAGATTTAACTATTTGCTCTCCATAAATTCTACCTTCATTAAATCTTAGTTTTGATAAAGATTTATATAACAGTGATCATTTTCCTTTAAATATAAATCAAACTGGTATAAGCAGACCATAAATCTTCCATTCCTCTTATTCTTATCATCGTGTTGACTGGTCTCTCTACATTCAATTAGTTGCGATTACTGAGAACATGATTAGAAGTGATATTATCAATGATGCTGTGCAAAAAGAAACTGATACACATCCACATGCTGCAAAAAACGCAATTCCCATGTGTGCTCCCCAATTCCACGCAAATGTCATAAGCTCTGGTGGAACCGGAAGTGAACAAAAAACAAAGTTGTGGAATATTTTTCGAGGGTGCCCTACCATGGAAAACCCCATAGCTTTCAAAAAAGCTAAAGCTTTTGCTCGCCGAATACGGCAAAATAGTCAAAAAGAATCTTGGACAAGATATGTTTCCTCCATCACATCATCATTTTCCAGCAAAGAGTTATTGAAGAAAGTTAAATCTTCCAGTGGTTTATATAGGGACTTCTCTATCCCAATACTACGCACAGGATCTGACATAATTTCTTCTCAATGTGATATTGCTAATCTTTTAGGTGAACCTTTTGCAAATTTATCTAATCCAGCCTCTTATGATCCTAAATTTCTCAGAATCAAAAAGCAAGCTGAAAAGAAACCTAGAAGATTCATGATAAAGCCATACATCCATATAATTGCAATTTCTCTTTGCTGGAAATGCAGAGAGCCCTGTCCCAAACTAAAAATACTAGTTCGGGACCAGATGGTATCTCATATAAGATGCTTTGTCATCTTAATCATGAATCTTTATTAAACATTCTTTTTCTATTCAATAGAAAATGGAAGGAACATGTCTATCCCAGTATCTGGAGAAAAACAATTATTATTCCGATTCTTAAACCTGGGAAAGATCCAGCCAATCTTTAAAACTATCGCCCAATTGCTCTCCCATGGTGCCTTGCTAAAACATTGGAACATGTGGTGAATGCTTGTCTTGTTTATGTAATTGAAGACAGTCAGTACAAAACACTTTATCAAAGTGGTTTCCGGAAAGTTCGATCTACTCGGGACAATATTGCATACCTAGTAAGACAAATTAAAAATGCCTTTGTGCGAAGACATTATTTCATATCTATAATTTTTGATATAGTGAAAGCTTATGATAAGACATGGTGTTAAGGAAATCTTAGAACATTGTATGATTTTAATTACAGAAGAAATTTAACCATTTTTATTCTGAGTTTTATCTAATCCATTTATCCAATGTGAGGGGGTAACTCAAGGAAGTGTGTTAAGTGTTACTCTTATTAATATTTGCATCAGCAACATTCTTCATGCATTGCAACCATCTGTCCATGGAATGTTATATGTTGACGACCTCCAAATTTCTTGCCAAGGTTCCATTATGCGACTGATTAAACGGCAATTACAAACTGCTGTCAAAAATCTAGTTGCTTGGTGTAATGAAAATGGGCATACTTTGTCCCCTTGTGAAAGCAATTGTATCCATTTTTTCAGAAAAACTGGGCCTCATCCTGATCCAGAAATTAAGATATCTGGCACAACTATTCCTGTAGTTAATCTGATATCATATCTTGGGCAGAATAGTACTTGGACAGTATGGTAGTATAGTTTATGGATCATCAATTGTGCTCAAATTAGACCCTACTTGTTCATCAATCCGCGTTAAGAATCTGCTCTGGAGCATTCCGGACATCTCCTGTCCACAGCCTATATGCAATTTGCAACCAGTTACCTCTTGATCTGAGACGTAAGCAACTCTCTCTACATTACTATTTTAAATTGCTATCAGTATTGGAACACTCTTTGAGATCAATGGTTACTTGTCCCTCTTTAAGAAGGCTATATACTGCACGACCACATAATATAAAATTATTTTATTAGCGTTCAATTTCATTCCTGTCTTCATCTAAGTTTCCCGATTTACATATTCAAGTCACAGATGCTCTAAGATTTCCTCCTTTGAAGATTCTTGATGTCAGTATAATCAAACACTTTACTGGATACAATAAATCAGCTACACCTCCCTTTATTTTGCAACAGTTATTTTCACACATTCATTCTCATTATTTCTCCCACATCTCTGCATATACAGATGGCTTAAAGTCAAGTGGTCATGTTAGTTGTGGTATTGTTGTTAGAAATACAGTTGATTGTGGTCATTAAATTAGATCATTTTAATGATAAGTGTTATCCAATTATTCTGGTAATATTGGACAATTTAAATATATTAAAGAATAAAGGATTTGATATCTTGTTTTGTTGAGTTACAAGTCATGTTGGCAATGCTGGGAATGAACATGCAGATAATGATGCTAAAAATACCTCTGACATTTTGCATACAGCATTAACATTTTTTGACATTAAACAAATTATCAAAGATTTCATTTCCTCCCTATGGCAAAAACCATAGGATTTGCAGAAGAAGGATAAATTATATAGTATATCCTCCCACATTCCTCTATTCCCAGTTGCTTCCATGCGAAGAGTTGATGTAAAACTCACACGACTTCTTATTGGACATTCCAGATTTACACACAAGCACTTATTCTTGTCTCGGAGTGCTCCAATTTGTGACATGTGTAATGTACCATACATAATACATCACATTTTAATGGTCTGTCCTAATTTCAATGATTTACGCATAGTGTTTTTTAATACCACAAATTTAATTTTATCGGACTTGTTTGGGTTTAAATCACATAGAAGAGACCAAGATTCGACAGTCCTGATGAATATTGGTCTCTTTTCTGGATATTTTCTGGTCGATAAGCAATACCACTTTCGCGCCAAATCCGTTGGTGTCTACAATACGATGACAGAAGGAACCTACTACAGTCCAATTACGAGGCTCACGACACCATTGCAAACGGGCAGTACGGTTCTGTTTGGTTAATGGGACACACACCATAGGTCCGTGGGCATATAGTCCTCTTCCCCTCAAACGTCTGGCAACAGATTTTTGGGAGATCTGCTTTTCTGAGCCAGCAAGAAACTAATTTGCCACCTGCTGAGCTGTGGTGCGCCTGTTCCTTTTAGCTGATGGGATGATATATCTGTTTTCTGCAGACGTCGCACTTCTAAGACGACCTTCCCCGTGCCGCTTACTTCAAATTCAAGTAGTTTTAAATGACTTCCACAGCTGTGAAACAACGCTGTGAGCAATGTCGAAGTAACTGGCAACATCTGTCATTTTTCGCCCTTCTTCGATCTTTCCAATAATTTGGCCACGCACAAAATCACCTAAGTGATGTCGGGAAGACATACCAAAAATATCATGTTCGTCTTTTAAATCTTTCCTGTAAATATTTGACTTGAAACAACAACTGTCCACACGCGTCAAAATATTTAAAGTTCTTATGAACGCTATCACGTGTTGAACAGACGTGGAAAAAATTTGCTAACGCATATTTCTTCTTACTATATCCCGCACTTATTCTAATTTTCCACATTTTGCTTCCTTTTATTTTGTAGTTGCTATGGATGATAGTGTTATCCATCCTTAGCAACTGTCCATCATTGTACAATATATTTTCTGTCTATGATTTAATCAAATGTCCCCAATTCTGTTGTGCAATACAATAAATCAAATCTGAGACATTGATTTACCGACATTTGCTGATTAATTTGATATTTAACTTGAAAATGATTTTAATAAATAATTTTTTATGTAACCTTTCCTCTTATTTTTAATATAAAATTTTTACTTAATTTTATTTTCGTTTACGCATTTTGTGTGTGTGTGTTGAATATAACGACACAAAATTAATTCTTAATAACATTAAAGTATTTATTTCACACATTTCTTTACAGTAATGTTAATCAATAAAATTTATTTATTCACATACTTTTAAAAAGTTGAACACCGAAAACTTTCTACAATAAATTATTTTTCTTTAAACAGTAACTGAATATCGAAAATAAAATATTCATTACTCTTTATGTATTCCAAATTTTTTAAATATTTTACTGCGAATTAAAAAAACGATTTCCGATATGCACTGATATGCTTCACTTAAAAAAGTATTTCATACGTTAGATTAATTATATTTATTAAATTTAAGCAATATTTAAGGAAACTTTTTTTAATATTGAAAATTCCCTTTTAAATTTTTTCAATCCTTATAAAACTAAAATCTTAAATATTTTAGGTTAAAAATCATTTTTAAAGTTCAATAACTGTAAATTAAAAAAACAATTTAAAAACTTCTTTTGAATTATAGAAATTGTGAATTAAACGTATTTAATATTAAAAATATATTCTCGCCCATATTAATTATTAAAATGTTTAATATCAAGTAAATTTAACTTGAATATTCTTTTATCGAATATTTCTTTCAATAAAAGAATATTCAAATTAAAAATTACATATTTTAACATTATTTCTTAAGCAAACTATAAATCATTATTAAGAAAACAATTTTTCGAAGAGTTTGGAGTACTTATATATAAGTCCTGAATTTTTTACATAACAAAGTGACACACTCCTACTGTTTCTGACGCAAAGGGGAGAACATCACATTGAAGTCATTGTCTCTGATGTCATAATATGAGCATTCTTCTGAAAACCAATGATAATAATTCAAACTGAGACATTGATTGAGTTGTAGCTGACTTTTTATTGTTTATTGTAATATTGAAATTGCAAAGAATTTTATTAATTTTATTCTTATGAAAATTCCCTTCGGCTCAATTTTTAAAGCAAAATTTCATTCAATTTTAATTAAGTTCCAGTATATTACTGAATTTAATGACAAAATTAATTCTTATTAATATCAAAATGTTTTCTTTACCCATTTCTTTCAAGTAATGAGTAAAAATTAAATTTATTTATTCACTATCTAAAATACACAGAGAAGTATCTACATTACATTTTTTCTTTAAATCAGAAACTAAATGTGACGAATAAATATTTACTATTAATGTATTAACATTTTGATAAATACTTTCCGGTGCTTAAAAAAGATTTCCGATCTTCACCTCTTAACTTTATTTAAAAAATTATTTCATTCAAAATTTTATTTTCTTTTTAAATTAAAATATTTTTAAGAAAATATATTTTTTTATATTCGATAATACTCTTTTCAATTTTTTGCAATGATCATAAATCTTAAAATTTGGAATATTTTAGATTTAAATGCTTTTTAAAAATATATAAATTGTAAATTAAAATATTATTGTAAAACTCCTTTTAAAATTTAGAAATGGCGAATTAAACGTCATTAATATTAAAAATTTGTTCTCCCTCTTATTATTCAGGTAAAATTTTAAATACCAATTTAATTTTTCCGTAAAAAGAAGAAGATGAGAACACAAAATAATATACTTTATCATTATTTTTCAGCAAACAGAAAATCAGCATTTAGACAACAATCTTTCTAATAGTTTTGAGTATTTATTTATCGGTGAAGAGTTGTTTACCATTTAAAAATGCCTGAAGAATTGTCCTGACTGGCTAAATGGATAGAGACTGCTTTTCACGCAGATTGAAAAATATCGTATTGAAGAAAGTGTCTACGATGTATTAAACTGCCCACATTCTGAAGAATCATGCTAAAAATTCAGATCTGAAACATTGTTCTAAGTCTTGTTGACATTTTGCTTTTTATTGTATAATTTTGAATTTTCAAAGGATTTTATTAAATATACTCGTATGAAAATAATTTGTGCCTTATTTTTTAATAAAAAATTACATTTAATTTGAACTAGAATTCAGAATTTTAATGAATTTAACGACCCAAAAATAAATCTTATAAATATGAAAGTATTTTTTCACACATTTCATTCAAGTAATATTTTACAAAAAATTCATTTATTTACTTACTTTAAGAAAGTAGAACATAGAAAAATTTCTATACAGCATTCTAAACAGGATTCAATGTGAATAATATATTTTTGCTGATGAGGTCATTGTATTCACATTTTAATATATAAATATTTCCCCCCGATTTAGAAAATATTCCCGGTATTCAATTGACTGCTTCATTTAAAAAGTTACTTTATTGAAAAGATTAATTATTATTATTAATTTTAACAATTATGTAAAAAAATATTTTTTTATGTTTGGTATTTCTCTTTCCAAAGTATCTGCAATGCAAAAAGATAAAAATTGGAAATATATTAGATTTAGATACTTTTTAAAATGTTGCGAATGGTAAACTGAAAAAGAATATAAAGCTTGTTTTATAATTTGAAATAGCAATTGAAACGTTATCAATTTTAAAAAATTGTTCTCACCTATATTAATCACAAAATTATAAATAACAGCTTAATGTTTTCTATTATATAAAAGAAGATTGAAGCTCAGAATTATATAATGTAATATTTTTTATTCGTTTAATGATAAATCAACATTTCGAGCACTATTTCTGTCATAATTTGGAGAACTTATATATTGGATAAAACTGTGTTGTACTATTTAAAACATCAAACACTGTGTCCTGATTTGTATAATGGATAACGAGTATGCCTCGTACTACTGGTCCAACAGAGGTAAAGAAAACATATACTAAGTCAATGTCAATGATGCGTTATTTCTTCAACTTTCTGATGTTTAATGATAACAAATCATATCTGAGACATTGATGTACTTTTTGCCAAAATTCTGATAATCATTTTAACACTGAAATTTCGAAGGATTGTATTAAATTTATTCTTATTAAATTTATATGTATCTTTAATTTTTCTTACAAAACTTTTTAGAATTTCAATTAGTTTTAAGGTATAAACTGAATTATATATATATATATATATATATATATATATATATATATATATATATATATATATATATATATATATATATATATATATATGTATGTATGTATGTATGTATGTATGTATGTATGTATGTATGTATGTATGTATGTATGTATGTATGTATGTATGCATGCATGCATGCATGCATGCATGCATGCATGTATGTATGTATGTATGTATGCATGCATGCATGCATGCATGTATGTATGTATGTATGTATGTATGTATGTATGTATGTATGTATGAGTTAAAAACATAGAGTACCGACAACAGATATACATATTAAATATTTCCCCCTTTACACAGGAACTAATTTTGAAGAATAAAGTTTTACTGATACTGTTAATGTATTCAGATTTTGAAAATATTTTCCCGCGATTTGTAAAAGATTTCTGATATGCACTCCTATGCTTATCTGCTAATTTTTTTTCATATATTTTAACAATTTTCAATTCAAATAATTTTTTTATTTTCTAATGGACATTCAAATTTTATTACAATGATCTTAAATTTAAGATCTGAAATGATTTAGATTTTGGTTCTTTTAAAAATTTAAAACTTGTCAGGTTATAAAGAATTAAAAACACTTTTTAAAATTCGAAAAAGTATATGAAACGTCATTAAATTTACAATATTTTTCTCGCGCATATTAATCAGATATAATTTTGAATAATTTTTCAAATTAAAGAAAAATTTTTAAATTTTTTCTTTAAAATAAAAGAAGATGAATTCTCAGAAATGTATAATTTAACATTATTTCTTCGTCAAATGAAAAATCTGCATTTAGATAACATTTTTTATAATAGATTTGAGAACTTATATATCAGATAAAATTTTTCTATTGTTTAAAAATCCCTAGCGGAGCGTACTGACTTGATTACTGGAAAAAGAGACTAGCTCATACTGCTTCACACACGGATGGGAAATAATCGTATCAACGTCAATAGCTATAAAGTTTTCAAATGAAGTCTCCTGAAAATTGTTGATTATATTTTAAATCTGAGGCGTTTATTATACTCTTGCTGGATTTTTGCTTTTTATTGAATTTCCAAAATTTATATTAAATTTATTCCTATAAAATTCCATTGCCTCATAGATTTTAATACAAAATTTTATTCAATTTTAATTAGATTTAAGGATTTTATTGAATTTAATGACACAAAATTGATTCTTATTAACATTAAAATATTTTGCTTACCCACTTCATTACAATAAAATTATTTACTTACTTAAAAAATCTGGCACACAAAAAATAATCTATATTCTTAATTTTTTCTTTAAATATTAACTAAATATCTAGAAGATAATATTATTCTGTATGTATTCCAAATTCTTTATATATTTTACCTCGATTTGAAAAGAGATTACAGAATTATATATTTTAACATTATTTCTTCCTTAAACTGAAAATAATCATTAGCAATATATTTTCAAAAAATTTTGAGTACTTATATATCAGTTAAACTTTTCTACTATTTAAAATTGCCGATTGTAGTGTCCTGACTTACGTACTGGATAAAGAGTTTCTCTCCTACTGCTTCTCATGCAGATGGGAAAACATCACATCAAAGTCTATGTCTCTGCTGTTTTCAAATCAGCCTTAATCTGAAATCCAATAAAAATAATTCAAATTCGAGACATTCATTGAATTTTAGCTGGTTTATTCTAATATCGAAATTTCAAAGAATTTTACTAATTTTATTCTTAGGAAAATTCCTTGCGTCACAGTTTTTAGAGCAAAATTTTATTCAATTTTAATAAGGTTTCAGATTTTATTGAATTTTACGGCACAAAATTAATTCTTATTAATATTAAAATGCTTTCTTTAACCCTTTCATTCAAGTAATGAGTTACAAATAAATTTTATTATTCCCTTACTTTTACAAAAATGGAATACAGAAAACCATCTACATTAAATTTTTTCCCTTAAAACAAGAACTAAATACAACGAATAAAAATTTACTGTTAGTATATTAACATAATGATACATATTTTCCCGTTGCTTACGAAAGTTTTCCTGTCTGCATCACTTTGCTTCATTTAAAAAAATTACTTCATACCAAATTTTAATTTCTTATTGACTTAAAAATTTTTTAATAAAATTCATTTTTTTTTATATTCGATTAATCTTATTTCAATTTTTTACTATGATCATAAATCTTGAAATTAGAAATATTTTAGATTTAAATGCCTTTTAAAAGTTTATGAATTGTAAATTAAAAAAATATTTTAAAATTCCTTTTAAAATTTAGAAAGGGCGAATCAACGTCATTAATATTAAACATTTGTTCTTTCCCATATTATTCAGGTAAAATTTTAAATACCAATTTAATTTTTTCATTAAAAAGAAGAAAATGCGAATATAAAATAATATACTTTAACATTATTTTTCAGCAAACAAGAAATCAATATTTAGACAACAATCTTTCTAATAGTTTTGAGTATTTATTTATTGGATAAAACTTTTCTACCATTTAAAAAAGCCGAACGAAGTGTACTTGCTGGCTTACTGGATAGAGACTGCTTGTCACGCAAATTCAAAAATATCACTTTAAAGAAAATGTCTATGATGTAACGAATAATCGACATTCTGAAGAACCATGATAATAACTCAAATCTGAGTCTTGTTGACGCTTTGCTTTTTATTGTACAATTTTAAATTTTCAGAGGATTTTATTAAATATATTCTTATTAAAATTTTTGTGCCCTATTTTTTAATAAAAATTTACATTTAATTTGAATTAGGTTTCAGGATTTTAATGAATTTAACGACCCAAAAATAAATCTTATAAATATGAAATTAATTTTTTTACATATTTCATTCAAGTAATATTATATTATTAAACTATTAAACAAAAACTTCATTTATTTACTTAATTTAAAAAATTGGAACAAAGAAAAATTTCTGTATAATATTTTTCCCCTGTAAACAGGATTCAATGTGAGGAATATATTTTTCCTGATAGTGTCAATGTATTCACATTTTAATATATAAATATTTCCCCCCCTCCTATTTAGAAAATATTCCCGTTATTCAATAGACTGTTTCATTTAAAAAGTTACTTAATTAAACAGGTTAGTTTTCATTATTAATTTTAACAATTATTTAAGAAACTTATTCGTTTATGTTTGGTATTTCTCTTTCCAAAGTTTCTGCAATGTAAAAAGATCTAAAGTTGGAAATATATTACATTTAGATACTATTTAAAAACTTGCGAATGGCAAATTGAAAAATAATATAAAACTTGCTTCTTTTAATTTGGAAATAGCAATTGAAACGTAATCAATATTAAAAAAATGCTCTCAGAAAAAGAAGCTCAAAATTATTTAATATAATATTGTTTATTCGTTTAATGATAAATCACAACATTTCGAAAACTAATTCATCAATACCTTTGAGAATTTATGTATTGGATAATTCTCTTTTCTACTATTTAAAACATTAAACTCTCTGTCCTGACTTGCATAATGGATAACGAGTCTGCCTCGTACAACTGGTCCAGCAGAGGTAAAGAAAACATATACTAAGTCAATGTCAATGATGCGTTTAGTTCGGCAACATTCTGATATTTAATGATATAAAATCATATCTGAGACATTGATGTACTTTATGCCAAAATTCTGATAATCATTTTAACACTGAAATTTCAAAGGATTGGATTAATTTTATTCTTATTAAATTTATATGTATCTTTAATTTTTCTTTACAAAACCTTTTATATATATATATATATATATATATATATATATATATATATATATATATATATATATATATATATATATATATATATATATATATATATAACATTTTCTAATGGATTTGCAAATTTTATTATAACGGTCTTAAATTTAAAATTTGAAATAATTTAGATTTAGGTGCATTTAATAGTTTAGAAAAATTAGAAACCTTGGGAGTAGTTTTTCTAGCTGGTGTTATGACGTCATGCATTATTTCTTGTAACAGCACAAAGTTATTTTTAAGAGATTAATTGTTAGGTTCCTACTGATAAAAAAAATTATTTCTGGAGGGGTGATCAGGGAAATGGCGGGAGTGTTCTTTCTACCTGATGTTGTGACGTTATAAGATGAGAATAAAGATGTTTAAGTGTGATGAACCATGTTCAATCAAGGAAAAAACCTTTTATCTGCAGTATGCTTAACCTGCGCGGATGAATACAATGTCTGAAACAATCACAATGCTTCCATGATGTTGATTTGGAAAACAATTCTAGTTTTTGTCTAAGTGTTTCATTTTGGCTGTTCTACAAGCAATCGAAAGGTTCGATTTATTGAACGGGATTTCATGTTTCACTCCTTTGATTTTTTACAAACATCATGTATTCACCAAAAAGCAATCGTGCTTTAAGTGAATAAGCCTGTGCGGTAAGTATTAGCTTTAATTTACATTTATTTATATTCCAATTTTAATTGTTTTTGTGAATGTTACTATGAAGAATATTTAGAATTCAAAGTTTTATTTATTTTGTTGATGATTATCAATGTTTCTGACTTAGATGTAGATAAAAGCAGCAAAGAAGTCAAAAGAGAAGAATCTAAAGTAAGTTTTAAGTTTATTTTAAACGAATTATTATTATTTTACAGTTACTTAGTGTTCAATGATTATTTTTCTGAGATGTTGTTTTATACTGATGAGTTACTTAAATTTTTTATTTAATTTTCTAGACTTTAGGAGTATTTTATGAAAATGAAATTCCGGATGACGTATTTCCTATAGGAATCTACGTTTTCGTGTATTCCAGTACTTTCCATGGAGTTGTCTCACTACATATTCGAAAGTATCAGAAATATGGAATGAAATATTATCTAACTTCATAAGGAGTTACTCTTCGACCATGGTGGATTGAACAAATTATGGATCGAGAAAATGTGCCTCAAAATGAGAACCATCAACGAAGAGTTGTTTTCCTTCCTGAATCAGAAATTCAGATTACAAGTAAGAACTTTAAAGTGCTTACATTCACTTGTTTGAAAAAAGGATGGAACTCTTAAAATCCTTTACATTTTCTGCTGAGCAATATAATAATATTGCGAATTTATAACAGTATTGCGAATGGTGTTCTAGACCACATGTTCCGCACAGTGAATTTTTAGATGCTTATCGTAATGGTTTTGGCGGCATTATTGAAGAAACTTTGCCAAGTTCCTTTTATTTCAGCCTCGGAACCCAACATTTGTTAGAAACTCTTGAAAATGCGTGACATTTTTAAGGAGAAAGATTTAAAAGAACCATGTATTTTGGCTGAAGCTAACCGTGTAGAAACGTTTAATTCACATGCATTTCCTATAGAAATTTTAGAAATTGTTGATTCTTTTTATCACAATCTAAGGGAAAATGAACATTTTTTAGTTCTGAAACCTTTTATGTATGTAACAGTTGATTTCCTGAAAAATTTAAGTCTATACAGCATTACTCGAAATGTAAGAAATGCCTTGTGTCCTGAAGATGCGTTTCAGTATTTCGAAAATAATGAATAATTTGATAAAAATATGTAACATTGTTGTACATTATTGTATATAAATGTTCTTTAAACATTTGCTAAATAAAATATCATTGCCTAAAATATTATGTGTGTTTAATTATTATTTTTCCTTTAGATAATATGTAAGTGTATTAAATTATGTAATTATATAAAAAAAGAACATTCTGAAAATAATTGTGTCATTTAAACAGAGTGTATTACATTGAAGACAATGTCTATAATGTATCCAAAGATCAAACATTCTGAAGAAAAATGATAATAATTCAAAACTAAGACATTGACCTCATTCTTGTCACATTTTGATGATTATTATAATACTGAATTTTGAAACAATTTTATGCACTTTATTCTTATGTAATTTCTATGTTTCTTAAAAAGGAAAAAATTTTTATGGGATTTTAAGTAGTTTTAAGGAGTATACAGAATTTTATGACTTAAAATTGATTCTTAAAAATATTAAAATATTTTATTGACCACTATCATTCAGGTAATGTTTTACAAAAAATTTATATATTAACTAACGTTGAAAAACTAGACATTAGAAAACCTCCTACATATATTTCTTTTCTTTAAAGAAGAGCAATATAGCAATAAATTTGTTTACTAATACTCTTAATGTATAGGGATTTTGATAATCATTTTTCCGTGATTTGAAACTATATGTGAAATGAACTAATTTTCACCATTTTTTTTTTTTTATCATTTTAAGCAATATTTTTAAATATATATTTTTATCAATTTGGTATCTCTTTTTACAATTCTTTTTCATTTGTCATAAATCCTAAATTAGAAAAAATATAGATTTAAATGCAATTAAAAAAATAGGATTAGTAAATTGAAAAAATAGATGAAAACTTCTTTTAAAATTTTCAAAAAGTAAGTAAAAAGGAAAAAAAATTAATAAATTTTTCTCGCCTATATTAATCAGACATAATTTTAAATAACAATATATTTTTTTTCTTTTATATAAAGAAGATGGAAACTCTTTTTAT
This sequence comes from Latrodectus elegans, assembly GCA_030067965.1. Lineage (NCBI taxonomy): Eukaryota > Metazoa > Arthropoda > Arachnida > Araneae > Theridiidae > Latrodectus > Latrodectus elegans. The sequence goes on from CM057815.1 coordinate 61,348,876, forward strand.
ATATTTTAACATTGTTTCTTCCTCAAGCAGAAAATCAACATTTAGGAAAAAAATTTTTAATAAATTTGTGTGTTTATATATTTTATAATACTTTTCTACTTAATAAAGTCCTGAATTGCTTAATGGATAAAAATTCCGGCTCGTACTGCTTATCACACAGATACAAAAATGACACATGCTCTGTCTATAACATATTCAAATGTCCCACATTCTGAAGCTCAATGATAATAATTCAAATCTGAGACATTCATTTGCTGACTTTTGCTGATTATTGTATAATATTGAATTTTCAAATGACTTTATTTTATTTGATCTTAGGAAATGTCTTTGCCTCATGCCTTCAGTACAAAAATTTATTTCATCAGGTTTAAGCATTTAACTGAATTTAAGACACAATGTTAATAATTATTAATATAAAATATTTTATATACCTATTTTATTCAAGTAATATTTTATCAAAATGGTATTTATTTACTGATTTTAAAAAAGAAGGACATTGAAAACTGACTGTATTTATTTTTTCCCTTTTAAAAAAGAACAAAATATGAGAAATAAAGTTTTACTGATACTGTTAATGTATTCAGATATAGATTAATAATCTCCAATAATAATCTCTGATAATATTCTTTGAAAAAAGATTTCCGATATGCAACAAAATGCTACATTTAATATTTACTTCATTCAGAAATTTAATTACTTATTAATTTAAACAAGTTTTCATAAAATTTATTTTTAATTATTTGGTAATTCTCGTTTCCATATTTTGGCATTGATCATAAATCTTAAATTTTAAATATTTTAGATTTAAAAGCAATTAAAGATTTAGGAATTGTGAATTGAAAAATGATTTAAAACACCTTTAAAAATTTAATAATGGCGAAGCACAAACATCATTAATATTAAAATTATGTTTTCACCCATATTCAACACACAAAATTTTAAACACTAAATTATTTTTTTATAAATAAAAAAACATTCAAACTCAAAATTATATATTTTAACAATATTGTTTCAGAAAACAGAAAATAAACATTTACAAATCATTTTTTTTCAGTTTTCAGTACTTATACAGTGGTAAAAACTTTTCTACTATTTAAAATTTCCAAATGCTGTGTCCTTAATTGCTTACTGGATAAAGAGACTCTTTCCTTCTGCTTCTCACGCAAATGGTAAAGCATCACACCAATGCCTATAATATCTGCAAAGAGCCTTTTTCTGAATACCGATGATAACAATTCCAATCTGAGACATTGATTGATTTCTTACTGACAATATGCTGTTTATTGAAATTTCAAATAATTTTATTCTTATGAAAATTATTTTCATCTTATTTTTTAATATAAAATTTTAATGAATTTTGTTAGGTTTACGGATTTTACTAAATTTAACGACACAAATGTAACTCTTAAATATTTTATTTACCCATTTCATTCAAATAATATTTTACAAAACAAAATATTTATTTACTAGTTTTAAAAAAAGTAGAATATATAAAACATTCTATATTAATTTTTTCCCTTTTAGAGAAGAACAAAATATGAGGAATAAAGTTTTACTGATAAAGTTAATGTATTCAGATTTTAATAAAGATCCTCCTGCGATTTGACAAAAATATTTCCGTAATGCAATACCTTGCTTTTTTTAAAATTTACTTCATTCATACGTTAAATTTTTGATTAATTTAAACAAGTTTTAATTAATTTTTTTATATTTTGTAATTTTCATTCTAATTTTTTAGAACTGCCCATATATTTAAAATTAGAAATATTTTAGATATAAAAATATTTTAAACATTTAAGATTTGTAAATTGCAAAATATTTTAAAACTCCATTCAAAATTTAAAAATTGAGAATGAAACGTCATTAATATTAAAATAAATTTCTCGATGATATTATTCAGATAAAATTTTAATTTCATATTTAATTGTTTATTTAAATAAAGCAAGATAAAATTTCTTAATAATATATGTTAACATTATTGCGTCATCAAACAGAAAATCAATATTTAGAAAACTTTTTTCGAATAGATTAAGTATTTATAAATTGGATAAAACTTTTCTGCTATTTAAAAATGCTCCGAGCAGTGTCTAAGTTGCCTAATAGTTAAAGAACCTCATTTATACTTCTTGTCACGCGGAAATGAAACTAAAACTGGGAAGACAATGTCTATGATGTATTCAAAAGAGCTTTATTCTGAAGTATAATGATAAAATTCAAATCTGAGATATTGGTAAAATTTTTGCTGACTATTATCTATTTAAAGTAATATTAAATTTTAAAAAATATTTTTTAATTTATTCTTGTTAAAATCTTTTGTTTCTATATATTTAATACAAAATTTTATTCAAATCTAAATAGATTATGGGATTTTACAGAATTTAAATACACAAAATTAATTCTTATTAACATGAAAATATTATAATTACCTATTTCATTTAAGCAATGTTTTACAATAAAATTTATTTATTCAATTAATGTAAAAAATTATATACAAAAAACTATCTACATTAATTTTCTTTTTAAATATTAAATAAATATCAAGAATAAAATATTACTTTTTATGTATTCGAAATTTTTTATATATTTTACCGCGATGTGAAAAATGATTTTAAATATGCAGGAGTTAGCTTTATATAAAAATTGTTTTATTTATTAGATTAATTTTTTATTAACTTTAAGCAATATTTACTGAATTTTTTTTTCATTTTTGCCAAACACATTAAAATGTTTTCAGTTCTACTAAATCTAAAATATGAAATATTTTAGACTTAAATGCAATTTAAAAATTTAAGAATTGTAAATAAAATATAATTTAAAAATCCATTTAAAATTTGATATGTTGAAACAAACGTCTTTACAATTAAAGACATATTCTTACCCATATTAAGTAGATAAGATTTTATTTACCAACTAAATTGTTTCTTTCAATAAAAGAAGATTCATTCTTAAAATTATATATTATAAAATTATTTCTTCAGCAAACTGAAAACATCAGTAAAATATTTTTCGAATATTTTTTAGTACTTCTTCATCAGCTTTAACTTTTCTACTATTTAAAACTGCCGATCGCAGTGTCTTCATTTGCCTACAAGCTAAAGTGTTTCGCTTCTACTGCTTGTCCTACAGGTGGGAAAACAACTCATCAAAGTCTATGTCTATGATTTATTCAAATCCAACTTAATCTGGAAAGTAATTGAAATTTTGAAACATTGATTGAATTCTTGCTGTCAATTTGCTGTTTATTGAACTTTCATAGGATTTTATTAATTTTATTCCTAGGAAAACTTTTTGCGTCTTATTTTTTAATACAAAATTTTATTCAATTTTAAATAGGTGTAAGAATAATACTGAATTTAACGGCACAAAATCAATTCTTATTAACGTTAAAATGTTTCTTTACACATTTCATTCAAATATTGTGTTTATATATATATATATATATATATATATATATATATATATATATATATATATATATATATATATATATATATATATATATAAACAAAAATATAATTATTCAATTTTACTTAAAAAATTATAATACAAAAAACTATCAACATTAATTTTTTCCCTAAAAACAAGAAGTGAATTTGACGAATAAATTTTATCTGTACTATATTAACGTACTAACATTTTGATAAATATATTCTCGGTGTTTAAAAAAGATTTCTGATATGGAATACCTTGTGTGCTTCATTTAAAATATACTTCCTATGTTTAACTTCTTACTAAATTAAAAAATGTTTAATGAAATTTTTTATTGGATTTGGTAGTTCTCTTTCCAAAGTTTTGCAATGCTCGTAAATAAAAGATGTGAAATTATTTAGATGTATTTGCCATTAAAAGATTAGGGTTTTTAAATTAAAAATGAATTTCAAAGTCCTTAAAAATTACGAAATAGGGAATGAAATGTCATTAACATGAAAAATATTTTCTCGAGAAGATAAAAATTTAAATAACAATTAATAATTTTTTTGTAAATAAAAAATGGAAACTCAGAATTATTTAAAATAATACTGTTTTTTCGTCCAGAGAAAAATCAACCTTTCGAAACCTATTTCTCTAATAGTATTCAGTACTTATATATTGGATAAAACATTTCTGCATTTTAAAAATACCTATCGCAGTGTCCGGGTTTGCATAGTGGATAAAGAGTATGCTCGTACTTCAGGTCTAGCAGATGCAAGAAAACCATATACAATGTGTGTGATTCGTTCAAACAGCCATTCTTCTGATGTTCCATGATAATTAATCAAATGTGAGACATGGATTTATTTCTTGCCGACTTTACACTAATTATTGTAATACTGAATCTTCAAAGGGTATTATTAGGTTATTTTTATGTAATTTCTAATTTTTTAATACAATATTATACTGAATTTTAATTATTTTTCATGTGTATTTTGATTTTAAAAACTTAAAATTAGTTGTTAAAGTAATAAAATATTTTATTGACACATTTCATTCAGGTAATGTTTTACAAGAAATTTAATTCTTAAATTATTTTGAAAAATTAAATAACAGAAAACAACCTATTTAATTTTACTTTCTTTAAACACGACTATTAACGTATTCAACAACTATTACTGTATTCAGTATTTGATAAATAGTTTCACTCGATTTGAATTGATTTCCGAATTGTACTAGTTTTCTACAATAAAAAAAAGTAATTACCTTTATAAGGTAAACATTTTATTATTTTAAGCAAATTTTAAAATAATTTATTTATTCCAAGATTGAATTCCTCGTTACAACTTTTTTGCATTGCTCATGAAAATATGAAATAAAATAGATTTACTTGCATTTAAAAACAGTAGAATTTGTAAATTGAAAAAGAATATAAAACTCCTATTATAATTAAGATATAATGAAATAAACGTAATTAACATTAATTAATTTTTCTCGTTTATGTTTATCATATATAATTTTAAAAAACAATTTAAATTTTTCCTTTTATAAAAAGAAGAAGGAAACTCAGAATTTCATACTTATCATTGTTTTATCTTCAAACAGAAAATCAACATTTAGAAATTTCTTTAATGTATTAATAAAACAATGCGAAAGTACATGCTGGACATTTGCTGAGGACGGATTACACTATGATCCACAGCAAACACAAAATGAAAAAATTTTAAATAACTATTTAATTTTTTCTTTTAAATAAAGGAAGATGGAAACTTAGAATAATATAATAAAATAATGTTTCTTCATCAAATGAAAAATCAACATTTCGAAAATTATTTTTCTACATAGTTTTGAGCTTTAAATATATAATAACACTATAATACTATTTAAAAATGCCAAAAGCAGTGTCCTGATATGCGTAATGGATAAAGAGTCCGCCGGGTATTACTGGTCCAGCAGATGCAAAGAAACCATGTGCAAAGTCTATGATGGGTTCAAACAAGTTTTTTCTGATGTTCCATGGTAATAAATCAACTCTATGACATTGAAGAATTTCTTGCCGACTCTGCTAATTGTTGTAATAACAAACTTTTAAAGGATTTTATTCTTATGAAAATTCTATGTCTCTTTAATTATTAATACAAATGTTTATAGAATTTTAATTAGTTTTAAAGTGTATACTAAATTTAACGAACAAATGTAATTCTTACATATTTTAATCTATTTTATTTACGCATTTCATTCAATTAATGTTTTACAAAAAATTTATTTATTTACTTAATTTAAAAACATAGAATACAGGCATCTATATACATTAAATTTTTCCTCTTTAAACAGAAATCAATTATGAAGAATAAAGTTTTACAGATAATGTCAATGTATTTAGATTTTGATAAATATTTTCCCGCGACTTGAAGAGTATTTCTGATAAGCACTACTTTGCTTCATTTCAAAAGATAATTAATTGATAACATTAATTTTTTTATTAATATAAACAATTTTTAAATTAACTTTATTTTTTTATATTTTTCAAATGTCTATCCAAATTTATAAAAATGGACTCAAATTTAAAATTTAAAATACTTTAGATTTTAGTGAATTTAAAAAATTTAGGATATTTAAATTGAAAAAGAATAAACTCCTTTTTTAAATTTTAGAATAGTGTATGAAACGTTATTAAAGTTAAAATATTTTTCTCGCACATATTAATCAAATGTAATTTTAAATACCTTTTTATATAAAACATAAAGGTTTTAATTTATTCGAATAAATAAAAGAAGATGAAGGTTCAGAAATATACAATTTAGCAATACTTTTTTATCAAATGAAAAATCTATATTAGAAAACAATTTTTATGGTATTTTGAGTACTTATATATTAGATAAAACTTTTCTACTTTTTAAAAATTCCCAGCGAGCCATCCTGACTTGCTTACTGGATAAAGAGTCTTGCTCGCACTGCTTTTCACGCGGATGGGAAAATATCATATCATAGTTAACGGAAATAATGTATGCAGTTGAACAGTCTTCTGAAAACTAATGTTAATAGTTCAAATCTGAGACGTTGATTTTATTCTTGCTGGCTTTTTGCTGTTTATTGTAATATGAATTATAAAAAAAATTATCTACTAAATTTATTGTTATAAAAATCCAATGCCACATACTTTTGAATGCAAAATTTTATTCAATTTTAAATAGATTTAAGGAATTTATTGAATTTAATGACACAAAATAATTTTTATTAACATTAAAATGTTTTATTTACCTATTTCATTCAAGCAATGTTTAAAAATAAAGATTATTTATTCATTTACTTTAAAAAGTGGCATACAAAAAACTATCTACATTAAATTTTTTTTCTTACATAGTAAGTAAATATCAAGAATAAAATATTAAACTTTATGTATTCCAAATTTTTTATATATTTTACCGCGATTTGAAAAAAAGCTTTCTAATATGCGGAAGTTTTTGCTTGATATAAAAAATTATTTTACTCATTAGATTAATTTTTTATTAAGTTTAACCAAACTTTAATGAATTTTTTTCATTTTTGGCAATACTCTTTCCAATTTTTCAACCCCTCAGGGGGTTTACCTTCTTTAGGTAAACACGGGTGTTACAATCCCGAGGTACTCTAGTGATCTTTCCTCTTCTTTATTTTCTTCTCTCCTCTACTCTTCTGCTTTTTCTTCCTTTTCTCCCTCAGTGTGGTTGCCTCGTAAGAGGTTGAGGGCTCCCCTTGAGTAGCTTTCGCCGCTCTGTTGCTATTAGCTACTCTTGAGGACTAAATCACCCACGTGTTTGCCGTGCGTGGAGACCCGTGTCCCTGGAAAGGAGGATCCTGGTAATTGAGTCCTCCTCAGACCAACACATTGCTTTGGCCTCTGCTTCAGGTAAACGGGAGGTGTGTTGTGGTCCTCAGCACATCACTCGGCTTTATGGATCAAGCGATCGGTACATATACTGGGTGACTCGTTAAGGGTGGAGTCCACTTCAGGGATGTACTGTGAGCGTATAGGACCTGGCTAGCACTGGTGCAACTGGTCTGCATCCCCTTGTTGGACTCGGTGGTGGGTGGTGCCGTCAGGTCCCGAAATTTTTAGTTTAATAGTATGGAGAACAAAAATTTTACTTTTCTCCCACGGGAGCAGCAATTTGAAAATCTTATGCCCAAGTTTTTTGTAATCAAAAGGAAAGAAGGCAATTTTAAAACTGTGTCTCCTTTCCTAATTGAGAAAGGAATATCGGGAATAGTTGGGGAAGTCAAGAAAGTTCAGAAGATGCGCTCTGGTGACTTGCTTGTAGAGGCTGCATCAGACTCTCAAGCAGCCATTCTGGCCAGTATGAAATCTTTGGCTAATATGGAAGTAACTGTTTCGCCTCACGGTAACCTTAATTTCTCTTGTGGTGTTATCTCTGCAAGGGATTTGCTGTATTCGCCAACGGAGGAGATTCTGGAGAACTTACAGAATCAGAAGGTCTGCGGCGTTAGACGCATAACAGTCAGACGGGAAGGCAAAGTTATTGATACGAAGCACCTCGTTCTGACTTTTGCAACGCCAGACCTTCCGCAGTATGTTAAAGCTGCGTATATGAATTTGCCCGTCAGGCCATACATCCCAAATCCCTTGCGATGTTTCCAGTGTCAGCGCTTTGGACACTCGAGAAATGCTTGCAGAGGCAAAATCACCTGCGCACGTTGCGCGGTGGTTGGCCACGATAGCACGAACTGCACAGCGAAGGAGAGATGTGTCAACTGCCAAGGTGACCATCCCTCCTATTCTCGAAGTTGTCCTCAGTATTTAGTGGAAAAAGAGATAACCACGATTAAGGTTAATCAAAAATGCTCATATCCTGAGGCGAGACGATTGGTCACTTCCCGTACTCCACAGCCAGGAGTTAGCTATGCCACTGCTGCCAGAAAGGTCACCAAATCGAGCAGCACACAAACTGAACCCATTTTGGTTTCCCCAGTGAAATTACCCCAAACAAAAGAAAAGCCTATTTTTAAAAAAACTCCTACATTTTCAAGAAAAGCTACCTTTGCTAAATCAAAAGCAGAGAAAGCATTAAAATTAAAAAAAGCAAAAACATCAATTTCCACCCGCAATGCTTTCTCATGCCTGGAGACTGACGCGGTGTCCCCATTTCCCTCGGACGATGATACATCGCTCGAGTATATGACAGAAGACCCGCCTTCCAGCTCCAGTAAAGGAGCTTTTAAAACTAAACAATAACTTCCTTTGTATCTTGGAACTGCCATGGTTTGCGATCACATCTTGATGACATCAAGTCTCTAGTGTCAGATTACAACCCTGCATGTATAGCACTTCAGGAGACATTCCTGAAGTCTTCCAACATCATTTCTATGCGAGGGTTTAAATGCTTTAGAAGAGACCGTGGTGATGATGGTACAGCATCTGGAGGTGTATGTATATTAACATCGAATACTTTCCCCAGCGCTGTCCATCAATTGAATACTACTCTACAGGCTGTTGCTGTAAGAATTCATACTTCATGCTTAGTAACAGTCTGTAGTTTATATTTACCACCACACGATGCCATCCGCCAAGAGGAACTCGATGAATTAGTTGATCAGCTGCCGACACCATTCCTATTGTTAGGTGATTTCAACGGTCATAATACCTTGTGGGGAAGTGATGATACGAATTCTCGCGGTCGGCAGATAGAGCGTTTTATTTCAGACAACAGTCTCTGTCTGCTTAATACCGACGAGAAGACATATTTTCACGTACCCACAAGAACATTTCATTCCCTCGATCTTGCTATTTGTTCACCATCATTGCTGCCATTGCTAAATTTAAATGTAGGGAATGATCTGCACAATAGCGATCATTTTCCTCTCGTCATCTCCCAGACTGGAGGTAGTAGTGTAGTACAACGTCTACCTACTTACGTGTACAGTCGGGCAGATTGGACGTCATTTTTACAATTGGCAGTTATTGATAATGAAATGGTTTTGATCGAGAGTATTGATGAAGCCGTAAGAGAAGTCACTAAAACAATTATAAATGCAGCTGATGTAACAATACACAAAAGTTCCTCTATACCAAAACGGCGTTGCAAACCTTGGTGGAATAAAGAATGCCAAGAAACTTATAGAAAACAAAGGAAGTTATGGGGTTTATTTAGGAGATACCCCACAACGGAGAATCTTATAGCCTTTAAGAGAGCTAAAGCACTAGCTCGCAGAGCTCGTCGTCGAAGTCAGAAGGAATCCTGGTCTCGCTATGTATCTTCAATTACATCTTCCACATCTAGTAAACAGTTGTGGAGAAAAGTGAAAGCAGCCAATGGGATTTATAAGGATTTTTTAATTCCTATTTTAAAAACCGGAGCTGCTGTATACTCTTCTCCCGAAGACATTGCTAATATCCTTGGTGAAACTCTTGCTAGCGTCTCAAGCAACGACTCTTATAGTCCTTCCTTCTTAAGGACTAAGAGTCGTGCTGAGCGAACACCAATTCGTTTTAACCATGGTGAAGCCTTGCCTTACAACTGTGAGTTTCGGATGTTGGAATTGAAGAGAGCATTAAAGCAGACCCATGATACCAGTCCAGGACCAGACGGAATCAGCTATCAAATGCTTCGAAATTTAAATCCAGACTCCCTATTGAACATATTACTTTTGTTTAATAGGATCTGGAATGAAAAGAAATTTCCATTAGCTTGGAATGAAGCGATAGTGATTCCGGTTCTTAAGGATGGTAAAGATCCTTCAGACCCTTCACATTATCGACCAATTGCTCTGACGAGTTGCTTTTGTAAGACTCTCGAACGTATGGTCAACGCCCGTCTCGTATATGTCTTAGAAAAAAATAAATGTATACATATTAATCAGAGTGGCTTCCGAAAAGGGAGATCCACTCTTGATAATATCACATACTTGGAGACCCAAATCCGCAATGCTTTTGTGCGGAGGAACCATCTGGTCTCCATTTTCTTTGACATCGAGAAGGCATACGACCGTACATGGCGATATGGAATTCTCCGTTTACTATATGATTTTGGCTTTCGGGGTAATCTCCCGATATTCCTGCAAAATTTTTGAGCTCCCGTGTTTTTAAAGTTCGTATTGGAACTGTACTTTCCAATACTTTTATTCAAGCCGAGGGTGTTCCCCAAGGCTCAATTTTAAGTGTCACTGTTTTTAGTCTTTTCATCAGTAACATCCTTCATCAATTACCACCTTCCATAAATGGTACACTATATGTTGACGACCTGCAAATATCATGTCAGGGGTCTAATATGCGATTAATTGAGAGACAACTGCAAACAGCAGTTAACAAACTTGCTGCATGGTGTGCTGAGAATGGCCATACTTTATCATCAAGCAAGAGTAAGTGTGTCCACTTCTGTAGAAAGACTAGCCTTCACAATGATCCAGTTATAAATATCAATAACATCCCGATACAAGTAGTCAATGAAGTAAAATTTCTGGGAATTATCTTTGACCCAAAATTAACCTTTCTACCGCATGTTTTATATCTGCGGAAGAGGTGTGAGCGATCGCTTAATATCCTCAGGGTGTTGTCAAATACATCTTGGGGTGCAGATCGCTCATCACTTCTTCGAATTTATCAGTCATTGATTCTTTCCCGCATTGACTACGGATGTGTTGTTTACGGATCGGCTAGATCTTCCATATTACGAAGACTGGACACAGTTCACCACTCTGCTTTAAGGATATGTTCTGGTGCATTCCGCACATCACCCGTCCAGAGTCTATACGCTGTATGTTATCAATTGCCGTTAGACCTGAGACGTATGCAGCAGTCTCTCGATTATTATGCTAAGATCATGTCGACCCCTGACCATCCAGTACGTTCCATGGTTCCTGATGCCTATCTTAAAAGACTGTATGATGCTCGTCCAATGAGCATCCCTCCTTTTCTCACAAGAGCCATATCACATCTCTGGCTCACAGACCTATGTGATGTTAGGATAGAGTCTATTGAACAGTTTCTCTATCCTCCTTGGTATGAACCAACAAATACCTTTATAAATACCTTTGTGCAATTCAGAAAATCCGACACAACACCTATTGTTTTTCAGCAATTATACTATTCTCATCGCTGTCAGTACCAATCTTATAAACCTGTATTCACGGATGGATCTAAATCCGCAGGACATGTGGGCTGTGGAGTTTTTATCAATAACACGTCTTTTAGCTACAGCCTACATTCATCCTGCTCCATCTTTACTGCTGAAGCAACCGCTATTTGCTACGCGCTTCAGCAGGTGAATACAGATGATTATCATAAATATTTTATTTATACTGACAGCATGAGTATTATTGAAGCCTTGAAAAACAGTAGTCTTACCTGTCATCCTGTTGTGTCGAGAATTTTCAAAGCATTGGATATCCTTGCTGGCAAGGGAAAATAAATTGTATTTTGTTGGATACCAAGCCACATGGGTCTTGAAGGAAATGAGAGAGCAGATGCAGCTGCAAAGGCTGCATCAGACATAATTTTATCATCGGTCCCTCTCTCAGATGTGAGAAAATATGTAAAAAGTTTTATATATAGTCTTTGGCAAGAATCATGGAACTTGCAGGTTGGCAACAAGTTGCATACCATCTTCTCATCTCTCATCTCATTACCAGTTTTACCGTTACGAAGTGCAGATGTAAGATTGACTCTCCTTCGTATCGGACACACACGTTTCACACACCGACATTTGTTTTTAAGCGAATTAAATCCATGGTGTGAAACATGTGATGAACCATTCAATGTTTATCATATTTTAATTTCATGTTATAATTTTAACCAACAACGTTTACACTTTTTTAACAATGATTTTATAACTTTGTCTGATGTGATCGGGGATCCACCCGATAGAAACCTATTCGCTTTCTTGAGGGCAATAGGTTTTATACATTTTATTTAAATTTTTATTTTAAATTTTAAAATTGTATATATTATTCATTTTCTCTTTTATATTTTAGAATTTGATTTTAAAATAACATATACACAGATTTTTAGTTTTTTAAAAAAAATTTTAATGTTGCTTGTGTTTGGCTTGAACAAAAAAAGAAATAATTTTTAAATGAATAAATAAAATGAACATAAAATAAAGCTACAAAAAACTTATTCTTGGCGCAGTATGTCCAATTTTGGACCTTGCGCCATAAAACCCAACCAACCAACCATCAAATTTTTCAATTCTTATAAATATAAAATTTCAAATATTTTAGATTTAAATGAAATTCTAAAATTTAATAACTATAAATAAAAAAATAATTTAAAAATACATTTAAAATTTGAAATGTTGAAACAAACATCATTACTATTAAAATCATATTCCGGCCCATATTAATCAGATAGGATTTAAAATACCATGTAAATTTTTTCTCTCAATAAAAGAAGATTCAATCTTAAATTTAAATATTATAACATTATTTCTTCAGCAAAATGGAAACACCAGTAAAATATTTTTCGAAGAGTTTTGAGTGCATATATATCAGCTGTAACTTTTCTCCTATTTAAAACTGACGAGCACAGTATCCTGACTTGCTTGCTGGATAAAGAGACTCGTTCCTGCTGCTTCCCACGCAAATGGGAAAACATCGCTTCAAAGTCTATGTTTATGATGTATTCAAACAAGCCTTAATCTGAAAACCAATGGTAATCTTTCAAATCTGAGACATTGATTGAACTTTTGCTGTCAATTTGCTAACTTATTGAAATTCAAAGATTTTATTAATATTTTTCTTATGAAAATTCTTTGCGTCTTACTGTTTAATACAAAATTTTATTCAATTTTAAATAGGTTAAAGGTTTTACTGAATTTAACGATAAAAAATTAAATCTTATTAACGTTAAAATGTTTTTTTATCCATTTCATTGAAATATTGCGTTAAAAATAAATATAATTATTCACCCTTTTTTTTACTTAAAAAAATAGAATACAAAAAACTATCTACATTAATTTTTTCCCTTAAAACAGGCAGTGAATTTGACATGTAAATTTTTACTGGTATTATATTAACGTATTAACATTTTGAGAAATGTATTCCCGGTGTTTAAAATGTATTTCTGATATGCTATACCTGGTGTTTGTGTGCTTCATTTAAAATCTACTTCATAAATTTAAATTCTTACCAAATTAAACAATGTTTAATAAAATTTTTAATCGGATTTGGTAATTCTCTTTCCAAAGTTTTTTCAATGCTTATAAATAAAAAAATTGAAATAATTTAGATGTATTTACCTTTAAAAATTTAGGATTATTAAATTAAGAATGAATGAGTTCTTAGCATTTACGAAATAGGGAATGAAATGTCATTAACATTAAAAAATTGTTCTCGAGAAGATAAAATTTTAAATAACAATTTAATTTATTTTCTTTTACATAAAAGAAAATGAAAATTCAGAATTATTTAATATAATACTCTTTTTTCGTGAAGAGAAAAATCAAACTTTCGAAAACTATTTCTTTAATTGTTCCCCTCAGGGGGGTTACGTTCTTTTGGTAAACATGGGTGTCACAATCCCGAGGTACCGAAGTGAACTATCCTCTTCTTTCTTTTCTTCTATCCTCTCCTCACCTGCTTTTTCTTCCTTTTCTCCCTCATTGTTGTTGCTTTGAAAGAGGTTGCGGGCTTCCCTTGAGTAGCTATTGATGCACTGTTGCTATTAGCTTCTTTTGGTGACTAAATCAACCGCGTGTTTGCCGTGCGTGGAGACCCGTGTTCCTGGAAAGCAGGATCCTGATGACTGCGGCTCTCAGAGACCAACACATCAATTTGGCCTCTGTTTCAGGTAAACGGGAGGTGTATTGTTGTCCTCAGCATGCCGATAGGCTTCCATGGATCAAACGATCATATATCTGCTGTGTTACTCGATAAGGTTGGAGGCCATTTCAGAGATATATTGAAAGCGTATAAGGTCTGACTAGCACTGGTGCAGCTTTACTGCATCCCCTTGTTGGGCTCGATGAAGGGTGGTGCAGCCAGGGCTTGAAGTAATTAACCTATTTCTATGGAATGTACTTGTAATTTTTTACTCCCTATGGAGCAACAAATGATACAGGATAAGAAATATTCTGTTATTAAAAGAACTGAGGGCAATTTTTATAATGTCTTCCCTTTCCTCATTAATAAGTGTCTTATTGGTATAGTTGGAAATGTCAAAAATGCTTGCAGGATGAAATCTGAAGATCTCTAAGTTGAAATTTTATCAACTGAACAGGCCAAAGCCACCCTAAAACTAAAATGCCTTGGTAAAATAGATGTTATAGTATATTTTCATAGTAGGTTAAGCTCTACATGGGGATTAATTTCAGCAGATGATCTATTTAATGTTTCAGAGGAGGAAATTTTGGGTAATATTGTTGACCAAGAAGTACAACTTGTGCAGCGCATTACAATCAGGAGAGAGGGTAAAATTATAAGAACTAAACACCTTATACTCACGTTTGCTACTCCTGTATCACCTCAATCTATTAAATCTGGCTACCTAAACTGTAGTGTTCGCCCCTTCATTCCAAATCCGTTTCGTTGCCTTAAATGTTAGCGATTTGGCCATGCAAAAACTAATTGTAGGGGTCATTTTACTTGCTCTCAATATGCATCTGTTGGACATGACAGTAGTCAGTGTCAAATACAAGAAAAATGTGTCAACTGCAGTGGTGAACATCCCTCGTACTCCAGATCACGCCCAACCTGGATATTTGAAAAGGAAATTATTACTGTGAAAATAAAACAAAACTTATTTTACTCTGAGGCCAGGCAAACAGTGTCATCCCATACCCTTAATAAGGGTATTAGCTATTCAAAAGCAATTAAGAAAGTCATGAAATCTTACAATAACCAAACAGATTTCTTAAATTTTCCAAATGTATCCTCAAATGTTTCGAATATAAATGTCTCACCTCTTCTGAATAAAATTTCTTCACTGTCTTTCGCAAAATCTAAGCCTCAAAGATCTCTAAACATAAAGAATGGAAAAGAAGGACTCCATAAATCATATTTAAAAAGTAAAAGAAGTTCAACTGCCTCTAAGACAGATAAAAAGAACGTAGACCCATCAGATGATGAAACACTTCTAAGTGGAGATTCATCTGAATCTCAGATGACGTGCTCCAAAGCCGGAGCATTCACCTTAGCTTAATGGAAACCTTCGTTTCTTGGAATTGTCGAGGTTTTCGCACTCATATAGAAGATATAAAAACAATTATAAATCTGTATAATCCAATTTGTTTTGCAATCAAAGATACATTTTTGAATTCTCAGTATAGTTTAAAATTGCATGGATTTAATTATGTGAGGAAAGATGTTAACCATGATTAAATTTCTGGAGGTGTATGTATTCTTGTGTCTTGTAATATTCCTAGCACTATACAATCCCTTAACACTTCATTACAGTATGAAGCCGAACGCATGCACCCAACATCTCTCATTACAATGTGTAGCATTTACTTACCTCCCCATGAGATCTTCCATGAAAGCGATTTAAACAGTTTGCTGGATCAACTACCTGCATTTATTCTACTTGGTGACTTCAATGTTCATAACACCTTATGGGGTAGTGATAATATGAATCCTCGTGGCAATATAATTGAACAGTTCATTTCTAATAACAATATTTACTTTCTAAATTCGTCAGAAATAACCTATTTCCAGCAACCATCAAGAACTTTTCATTCATTAGATTTAACTATTTGCTCTCCATAAATTCTACCTTCATTAAATCTTAGTTTTGATAAGGATTTATATAACAGTGATCACTTTCCTTTAATTATAAATCAAACTTGTATAAGCAGACCATAAATCTTCCATTCCTCTTATTCTTATCATCGTGCTGACTGGTCTCTCTACATTCAATTAGCTGCGATTACTAAGAACATGATTAGAAGTGATAATATCAATGATGCTGTGCAAAAAGAAACTGATACACGTCCACATGCTGCAAAAAACGCAATTCCCAATTGTGCTCCCCAATTCCACGCAAATGTCATAAACCCTGGTGGAACCGTAAGTGCCAAGCATCATACAAAAAGCAAACAAAGTTGTGGAATATTTTTCGCAGGTGCCCTACCAATGAAAACCTCATAGCTTTCAAAAAAAGCTAAAGCTTTTGCTCGTCGAATACGGCGAAATAGTCAAAAAGAATCTTGGACAAGATATGTTTCCTCCATCACATCATCAACTTCCAGCAAAGAGTTATTGAAGAAAGTTAAATCTTCCAGTGGATTATATAGGGACTTCTCTATCCCAATACTACGCAAAGGAGCTGACATAATTTCTTCTCAATGTGATATTGCTAATCTTTTAGGTGAACCTTTTGCAAATTTATCTAATCCAGCCTCTTATGATCCTAAATTTCTCAGAATCAAAAAGCAAGCTCAAAAGAAACCTACAAAGTTTCATGATAAAGCCATACATCCATATAATTGCAATTTCTCTTTGCTGGAAATGCAGAGAGCTCTGTCCCAAACTAAAAATACTAGTTCGGGACCAGATGTTATCTCATATAAGATGCTTTTTCATCTTAATCATGAATCTTTATTAAACATTCTTTTTCTATTCAATAGAATATGGAAGGAACATGTCTATCCCAGTATCTGGAGAAAAACAATTATTATTCCAATTCTTAAACCTGGGAAAGATCCAGCCAATCTTTAAAATTATCGTCCAATTGCTCTCCCAAGGTGCCTTGATAAAACATTGGAGCATGTGGTGAATGCCTGTCTTGTTTATGTAATTGAATATAGTCAGTACAAAACAATTTATCAAAGTGGTTTCCGGAAAGTTCGATATACTCGGGACAATATTGCATACCTAGAAAGACAAATTAAAAATACCTTTGTACGAAGACATTATTTGATATCTATAATTTTTGATATAGTAAAAGCTTATGATAAGACATGACGTTAAGGAAATCTTAGAACATTGTATAATTTTAATTACAGAGTATAATTTTTGTATAATTTTAATAACTTTATTTGTATAATTTTAATAACTTTACAGAGGAAATTTAACCATTTTTATTCTGAGTTTTATCTAATCCATTTATCCAATGTGAGGGGGTACCTCAGGGAAGTGTGTTAAGTGTTAGTCTGTTTAATATTTTCATCAGCAACATTATTCATGCATTGCAACCATCTGTCCATGGAACGTTATATGTTGACGACCTCCAAATTTCTTGCCATGGTTCCATTATGCGACTGATTAAACGGCAATTACAAACTGCTGTCAATAATCTAGTTGCTTGGTGTAATGAAAATGGGCATAATTTGTCCCCTTGTGAAAGGAATTGTATATATTTTTTCAGAAAAACTGGGCCTCATCCTGATCCAGAATTTAAAATATCTGGCACAACTATTCCTGTAGTTAATCAGATATCATATCTTGGGCAGAATAGTACTTGGACAGTATGGTAGTATAGTTTACGGATCATCAATGTTGCTCAAATTAGACCCTACTTGTTCATCAGTCCGCGTCACGAATCTGCTTTGGAGCATTCCGGACATCTCCTGTCCACAGCCTTTATGCAATTTGCAACCAGTTACCTCTTGATCTGAGACGTAAGCAACTCTCTCTACATTACTATTTTAAATTGCTATCAGTATCGCAACACTCTTTGAGATCAATGGTTACTTGTCCCTCTTTAAGAAGGCTATATACTGCACGACCACATAATATATTACCATTTTATTAGCGTACAAATGTAATATATCTAATCTATCTTCATAATTAACTGTCTTCATCTAATGTCACCTCTGACATTAGATGAAGACAGGAATGAATTCATAATTTACAAATTCATTCTTGTCTTCATCTAAGTTTCCCGATTTACATATTCAAGTCACAGATGCTCTAAGATTTCCTCCTTTGAAGATTCTTGTTGTCAGTATAATCAATAACTTTACTGGATACAATAAATCAGCAACACCTACCCTTATTTTGCAACAGTTATTTTCACATATTCATTCTCATTATTTCTCCCACATCTCTGCATATACAGATGGCTTAAAGTCAAGTGGTCATGTTGGTTGTGGTATTGTTGTTAGAAATACAGTTGATTGTGGTCATTAAATTAGATCATTTTAATGATAAGTGTCATCCAATTATTGTGGTAGTATTGGACATTTTAAATATATTAAAGAATAAAGGATTTGATATCTTGTTTTGTTGAGTTACATGTCATGTTGGCAATGCTGGGAATGAACATGCAGATAATGATGCTAAAAATGCCTCTGACATTTTGCATACAGCATTAACATTTTTTGACATTAAACAAATTATCAAAGATTTCATTTCCTCCCTATGGCAAAAACCATAGGATTTGCAGAAGAACGATAAATTATATAGTATATCCTCCCACATTCCTCTATTCCCAGTTGCTTCCATGCGAAGAGTTGATGTAAAACTCACACGACTTCTTATTGGACATTCTAGATTTACACACAAGCACTTATTCTTGTTTTGGAGTGCTCCAATTTGTGACATGTGTAATGTACCATATATAGTACATCACATTTTAATGGTCTGTCCTAATTTCAATGATTTACGCATAGGTTTTTTTAATACCACAAATTTAATTTTATCGGACTTGTTTGGGTTTAAATCACATAGAAGAGACCAAGATTCGACAGTCCTGACGAATATTGGTCTCTTTCCTGGATATTTTCTGATCGATAAGCAATACCACTCTTGCGCCACATCAGTTGGTGTCTACAATACGATGACAGAAGGAACCGATTCTCATCTCAGAATAATACGCATGCCCAGTCCTGTTGAGTCCAATTACGATGCTCACGACACCATTGCAAACGGGCAGTACGGTTCTGTTTGGTTAATGGGACACACACCATAGGTCCGTGGGCATATAGTCCTCTTCCCCTCAAACGTCTGGCAACAGTTTTTTAGAAGATCTGCTTTTCTGAACCAGCAAGAAACTAATTTGCCACCTGCTGAGCTATGGTGCGCCTGTTCCTTTTTGCTGATGGGATGATATATCTGTTTTCTGCAGACGTCGCACTTCTAAGACGACCTTCCCCGTGCCGCTTACTTCAAATTCAAGTAGTTTTAAATGACTTCCACAGCTGTGAAACAACGCTGTGAGCAATGTCGAAGTAACTGGCAACATCTGTCATTTTTCGCCCTTCTTCGATCTTTCCAATAATTTGGCCACGCACAAAATCACCTAAGTGATGTCGGAAAGACATACCAAAAATATCAAGTTCGTCTTTTAAATCTTTCCTGTAAATCTTTGACTTGAAACAACAACTGTCCACACGCAGTCAAAATATTTAAAGTTCTTATGAACGCTATATCACGTGTTGAACAGACGTGGAAAAAATTTGCATACGCTTATTTCTTCTTACTATATCCCGCACTTATTCTAATTTTCCACATTTTGCTTCCTTTTATTTTGTAGTTGCTATGGATGATAGTGTTATCCATCCTTAGCAACTGTCCATCATTGTACAATATATTTTCTGTCTATGATTTAATCAAATGTCCCCAATTCTGATGTGCAATACAATAAATCAAATCTGAGACATTGATTTACCGACATTTGCTGATTAATTTGATATTTAACTTGAAAATGATTTTAATAAATAATTTTTTATGTAACTTTTCCTCTTATTTTTAACACAAAATTTTTACTTAATTTTATTTTCTTTACGCATTTTGTGTGTGTGTGTTGAATATAACGACACAAAATTAATTCTTAATAACATTAAAGTATTTATTTCACTCATTTCTATACAGTAATGTTAATCAATAAAATTTATTTATTCACATACTTTTAAAAAGTTGTACACAGAAAACTTTCTACAATAAATTATTTTACTTTAAACAGTAACTGAATATCGAAAATAAAATATTCATTACTCTTTATGTATTTCAAATTTTTGAAATATTTTACTGCGATTTAAAAAACGATTTCCGATATGCACTAATATGCTTCACTTAAAAAAGTATTTCATACGTTAGATTAATTATATTTATTAAATTTAAGCAATATTTAAAGAAACTTTTTTTAATATTGAAAATTCACTTTTAAATTTTTTCAATCCTTATAAAAATTAATTTCAAATATTTTAGATTAAAAAGCATTTTAAAAGTTCAATAACTGTAAATTAAAAAAACAATTTAAAAACTTCTTTTGAATTGTAGAAATTGTGAATTAAACTTAATTAATATTAAAAATATATTCTCGCCCATATTAATTATTAAAATGTTTAATATCAAGTAAATTTAATTTGAATATTCTTTTATCGAATATTTCTTTCAATAAAAGAATATTCAAATTAAAAATTTCATATTTTAACATTATTTCTTAAGCAAACTATAAATCATTATTAAGAAAACAATTTTTCGAAGAGTTTGGAGTACTTATATATAAGTCCTGAATTTTTTACATAACAAAGTGACACACTCCTACTGTTTCTGACGCAAAGGGGAGAACATCACATTGAAGTCATTGTCTCTGATGTTATAATATGAGCATTCTCTTCTGAAAACCAATGATAATAATTCAAACTGAGACATTGATTGAGTTGTAGCTGACTTTTTATTGTTTATTGTAATATTGAAATTGCAAATAATTTTATTAATTTTATTCTTATGAAAATTCCATTCGCCTCAATTTTTAAAGCAAAATTTCATTCAATTTTAATTAGGTTCCAGGATATTACTGAATTTAATGACAAAATTAATTCTTATTAATATCAAAATGTTTTCTTTACCCATTTCTTTCAAGTAATGAGTTAAAATTAAATTTATTTATTCACTATCTAGAATACACAGAGAAGTATCTACATTACATTTTTTCTTTAAATCAGGAACTAAATGTGACGAATAAATATTTACTATTAATGTATTAACATTTTGATAAATACTTTCCGGTGCTTAAAAAAGATTTCCGATCTGCACCTCTTAAATTTATTTAAAAAATTATTTCATTAAAAATTTTAATTTCCTTTTAAATTAAAATATTTTTAAGAAAATATATATTTTTATATTCGATAATTCTCTTTTCAATTTTTTGCAATGATCATAAATTTTAAAATTTGGAATATTTTAGATTTAAATGCTTTTTAAAAATATATGAATTGTAAATTAAAATATTATTGTAAAACTGCTTTTAAAATTTAGAAATGGCGAATTAAACGTCATTAATATTAAAAATGTGTTCTCCCTCTTATTATTTAGGTAAAATTTTAAATACCCATTTAATTTTTTCCGTAAAAAGAAGATGTGAATACAAAATAATATACTTTATCATTATTTTTCAGCAAACAGAAAATCAGCATTTAGACAACAATCTTTCTAATAGTTTTGAGTATTTATTTATCGGAGAACAGTTGTTTACCATTTAAAAATGCCGGAAGAAGTGTCCTGACTGGCTAAATGGATAGAAACTGCTTTTCACGCAGATTGAAAAATATCGTATTGAAGAAAGTGTCTACGATGTATTAAACTGCCCACATTCTGAAGAATCATGCTAAAAATTCAGATCTGAAACATTGTTCTAAGTCTTGTTGACATTTTGCTTTTTATTGTATAATTTTGAATTTTCAAAGGATTTTACTAAATATACTCGTATGAAAATAATTTGTGCCTTATTTTTTAATAAAATATTACATTTAATTTGAACTAGAATTCAGAATTTTAATGAATTTAACGACCCAAAAATAAATCTTATAAATATGAAAGTATTTTTTCACACATTTCATTCAAGTAATATTTTACAAAAAATTCATTTATTTACTTACTTTAAAAAAGTAGAACACAGAAAAATTTCTATACAGCATTCTAAAACGGATTCAATGTGAAGAATATATTTTAGCTGATGGGGTCAATGTATACACATTTTAATATATAAATATTTCCTCCCGATTTAGAAAATATTCCCGGTATTCAAGTGACTGCTTCATTTAAAAAGTTACTTTATTGAAAAGATTAATTATTATTATTAATTTTAACAATTATGTAAAAAAAATATTTTTTTATGTTTGGTATTTCTCTTTCTAAAGTATCTGCAATGGAAAAAGATTAAAATTGGAAATATATTAGATTTAGATACTTTTTAAAATGTTGCGAATGGTAAACTGAAAAAGAATATAAAGCTTGTTTTATAATTTGAAATAGCAATTGAAACGTTATCAATTTTAAAAAATTGTTCTCACCTATATTAATCACATAAAATTATAAATAACAGCTTAATGTTTTCTATTATATAAAAGAAGATTGAAGCTCAGAATTATATAATGTAATATTTTTTATTCGTTTAATGATAAATCAACATTTCGAGCACTATTTCTGTTATAATTTTGAGAACGCATATATTGGATAAAACTGTGTTGTACTATTTAAAACATCAAACACTGTGTCCTGATTTGTATAATGGATAACGAGTATGCCTCGTACTTCTGATCCAACAGAGGTAAAGAAAACATATACTAAGTCAATGTCAATGATGCGTTATTTCGTCAACTTTCTGATGTTTAATGATAACAAATCATATCTGAGACATTGATGTACTTTTTGCCAAAATTCTGATAATCATTTTAACACTGAAATTTCGAAGGATTGTATTAATTTTATTCTTATTAAATTTATATGTATCTTTAGATTTTCTTACAAAACTTTTTAGAATTTCAATTAGTTTTAAGGTATAAACTGAATTATATATATATATATATATATATATATATATATATATATATATATATAAATGTATATATGTATATATATATATATATATATATATATATATATATATATCTATATATATATATATATATGTATATGTATGTATGTATGTATGCATGTATGCATGCATGCATGTATGTATGTATGTATGTATGTATGTATGTATGTATGTAAGTATGTATGAGTTAAAAACATAGAGTACCGATAACAGATATACATATTAAATATTTCCCCCTTTACACAGGAACTAATTTAGAAGAATAAAGTTTTACTGATACTGTTAATGTATTCAGATTTTGAAAATATTTACCCGCGATTTGTAAAGGATTTCTTATATGCACTCCTATGCTTATCTGCTAATTTTTTTTTCATATATTTTAACAATTTTCAAATTCAAATAATTTTTTTATTTTCTAATGGACATTCAAATTTTATTACAATGATCTTAAATTTAAAATTTGAAATGATTTAGATTTTGGTTCTTTTAAAAATTTAAAACTTGTCAGGTTATAAAGAATTAAAAACACTTTTTAAATTTTGAAAAAGTACATGAAACGTCATTAAATTTACAATATTTTTCTCGCGCATATTAATCAGATATAATTTTGAATAATTTTTTTAAATTAAAGAAAAATTTTTAAATTTTTCTTTAAAATTTTTAAATTTTTCTTTAAAATAAAAGAAGATGAATTCTCTGAAATGTATAATTTAACATTATTTCTTCGTCAAATGAAAAATCTGCATTTAGATAACATTTTTTATAATAGATTTGAGAACTTATATATCAGATAAAATTTTTCTATTGTTTAATAATCCCTATCGGATTGTCCTGACTTGCTTACTGGATAAAGAGACTAGCTCATACTGCTTCACACGCGGATGGGAAATAATCGCATCAACGTCAATAGCTATAAAGTTTTCAAATGAAGTCTCCTAAAAATTGTTGATTATATTTTAAATCTGAGGCGTTTATTATACTCTTGCTGGATTTTTGCTTTTTATTGAATTTCCAAAATTTATTAAATTTATTGCTATAAAATTCCATTGTCTCATAAATTTTAATACAAAATTTTATTCAATTTAAATTAGATTTAAGGATTTTATTGAATTTAATGACACAAAATTGATTCTTATTATCATTAAAATACTTTGTTTACCAACTTCATTACAATAAAATTATTTACTTACTTAAAAAATCTGGCACAAAAAAAATATATATATATTCTTAATTTTTTCTTTAAATATTAACTAAATATCTAGAAGATATTATTATTCTGTATGTATTTCAAATTCTTTATGTATTTTACCTCGATTTGAAAAGAGTTTACAGAATTATATATTTTAACATTATTTCTTCCTTAAACTGAAAATAATCATTAGCAATATATTTTCAAAAAATTTTGAGTACTTATATATCGGTTAAACTCTTTTACTATTTAAAATTGCCGATTGCAGTGTCCTGACTTACGTACGGGATAAAGAGATTCTCTCCTACTGCTTCTCATGCAGATGGGAAAACATCACATCAAAGTCTACGTCTCTGCTGTTTTCAAATCAGCCTTAATCTTAAATCCAATAAAAATAATTCAAATTCGAGACATTCATTGAATTTTAGCTGGTTTATTCTAATATCGAAATTTCAATGAATTTTACTAATTTTATTCTTAGGAAAATTCCTTGCGTCACAGTTTTTAGAGCAAAATTTTATTCAATTTTAATAAGGTTTCACATTTTATTGAATTTTACGGCACAAAATTAATTCTTATTAATATTAAAATTCTTTCTTTACCGCTTTCATTCAAGTAATGAGTTACAAATAAATTTTATTATTCCCTTACTTTTACAAAAATGGAATACAGAAAACCATCTACATTAAATTTTTTCCCTTAAAACAAGAACTAAATACAACGAATAAAAATTTACTGTTAGTATATTAACATAATGATAAATATTTTCCCGTTGCTTACGAAAGTTTTCCTGTCTGCATCACTTTGCTTCATTTAAAAAAATTACTTCATACCAAATTTTAATTTCTTATTGACTTAAAAATTTTTTAATAAAATTCATTTTTTTATATTCGATTAATCTTATTTCAATTTTTTACTATGATCATAAATCTTGAAATTAGAAATATTTTAGATTTAAATGCCTTTTAAAAGTTTATGAATTGTAAATTAAAAAATATTTTAAAACTCCTTTTAAAATTTAGAAAGGGCGAATCAACGTCATTAATATTAAAAATTTGTTTTCTCCCATATTATTCAGGTAAAATTTTAAATACCAATTTAAAGTTTCCTTAAAAAGAGGAAGCTGCGAATACAAAATAATATACTTTAACATTATTTTTCAGCAAACAGAAAGTCAACATTTAGACAACAATCTTTCTAATAGTTTTGAGTATTTATTTATTGGATAAAACTTTTCTACCATTTAAAAAAGCCGAACGAAGTGTACTTGCTGGCTTACTGGATAGAGACTGCTTCTCACGCAAATTCAAAAATATCACTTTGAAGAAAATGAATATGATGTAACGAATAATGGACATTCTGAAGAACCATGATAATAACTCAAATCTGAGTCTTGTTGACGCTTTGCTTTTTTTTTGTACAATTTTAAATTTTCAGAGGATTTTATTAAATATATTCTTATGAAAATTTTTGTGCCGTATTTTTTAATAAAAATTTACATTTAATTTGAATAAGGTTTCAGGATTTTAATGAATTTAACGACCCAAAAATAAATCTTATAAATATGAAATTAATTTTTTTACATATTTCATTCAAGTAATATTATATTATTAAACGATTAAACAAAAACTTCATTTATTTACTTAATTTAAAAAAGT
Source organism: Latrodectus elegans (assembly GCA_030067965.1). Lineage (NCBI taxonomy): Eukaryota > Metazoa > Arthropoda > Arachnida > Araneae > Theridiidae > Latrodectus > Latrodectus elegans. Next base: position 61,374,824 of record CM057815.1, read on the forward strand.
GGAACAAAGAAAAATTTCTGTATAATATTTTTCCCCTGTAAACAGGATTCAATGTGAGGAATATATTTTTCCTGATAGTGTCAATGTATTCACATTTTAATATATAAATATTCCCCCCCCTCCGATTTAGAAAATATTCCCGTTATTCAATAGACTTTTTCATTTAAAAAGTTACTTAATTGAACAGGTTAGTTTTCATTATTAATTTTAACAATTATTTAAGAAACTTATTTTTTTATGTTTGGTATTTCTCTTTCCAAAGTTTCTGCAATGTAAAAAGATCTAAAGTTGGAAATATATTACATTTAGATACTATTTAAAAACTTGCGAATGGCAAATTGAAAAATAATATAAAACTTGCTTCTTATAATTTGGAAATAGCAATTGAAACGTAATCAATATTAAAAAAATGCTCTCAGAAAAAGAAGCTCAGAACTATATAATATAATATTGTTTATTCGTTTAATGATAAATCAACATTTCAAAAACTATTTCATCAATACCTTTGAGAATTTATATATTGGATAAATCTCTTTTCTACTATTTAAAACATTAAACTCTCTGTCCTGACTTGCATAATGGATAACGAGTCTGCCTCGTACTACTGGTCCAGCAGAGGTAAACAAAACATATACTAAGTCAATGTCAATGATGCGTTTAGTTCAGCAACATTCTGATGTTTAATGATATAAAATCATATCTGAGACATTGATGTACTTTATGCCAAAATTCTGATAATCATTTTAACACTGAAATTTCAAAGGATTGGATTAATTTTATTCTTATTAAATTTATATGTATCTTTAATTTTTTTCTTTACAAAACTTTTTAGAATTTCAATTAGTTTTAAGATATAAACTAAATTTTACGATTAAAAAACTTATATATATATATATATATATATATATATATATATATATATATATATATATATATATATATATATATATATATATATATATATATATATATATATATATATATATATATAACCTTGGGAGTAGGTTTTCTAGCTGGTGTTGTGACGTCATGCATTATTTCTTGTAAGAGCACAAAGTTATTTTTAAGAGTTTAATTGTTAGGTTCCTACTGATAAAAAAAATTATTTCTGGAGGGGTGTTCAGGGAAATGGCGGGAGTGTTCTTTCTACCTGGTGTTGTGACGTTATAAGATGAGAATAAAGATGTTTAAGTGTGATGAACCATGTTCAATCAAGGAAAAAACCTGTTTTCTGCAGTATGCGTAACCTGAGCGGATGAATACAATGTCTGAAACAATCACAATGCTTCCATGATGTTGATTTGGAAAATAATTCTAGTTTTTGTCTAAGTGTTTCATTTTGGCTGTTCTACAAGCAATCGAAAGGTTCAATTTATTGAACGGGATTTCATGTTTCACTCCTTTGATTTTTTACAAACATCATGTATTCACCAAACAGCAATCGTGCTTTAAGTGAATCAGCCTGTGCGGTAAGTATTAGCTTTAATTTACATTTATTTATATTCCAATTTTAATTGTTTTTGTGAATGTTACTATGAAGAATATTTAGAATTCAAAATTTTATTTATTTTGTTGATGATTATCAATGCTTCTAACTTAGATGTAGATAAAAGCAGCAAAAAAGTCAAGAGAGAAGAATCTAAAGTAAGTTTTAAGTTTATTTTAAACGAATTATTATTATTTTACAGTTACTTAGTGTTCAATGATTATTTTTCTGAGATGTTGTTTTATACTGATGAGTTACTTAAATTTTTTATTTAATTTTCTAGACTTCAGGAGTATTTTATGAAAATGAAATTCCGGATGATGTATTTCCTATAGGAATCTACGTTTTCGTGTATTCCAGTACTTTCCATGGAGTTGTCTCACTACATATTAGAAAGTATCAGAAATATGGAATGAAATATTATCTAACTTCATAAGGAGTTACTCTTCGACCATGGTGGATTGAACAAATTATGGATCGAGAAAATGTGCCTCAAAATGAGAACCATCAACGAAGAGTTGTTTTCCTTCCTGAATCAGAAATTCAGATTACAAGTAAGAACTTTAAAGTGCTTACATTCACTTGTGTGAAAAAAGGATGGAACTAAAAATCCTTTACAGTTTCTTCAGAGATATATAACAATATTCTGCGAAATTATATCAGTATTATAACAGTATTTGTTCTAGACCACATGTTCCGCACAGTGAATTTTTAGATGCCTATCGTAATGTTTTCGACGGCATTATTGAAGAAATTTTGATAAGTTCTTTTGATGTCAGCCTCGGAACCTCGGAATATCATTGCTTAAAATTTTATGTGTGTGTGTATATAATTATTATTTTTCCTTTAGATAATACGAAAGTGTATTGAATTATGAAATTATAAAAAAAAGAACATTTTGAAAAAAAATGTGTCAGGAAAGCAAAGTGTATCACATTGAAGACAATGCCTATAATGTATCCAAAGATCAAACATTCTGAAGAAAATGATAATAATTCAAAACTAAGACATTGACGCCATTCTTGCAACATTTTGGTGATTATTATAATATTAAATTTTCAAGGAATTTTTTTACTTCATTCTTATGTAATTTCCACATTTCTTAAAAAAGAACAAATTTTATGGGATTTTAAGTAGTTTTACGTAGTATACAGAATTTTATGTTTCAAAATTGATTCTTAAAAATATTAACATATTTTATTGACCAATATCATTCATGTAATGTTTTACAAAAAATTTATTTATTAACTAACTTTGAAAAAGTAGACAACAGAAAACTACCTACACATATTTCTTTTCTTTAAAGACGATCAGTATAGCAATTATATTGTTTACTTATACTGTTAATGTATAGGGATTTTAATAATCATTTTTCCGTGATTTGAAACTATATGTGAAATGAACTAATTTTCGCCATTTTTTTTATCATTTTAAGCAATATTTTTAAATATATATTTTTATCAATTTGGTACCTCTTTTTACAATTCTTTTTCATTTGTCATAAATCCTAAATTAGAAAAAATATAGATTTACATGCAATTAAAAAATAGGATTAGTAAATTGAAAAAATAATTGAAAACTTCTTTTAAAATTTACAAAAAGTAAGTGAAAAGGAATTAAAATTAATAAATTTTTCTCGCCTATATTAATCAGACATAATTTTAAATAACAATATATTTTTTTTCTTTTATATAAAGAAGATGGAAACTCTTTTTATGTATTTTAACATTGTTTCTTCCTCAAGCAGAAAATTAACATTTAGGAAAAAAAATTCTAATAAATTTGTGTGTTTATATATTTTATAACACTTTTCTACTTTTTAAAGTCCAGAATTGCTTAATGGATAAAAATTCCGGCTCGTACTGCTTATCACACTGATACAAAAATAACACATGCTCTGTCTATGACATATTCAAATGTCCCACATTCTGAAGCGCAATGATAATAATTCAAATCTGAGACATTCATTTGCTGGCTTTTGCTGATTATTGTATAATATTTAATTTTCAAATGAATTTAGTATATTTGATTGTATGAAATATCTTTGCCTCATGCCTGCAATACAAAAATTTATTTAATCAGGTTTAAGCATTTAACTGAATTTATAATACAAAGTTAATTCTTTTTAATATAAAATATTTTATTTTCCGTTTTTATTGAAGTAATGTTTTACAAGAATGACATTTATTTACAGATTTTAAAAAAAGTAGGACATTGAAAAGTGACTATTTTTATTATTTTTCCCTTTTAAAAAATAACAAAATATGAGAAATAAAGTTTTACTGATACTGTTATTGTATTCAGACTTTGATAAATAATCTCAAGCGATTTGAAAAAAGATTTCCGATATGCAATAACCTGCTACATTTTATATTTATTTCATTCAAAAATTTAATATCTTTTTAATTTAAAAAAGTTTTCATAAAATTTATTTTTATATATTTAGTAATTCTCTTTTTCATCTTTTTGCAATGATCATAAATCTTAAATTTTAAATATTTAAATTTAAAAGTATTTTAAAAGTATTTTAGATTTAAATATTTTAGTATAAAATTTAGGAATTGTAAATTGAAAAATGATTTGAAACACCTTTAAAAATTTAATAATGGCGAATCACAAACATCATTATTATTAAAAATATGTTCTCACACGTATTAATGAGACAAAATTTGAAGTACTAATTTAATTTTTTTCCTTAAATAAAAACAGATTCAAACTCAAAATTATATATTTTAACAATATCTTTTCAGCAAACAGAAAATAAACATTTACAAAACATTTTTTTTTCAGTTTTCACTACATATATTGGTTAAAACTTTTCTACTATTTAATAGTTCCGAACACTGTGTCCTGACTTGCTCAATGGATAAAGAGAATCGTTCCTTCTGCTTCCCACGGAAATTGGAAAACATCACACCAATGCCTTTAATATCTTCAAAGAGTCTTTTTCTGACTCCAATGATAATAATTGCAATCTGAGACATTGATTGATTTTTTGCTGGCAATTTGCTATTTATAGTAATATTGAAATTTTATTAATTTTATTCTTATAAAATATCTATTTGTATCTTATTTTTAAATATAAAATTTTGATCATTTTTAGCTAGGTTTCCGGATTTTACTAAATTTAATGACACAAATGTAACTTTTAAATATGTTATTTAACAAGAACAAAATATGAGGAATAAAATTAATATCTATATAATGTTAAAATATTCAGATTTTGATAAATATTCTCCCACGATTTGAAAAAACATTTCCGTAATGCAATACCTAGCTTCATTTAAAATTTACTTAATTCATAAGTTAAAGTTTTTATTAATTTAAGCAAGTTTTAATTAAATATTTTTATATTTTTTTTCTTTACCTAATTTTTTGCGCTCATAAATCTGAAATTAGAAATATTTTACATTTAAATACATTTTAAAAATTTAAGAATTGTAAATTGCGAAAAATTTTAAAGCTCCATTCAAAATTTAGAAATGTTACATGAAACGTCATTAATATTAAAAATTTGTTCTCCATGATATTATTCAGATAAAATTTTGATTTCTTATTTAATTGTTTCTTTAAATAAAAGAAGATAAAATATTATAATAATATATTTTAACATTATTGCTTCAGCAAACAAAAAAATCAACATTTAGAAAACAATTTTTGAATAGATTAAGTATTTATAAATAGGATAAAACTTTTCTGCTATTTAAAAATGCAGCAAGCAGTGTTTAAGTTGCCTAATGGTTAAAGACCGTCATTTGTACTTCTTGTCACGCGGAAATGAAACTAAAACTATGAGGTTAATGTCTATGATCCATTCAAAGAGACTGCATTCTGAAGTATAATGATAAAAATTCAAATCTGAGTCATTGGTAAACATTTTGCTGATTTCTTTATTGTAAATTTGAATATTCAAAAATATTTTTTAATTTATTAATGTTAAAATCCTTTGTTTTTTAATATTTAATACAGAATTTTATTCAATTTTAAATAGATTATGAGATTTTACAGAATTTAAATACACAAAATTAATTCTTAGTAACATGAAAATAGCATAATTACCTATTCCATTCAAGCAATGTTTTACAATAAAGTTTATTTATTCAATTAATTTAAAAATGGTATACAAAAAGCTATCTATATTAATTTTCTTTTTTTAAATATTAAATAAATATCAAGAATAAAATATTACTTTTTATGTATTCCAAATTTTTATATATTTTACCGCGATTTGAATATTGATTTCAAGTATACAGAAGTTTGCTTTATATAAAAATTATTTTATTCATTAGATTAATCTTTTTATTAAATTGAAGCAATTTTTTTAAAAAAAATTATTTTTATTTTTGGGAATGCTCTTTTAAATTTTTTAATGCTTCTAAATCTAACATTTGAAATATTTTAGATTTAGATACATTTAAAAAATTAAAATTGTATTTAATAATTAAATTAAAAATTCTTTTAAAATATTAAATATCGAATCAAATTTCTTTAATATTAAAAATATATAGTCACCCATATTAATCAGATAAAATTTTAAATACGAATTAAATGAATTCTTTCAATAAAATAAGATTCAAACCCCAAATTAAATAATTTAACATTATATCTTCAGCAAACTGAAAACCAATGTTAGTAAAACATATATCGAAGAGTTTTGAGTATTTACATATCAGATAAAGCATTTCTACTATTTAAAATTACCGAACGCAATGTCCTGAATTGCTTACTGGATAAAGAGTTTCGCTGCTGCTGCGTCACTCGCAAGTGCTAAAACATAACGTTAATGTCTATGATGCATTCCTTTGAGAAGTGATACGAAAATTAACGATAATAATTCAAACGTTAGACGTTGATTTAATTCTTGCTGGCTTTTTGGTGTTTATTATAATATTGAATTTCTAAAAATATTTTATTAAAAAAAAATTTAAAAAAAAAAAAAAAAATTCATTCAACTAAAAATACATCACCACTTGGATTTTAATACAAAATTTTATTGAGTTTCAAATAGATTTAAGGATTTAATCGAATTTATATATATATAATCAAAATGTATTCTTATTATAATTAATATATTTAATTTACCCATTTCATTACAATAAATTTATATTGTATTGAAACCTGGTATACAAAATACTATCTGAATTAATCTTTTTTTCTTTAAATAGTAATTAAATTTTAAGAATAAAATATTACTCTTATTTAATCCAAATTTTTGAAATTTTACCGCGATTTGAAAAAAGTATTCAGATATGCGATAGTTTGCTTCTTCTAAAAATTGTTTTATATTCATTAGATTATATTTTTTTTAAATTAAAGAAATATTTAAAGAAAAATTTTTTCTCCTTTTTCGGAATTCTCTTAAATTTTTTCAATGCTGATAAATCGAAAATTTGAAATATTTTATATTTAAATGCAATTTAAAAATTTAATAATGATTACTAAAAATAATTTAAATATCCACTTAAAATTTTAAATTGCGAAACAAATGTCATTAACATTAAAAATATACTGTCGGCCATATTATTCAGAAATAATTTTAAATACGAATTAAATGTTTTCTTTCAATAAAATAAGATTCAAAATCAAAGCTATATATTTCACAATATTTCTTCATCAAACTGACAACCAACGTTAGTAAAATATTTATCTAAGTATTTTGAGTATTTATATATCAGATCATACTTTTCTACTTTTTAAAATTGACGATCACAGTGTCCTGACTTACTTACTGGATAAAGAGTTTCGTTTCTTGTGCTTCTAACGCAGATGGGAAGACATCGCGCCAATGTATATGATATATTCAGTTGTGGAACTTTCTGAAAACTAATGATAAATATTCAAAACTGATACGTTGATTGTATTCTTTCTGGCATTTTGCTGTTTATTGTAATATTGAATTTCAAAAAAAATTTTATTAAATTTCATCTTATAAAAATCCATTGCTTCTTCGCATTTAATACAAAATTTTATTAAATTTTTAATAGATTTAAGGGTTTTATTAAATTTAATCAAAATTAATTCTAATTAATATTAAAATATTTAATTTACCCATTTCATTACAATAAAATTTATATATTCACTTACTTTAAAAACCTCTGGCTTTCAACATACTATTTCCATTAATATTTTTTTCTTTAAATAGTAATTAAATATAAAGAATAAGATATTACTCTTTATGTATTCCAAATTTTTTTATATCTTACTGCGATTTGAAAAAAGATTTAAGATTTTTTCAAATAGTAGTTTGTTTCATGTAAAAAAAATTTTATTCTTAAGATAAAATTTTTATTATACACTACTGGACATTAAAATTGCTACACCAGGAAGAAATGCAGGTAACAAAATTATATTTATTGGACATATATATTATACTAGAAATAAGAAGTGATTAAATTTTCAAAACATTTGATTAGAAAGATCCTGAGAAATCAGTACCCAGAACAACCACCTCTGGCAGTAATAACAGCTGTTATACGCCTGGGCATTGAATCAAACAGAGATTGGATTGCATGTACAGGTACAGATGCCCATGCAGCTTCAACACGATGCCACAGTTCATCAACCATAGTGACTGGCGTTTGGTGACAAGCCAGTCGCTCGGCAACCATTGATCAGACGTTTTCTATTGGTGAAAGGTCTGGAGAACGTGCTAGCCAGGGCAACAGCCGAACATGTTCCGTATCAAGGAAGATCCGTACAATACCGGCAACATGCGGTTGGCCATTATCCTGCTGAAACGTACGGTTTCGCAGGGCTCAAATATAGGGTAGAGCAACGGGTCGTAACACACCAGAAATGTAACGTGCACTGTTCAAAGCACCGTCATTGCGAACAAGAGGTGACCGAGACGTGTATCCAATGGCACCTTCATACCATCAAGCCAGGTGATGGGCCAGTATGACAATGACGAATGCACGCTGCTCGTGTGCGTTCACCACGATGCCGCCAAACACGGATGCGACCATCATGATACTGTACACAGAACCTAGATTCATCTGAAAAGATGACGTCTCGCCATTTGTGCGCCGAAGTTCGTCGTTGATCACACCATTGAAGGCGCTCTTGTCTATGACGCAGCGTCAAGGGAAGCCGCAGCCATGGTCTCCGAGCTGAGAGTCAATTCTGCTGCAAACGTCGTTGAACTGTTCGTGCAGACACTTGTTATCTTCCAAACGACCCAGTTTCTTGTCTCACGGCTCGTGACGTGGTTGCACGATCCATTACGGCCATGCGGATAATATGCCTGTCTTCTCGGCTGCTAGTAATAGGTGGCCGTTGAGATCCCGCATGGCGTTCCGTATTACCGTCCTGAACCCATCGATTCCATATTCTGCTAACAGTCATTGGATCTCGACCGACGCGAGCAGCAATACTGCAATATGATAAACCGCAATCCCGCTACGCTTCAATTTAACCTTTATCAAAGTCAGAAACGTGCTGATACGCATTACTCTTTCTTACACGAGGCAACACAACAACTTTTCTCCAGGTAACAACGTTCAAATTCAATCTGTGTATGAGGAACCGGCTGAACAATTTCCTCATTTAAACACAATGTAGGTGTCGCTACTGGCGCCTGCTTTGTCTGAATGCGCTGAAAAGCTAATCATTTGCATATCACAGCACCTTCTTCCTTTCGTAGAAATGTCATGTCTGTAGCATGTCACCTTCTTGGTGTAGCAATTTTAATGGCCAGTAGTGTAATTTAAGTTGTATTTAAAGAAAATTTTTATTTTCATTTTCGGGAACTCTTTTTCAAAATTTTTCAATTAATATAAAACTTTAATTTGAAATATTTTATCTTTATTTCCTTTTTAAAATTTAATAAATATTAAAAACATAATTTGTATATTCTCTTAAGCTTTTAAATGGCAAATCAATCAACATTAATATTAAAAATATACTCAAGCCCTTATTAATCAAATAAAATTTTAAATACCAATTAAATTTTTTCTTTCAATATAAGAAGATTCAAACTCAAAATTATATATTATAACATTTTTTCTTAAGGAAATTGAAAACCAACATTTATAAAATATTTACCGAAGAGTTTTGAGTACTTATATATCAGATAAAACATTTCTTCTACTTAAAAATGCCGAATACAGTGTCCTGGTTTGCTTATTGCATAAAGAGTCTGGTTGCCATTGCTTCTCACGCAGGTGCTAAAACATCGCATGAATGTGTATGATGTATTCAAATGCTCTGTATTCTGACAACAAATGATGAAAATTCAAATCTGAGACGTTGATTGAGTTCTTGCTGACTTTTTGGTGTTTATTGAAATAATGATTAAAAAGTGTTTTTATGAAATTTATTCTTATAAAAATCCATTGCCTCTTACATTTTAATGCAAAATTGTATTCATTTTTAAATACATTTAAGAATATTATTGAATATAATCAAAATTAATTCTTGTTGATATTAAAATATTTCATTTATCCATTTCATTACAATAAAATTTATGTATTCACTTACTTTAAAAACCTGGCTTAAAAATACTATGTACATTACTATTATTTTCTTTAAATAGTAACTAAATATCAGGAATATAATATTACTTTTTATGTATTCCAAATTTTTATATATTTTACCGCGATTTGAAAAAAAAAATCAGATGTGCAGTAGTTTTCTTCTTATAAAACTTATTTTTCCATTAGATTTTCTTTTTTATTAAATCTAAGCAATATTCAAAAAAAAAGTTTTTTCTCATTTTTGGGAATTCTCTTTCAAATTTTTTCAATGCAGATAAATCGCAAATTTGAAATATTTTAAATTTACATGCAATTTGAAAATTTAATAATTAAACTAAAAATGATTTAAATATCCATTTGAAATTTTAAAGGGCGAAACAAATGCCTTTAAAACATTACAAATATACTGTCGACAATATTATTTAGAAAAACTTTTAAATACGAATTAAATGTTTTCTTTCAATAAAATAAGATTCAAACTCAAAACTATATATTTAAGCAATATTTCTTCAGCAAACTGTTAAACAGATTTAGTAAAATATTTATCGAAAAGTTTTGATTACTTATATATCAGATCAAACTTTTCTACTATTTTAAATTGCTTAACGCAGTGTCCTGAATTGCTTATTTGATAAAGAGTTTCGCTACAACTACTTCTCACGCAAGTGGGAAAATATCTCGTCCAGTCTATGATGTATTCCATTGAGGAGGCATCTGAAAACTAATGATAATAATTCAAATCTGACACGTTGATTGAACTCTTGCAAATTTTTTGCTGTTTATTTTAATATTGAATTTGAAAAAAAAATTATTAAATTCATTCATATAAAAATCCATTGCCACTTAGATTTTAATGCAAAACTTTATTGAATTTTAAATAGATTTAAGGATTTTATTGAATTTAATCAAAATTTATTCTTATTATCATAAAAATATTTAATTTACCCATTTCATTACAATAAAATTTATATATTCCTTATCTTTAGAAGCCTGGCGTTCGAAATTCTATCTGCATTAATGTTTTTTTTCTTTAAATAGTTATATTAAATATCAAGAATAAAATATTTCTCTTTATGTATTCCATATTTTTTATGTATTTTACCACGATTTTAAAAAAGTTTAAGATTTTTACAAACGGTAGTTTGTTTCATATAAATATTTTTTATTCATAAGATTAATTTTTTATTAAATTTAAGCAATATTTAAAAAAAATTTATTTTAGGGAATTCTCTTTCAAAATTTTTCAATGCTTATAAAACTAAAATTTTAAAAATTTTATAAATATTTCTTTCTTAAATTTAATGATTATTATATAAAAAATTTATATATCCTTTTAAAATTTTAAATGGTGAATAAAACGTCATTGGTATTAAAAACAAACTCTCGCCCATATTAATCAAATAAAATTTTAAATGCCAATTAAATTTTTTCTTTCAGTAAAAGCAGATTCAAACTAAACTATATATTTTAACATTTTTTCTTCAGCAAACTGAAAACCAACATTTGTAAAATATTTATCGAAGAGTTTTGAGTATGTTTATATTAGATAAAAAAACTTTTCTACTAATTAAAACTGCCGAATGCAGGGTCCCGACTGGCTTACTGGATAGAGACTTGTTGCATCTGAAGCAGATGGGAAAATATCACTTCATATTCGTTGTCTATGTATAACTCAAAGAGCCTTCTTTTGAAAACCGATGACACAGTAATTCAAATATGAGACATTCATTGAATTTTTGCTGAATGTTTATTGTAATATTGAAATTTCAAAGGATTCTATTAATTCAATCTTATGAAAAAATTCCTGGAAATTTTTTTCAATGCAAAATTTCATTCAATTTTAAGTAGGTTCCAGGATTTTACTGAATTTAATGACATGAAATTAATTCTTATTAAAATTAAAATGTTTTCTTTACCCATTTCATTCAAGTAATGAGATAAATTTAAATTTATTTATTAACACTTACTTTTAAGAAAATAGATTACACAGAAAACTATCTAGATTAAATTTTTTTCTTTAAATCTATAATTGAATATGATGAATAAATTTTTACTGATGCTGTTAATGTATTCACATTTTTATAAATATTATCCAAGTGTTTATAAAAAAAAGATTTTCGATATGCAATTCCTTGTGCTTCATTTAAAATTTACTTCATTCATAAGTTTAAATTCTTATTAAATTAAACAATTTTTAATAAAATTTATTTTATCGTATTTGGTACTTATGTTTCCAGCTTTTTTGCAATGCTCATAAATTAAAAATTTGAAATAATTTAGATGTGTGTCATTAAAAAAACTTGGGAATTTCAAATTGAAAATGAATTTAAAAGTCCTTTTAAAATTTAGAAATAGGGAATGAAACGTCATTGACATTAAAAAAATTGCTTTTGAGTACATAAAATGTTTTAATAACAATTTAATTTTTTTTTAGATAAAAGAAGATGGAAACTCAGAATTATAAAATATAATACTGTTTCTACATCAAAAGAAAAATCAACATTTCGAAAACTATGTCTCTAATATTTTTGAGTACTTATATATTGGATAACACTTTTCTGCTGTTTAAAAATTACGACCGCATTAACCTAACTGCATAACGGACAAAGATTTCGCCTTGTGTTTCTAGTCCAACAGATTCAAGGAAACCATGTACGAAATCAATGATTTCGATGCTTCATACGGTCATTTTTTCTGATGTTCACTGATAAAAAATCAGATCTGAGACATTGATGTATTTCTTGCCGATTTTTTTCTAATTATAGTAATACTTAATTTTCAAAGGATCTTAATAATTTTATTCTTATATAATTTTTTTATTTTTAATACAAAATCTTATTAATTTTATTTATTTTTAGGTTTTAACAATTTTAAAGACTTAAAATTAAATCTTTTAAACATTAAAACTTTTTATTGACCCATTTTCTTCAGGTAATGTTTTACAAAAATTTCTTTATATATTTTGAAAAAATAGACAACAGAAAACTGCCAAAATATTTTTTTTTCTTCAAACACGGACTCAATATCAATAAAATAGTATATTGATACTGTTACTGTATTTAGATTTTGATAAATATTTTCATGCGATTTGATGTGATTTCCGATAATCAATAGTTTGCATCATTTATAAAGTAACTTCATTTATAACGTTAACTTTTTATTATTTTGAACAATTTTTATAAAAATTTATTTTTTCCTATCTGGAATACAAAAAACTATCTACATTACTTTATTTAATTATAATAGTAACTAAATATCAAGAATAAAATAATACTGTTCATGTATTCCAATTTTTTTAAATATTTTACCTCGATTTGAAAAAAGATTTCCGATATGCACTAAATTGCTTCATTTAAAAAAGTGTTTCATTCTCATTAGATAAATATTTTATTAAATTTATTAAATTTTTTATTTTTTCAGATTTGATAATTTTTTCTAAATGTGTTTTGCAATGCTCATAATCTAAAATTTGTATTAATTTAGACTTAGGTGCTTTTTGAAAAGTTAATAGTTGTAAATGAAATAAATTTACATTTCTTTTAAAATTTAGAAATAGCGAATGGAAAGTGATTGATATTAAAATAATTGTTCTTGCCCATATTATTGTGGCACATATTAAACAGATATAATTTTAAATGCGATTTTAATTTTTCTTTTATATAAAATGCAACTCTAAATTATGTATACAACTCTGAAGTATGTATTTTAACATTATTTTTTCATCAAAGAGGAAATCAACATTTAGATAACAATTTTTCTTATCATTTTGAGTATTTTATGTTTTGCATAAAACTCGTCTATTGTTCAAAAACACCTGATGCATCATCATGACTTTCTGGATGGATAAATAATCTAACTATATCTGCTACTTTTGGAGGATCAAAAAGTGCATAATGCGTGTCAATTTCTTTGATGTTTTCAAAGGTGTTTCTTTCTAACACATAATTATAAAAATTTAAACCTGAGATACTAATCTTATATATATATATATATATATATATATATATATATATATATATATATATATATATATATATATATATATATATATATATATATATATATATATATATATATATATATGTATGTATATATATACATATATATATATATATATATATATATATATATATATATATATATATATATATATATATATATGTATATATATATATATATATATATATATATATATATATATATATATATATATATATATATATATATATATATATATATATATATATAATATAATATATATATACATAATTTCTTTTTATTTTCTTAATAACTTTGTGCTCAACAGTGCTTGTAAATGTGAATAAATTTCAGATTATTTTATTAATAAGATTATACCGAACACTGTTTTCAATTATTAAAAAGACAATGATTTAAACTAGTATACTGAATATACGTCAAAAAAAGTTTACATCCTTTTCATATTAATTAAAGAAAATTTTAAATACACATCTCACCAAAGAAATAACTAAAAAGATACGATGTTCAATACTGAATAGTTTTGAGATTTATAAGTGTTAATAATAGATGACTGCACAGTATAAAAAATATAATTTTATAAGCTTTTATTGCAAGTATAAAGTAAACAATATTAAAAATATATTTCCATTTACCTGCAGGTATTATAGCTTTGAAATACATCTCTACTATTTTAAAATGCTGCATTATGTGTTCGGGTTAGCTTGACAAAGAAAGTGTTGGACTCTATCTGATAACCACGTGCGCTCGAATGTAATTAGTATTAATTAATATTCAGCAGTAGCACTGGAGAATTCTTTCCCTTCTTCTGATAATCAAGTGGTTAGAAATCAAAACATAGACATATTTGAATTTCGTTTAAATTTAAGATCTCTTTTTTAAAAAATCTATAACTAATATTTGTAAAAATAACACACATATATTTATAAAATTTTAAACTACTTCTGATCGTCCATTTAGTGGCATTTCTTTTTACAAACAAATCTTTCAAACTTAGTTAAATGTTTTGAGATAATTATTGCTATATATTGGGTTCAATTTGGTTGTGAATTGAGAAAATAATCTCTTAAAGTCAGAAAACTTTTATTATATAATTCTAAATTCAACAAGATTCAGAAGATTTCAACAGAAGAAATTACGATTGCCCTCCTACAATTCATCTCATAATACAGGAAAGAACTTTTAGTCTGTCGAAAAAATTTCCAATACCTCAGAATTCCTAAAAATAAAGTTTTCTAGATTAATATTAAAAACAGATGGTCTTCACTAAATAAATATCTATATTTCTCTTCTATTCCCGGAGGCGATGAGTTACCCGATTAGGCATGGAATTTAACATTTTCACCAAGTTTTGTGTGTGTGTGAGAATGTCTTGGTAAACTCCCTTAAGATTAATTGCAAAAGCTTCAGTCATGGATTTTTAATAAATATCTATTCTTTGCAAAGCTGTCAAGAACTCGTCAAAATTTGTTCACCAAGATACTTTTGACTGTTTAAAAATGACGTTTTTAATATAAAATACGATAGAATATATGAGCAATATTTCTTACCATAATTAATTCGCAATATAATTAAGTTCATTTTATAAAAATCTGATAAAATTAATACTTATAATGAAACAATATTTCTTCAATAATAATTTCATAAATATTTTTTTCAATATTTTTCTGAATGTGCAAAAATAATCAGATATATATTATTGGGGCTTTCAAATTTGAAACGGCCACTTCTAATTACAAAAGTTTCTGTGACAGATATTATTACTATCACATAGACAAATAAAATTAAGCAAAAAATATATAATAAAATATATGTATGTAAATCTGCTATAAATTTTAAATTTAAATATATAAATAAAAATAAATAATAAACTATAAATATATACTATCGTTATTGTAGTTTTTTACAAATGGATAGAGCAGTAAGATAAATTTATAACAGTATCTAAATAACGGTGAACTGAATTCTAAGATATTTACGAAAAGGAAAATTTTATTGAAAATGTTTTCTTTTTACCAAATATTTCTCAGAAATAAAGCAAGTAATTTCAAAACAGTATGCGAGAATATATTGCCAAAATCCATGATTAAAAATATTGAATTATGTTTACGCCAAAAAAATGTAAAAATATTTCAGAAATAAGTTTTTGAATCTATGGAATTAGAATAGTGTATATGTTTCGTTTTAAATATATATATATATATGAAAATATAATTGAAAATTCATATATATATTTCATATACAATTACGAATGAAAAAATCAAACGAATTATTTCCAACAATAAAAACCAATGAAAAATTATAAACTTGTTTTTTTTTTTAAAATTGTTTTAATATCGTAGTTTTGTTTATCAATTAATAGAACGAAATAATAAACATAATGTAACATTTATAAATGTTGTAACCGAAAAAGAAAACAAAATCATGTAGTTTATGATCTAAAATCATTACTGAAAATTTAATCTTTTTTCTCATGTTATACAATTTGTTTTAAATACTTTAACTTATTAACAATATGTAACATAAATGCTTAGAAAGGTGTTTGGTAGAGAAATTTCACGCATTATTTCAAATTTAAAGAAAATGTTTTTTTTTTTTTCAATAATTTTATTTTCTGCTGATTATATTCGTTATTATTCACGTGTTGGCCGACTAATGTTTTAGAATGTTAATCAGAAGCAAGTCAGTTGTGAAAACAAATTCTGTAGACAAAACGTAAGAATTTAATATTAGTCAAATTGAAAAGGTTTGAAATTCTTAAAGTTAAATATTTGTCAGTGAAGCATGTCTCCGTGATATGTGTTGCACTCTACGAAGGAAATACTTTTAATTTATTGCGGAACTAATTTAGTTTCTCTTATTCTCGATTTCAAAAGTATTGAAAATGAAAATATTTCATTAGAAGAAAAAAAAATATCTGTTACATTTAACTTATTTCAAGTTTCAAACACTTAAAATAATTTGCAAACACTTCATAATATCTTTGCAATTTTTAAATTTTTTTAAATAATTTTTGATCTATAGTGACTAAAATGACGAAAATATTTTATTTATTTTGTTTAATGGAACTTATTGAATATTAATATTATTTTTGGAAATAATAATTCATATTTCTTCAATTTTTTGTCAAAAAATATGCGTTTCTCGTAATAATTAAAAAAAATGGAAAATATATCTCACAAATGAGATATATCAGTCAAAATGTTGACAAAAATGATCGATTTCAATGTATATAAGAAATATTAAAAATTAAAAATATTTTATTGGACAAAAGTCTGCACAATGTTATATAAATAATTGTTAAAGTACTTGTTTCAAGCACGAAATAAAGAAAAAAAAAGATTTTTCTAGTAATTCTCGCAGATGTTAAAGTAATTTGTTATGTCTTTTTACTATTTTAAAATATATCCTCTCGTCTCCTGGTTGGTATAGTGGAAAACAGATCTAACAGTACCCCATTTACCTGCAGGTTTGAATGTGAGTAGGACTTATTCAAGCTCAACTGTGTCAATGATGAACAATGTCTCATTCCTCTGATTATGTAGTGATAATAAATCATACCTGATGCACATGTGAATTTCTAAAAATCAAGATATTATTTTGCATAATTTTAACACATATGTTTAAAAATATGTTCTACATTTTTAAACCACATCTAAACATCATTCTGTTGGCTTAATTATTAAATTGTGTCTTTCTAACTGTAAATCTTGCAAAAATAAGTTAATATTTCTGAGATTATTATTGCTACGTATGGGGTTTAATTTGATAGCGAATCAAGAAAATAATGTCTTACAATCAGAAGAATTTTATCAGTTATGAATTCAACAAGATATAAAAAATTTTAATGATTCTTATTAAGTTAATTTTTATAATAAAATGATTATTTTAATTTTTCTGAATATAAGCAAATAAATATAGCTAATAATTGTATATACAACATTACCATCAAAATTTATTAATTTATGGAAAGAGCCTTAATTAAATGAAGAAATGAAGCTCTTAATTACAATTTTTTTTGTAAAAGATATCGATACTACTACGAAGAAATAACATAAGACTGGGAATATATATTATATTAATTGTAATTATTTCGTAATGATACAGAATTAACATCAATTCATAAACATTATATTATGGAAAATGAACTAATTTTTTAATAAATTTCAGACTATAATTGATAGGAAAAAAAAGGATTATTTAAAAAATTTATATAAAATGTTATTTATTGCCGGATCACTAATGCTTCACAATATTAAGTCAGGATAACGTGAGTTACAAGATTCAAATTTAAAAACTCTTAGTCTTTAAATTTATCAACCTCAAAAAGGAAATTTTCAAAGTTAAATATTTATCAGTTTAAAATGTTTCTGTGATCGACATTCTAAGCTAGAGATGAAAGTGTTTCTACAATTTTGAGGAAATTCTCTTACTCAAGATTTCCAAACAGTAAAAATGGCAAAATACCATTTATATTAAAAAATATTTAAATAAGAACTTTTTTAGAATTTGTAAAATTAATTTTAGATATTTTGTATAATTTTTTTCAATTTTCTTAATAATTTTGTGCTCAAAAGTTTTTGTAAAAGTGATTAATTTTCAGATTTTTTTAACGAAAATATACCTTACATTGTATTCATTAGTTTTAAAACAGCGATTTCAACTAGTACACTGATTATATGTAAAAACGTTTAACACCGATTTCATACTAATTAAAGGAAATTTGAAATATAAATATTAGCAAAGAAATAACTAAAAAGATATAGTGACCAATACTGAAATATTTTTTGAGTTAATAATAAAAGACTGGATAGTCTAAGAAAAATAATTTTATAAGCACTTATAGCAAGTATGAAATAAACGATATTAAAATGATTTTTCCATTTACGTGCATGTATTAAAATTTTGAAAAATATCTCTACTATTTTAAAATGCCTCGTGATGAATTCGCTTTAGCTTGATAGATAAAGAGCTTGACTCTATCTGCTATTTCTGTGAGTTCGAATATTATTAGTTTAATTAAATTCCAGCTGTGTCAATGATGAATTGTTACCACAAGTCTGATGAAATAATAAGAAATCCTAACTGAGACCCATTTGAATCTCGTTTAAATTTAAGATCTTATTTTTAAAAAATGTATAACGCACATTTTTTAAAAATAAGATCTTAAATATCGTATATACATTATTTTTAAAAATAATGTATATACGATTTTAAACTACTTCTAATCGTCCATTTAGTGGCATTTCATTTTACAATCAAACCTTTCAAACTTATTTAATTAATGTGAGGTGATTATTGATATATAAAGGGTTCAATTTAGTTACGAATTGAGAAAATAATCTCTGTAAATCATAAGGCTTTTATTATTATTTCCAGTTCAAAAATTTTCAGAAAATTTTAACAGTAGAAATAACGTTTACACAGCTCCAATTCACCTCATAATAGAGGACACATCTCTTTTTCGAAGAAGTTTCCAATCCCTTAAACATACTAAAAATACTCTGTTTACTGGATTGATATTCAAAACAGATGGAATTCACTAATTTGACATCTACATTTTTTTCTTCTATTCCGTGAGACGTTGAGTTACCCGATTAGGCATGGAATTTAACATTTTCACCAAGTTTTGCGTGTGTGTGAAAAGGTCTTGGTAAACTTACTTAAGATTCATTCCAAAAGCTTCAGTCATGAATTTTAAATAAATGTCTATTCTTTGCAAAGCTGTCAAGAACTCGTCAAAATTTGCTCACCAAATTATATTTGACTGTTTAAAAATGACGTTTTTAACATAAAATACGATTTAATTTATGCACAATATTTCTTATCAGAATTAATTCACTATATAATTAAGTTCATTTTATAAAAATATGATAAATTTAATACTTATCATGAAACAATATTTTTTCAATATTGTTTTGAATGTGCACAAATAATCCTATAAAATTTCACCGCATTCTAAAAAATTTTATAAATTCATATAATAATGTTTATCAAATTTGCAAGTGCCACTTCTAACTAAAAAATTTTAAGTGAACGGATAATATTAATAACAGAAAGGAAGAAATTTAAAATCTATGCATTAAAATATATGTATATAAATTTACAATACATGTTAAAATTTAAAAATATAAATAAAAAGAATATATAATGTTTTAAAAAAGTATAGTAATAGTTTTTAAAAAGAAATATATAAATAAAAATTAAACTTTAAGCATTTAATATTGTTATTGTAGTTTATGTCCATAAGGACAGAGCAGTAAGGTAAATTTATAACAGTATCTTAGAGACGATGAACTGAAATCTAAGATATTTCGGAAAAAGAAAATTGCATTAAAATTGTCTTTTTTTTAAAAACTATTTTTCAGAATTAAAGAAAGTAATTTGAAAACATTATGGGAGAATATATTGCCAATCCATGTTTAAATATATTGAAATATGTTTACGCCGAAAAAAATGTAAAACATAAAAATTTTCTGAAATATATCTTTGAATCTATGGAATTATCTGTACATATGTCTTGTTTTAAATATATATAAATATTAAATTTCAATTTTAAATATGAAGATATAATTACAGAATAGAAGTTTATATATATATTTCATATACAATCACAAATGAAAAAAAAATCTTAGCTAATTATTTCTAACCAAAGGAAACAATGAGCTGCTTTTTTTTTAAAAAAAAATTGTTTTTATATCGTAGTATATTTTACCCATTAATACCAACGAAATCATAAGCATAATGTAACATTTATAAATATAGTAACAGAAATAGATAACAAAATTATGCAATTCATGATCTAAAATAATTACTGAAACTATAATCTTTTTCTCAGATTTTACAAATTGTTTTAAATATTTTAATTTATTATGAATGTGTAACATGAATGTCTTATTTGTTTGGAAGAGAAATTTCACGCATTCTTTCAAAATTATATAGAAGATGATTTTTTTTAATATTTATATATTCTCCTGCATATATACGTTACTATTCACGTGTTGGCCAACTGATGTTTTAGAATGTTTATCAGGAGCAAGTGAGTTCCGAAAAAATATTCAGTAGACAAAAAGCAAGAAATTAATATTAGTCAAATTAAAAAAGTTTGAAATTCTTAATGTTAAATGTTTGTCAGTGAAGATTGTCCCCGTGATATGTGTTGCACTCTACAAATGAAATACTTCTAATGTTTTTTGAACGAATTTCTTATTTTCGATTTCGAAACAATTGAAAATGAAAATAATTCATGTAAAGAAAAAAATATCTGTTAATTTTAACTTATTTTAAGTTTCAAACACTTAAAAAAATTTTCATATTCTTCATAATTTCTTTGTATTTTTTAAATATTTTCTATAGATAAATTTGGATCTATAGTGACTAAGAAGTAGAAAATATTTTGTTTATTTTATTTAATTGCACTTGCGGAATATCTAAATTATTTTTGGAAATACTAAATCATCTCTTCAATTTTTTGTCAAAAAATAAAGGTTTCTCAAATAATAAAAAAATTGAAAATATATCTCACAAATGAGATATATAATTGAAAATGTTGACAAAAATGATCAATTTCAAGGTATACAAGAAATATTAAAAATTAAAAATAATTCATTGGACAAAAGTCGGAACAATGTTAGATAAATAATTGGTAAAATACTGGTTTCAAGAATGAAATAAAGAATAATAAAATGTGTGTGATTTTTATAGTAATACAACAATAATATTAAAATATTTTATAATGCATTTTTACTATTTTAAAATACCGCATCACGTCTTCTAGTTGGCATAGTGGATAAATGTTCAAACACAAACCCATTTATCAGCAGGTTCGAATGTGAGTGCGACTTATTCAAGCTCTAATGTGTCAATGATGAACAATTCTCCATTGCTCTGATTATGTAGTGATAATAAATCATACCTGAGACACATGTAAATTTCTAAAACTTAAGATATTATTTTTCATAATTATAACACAAATGTTTAAAAATAAATTCTACTTATTTTCACCTCATTTAAACAGCATTTCGTTAGCTTAATTATTAAATTATGTCTTTGTAACCGTAAATCTTTCATATTTAAGTTAATATTACAGACATTCATACTGCTTTATATTGGGTTTAATTTGATAGCGAATCAAGAAAATAATCTCTTAAAATCAGAAGAATTTCATCATTTATATACTCAACAAGACATAAAAACTTTTAATGACACTGATTAAGTTAATATTTATTATAAAAGAATTATTTTCATTTTACTTGAATATAAGGCAAATAAATATATCTATTAATAGTATATACAACATAATCATCAAAATATATTAATTTAAAAAAATAGCTTTAATCAAATTTTGAAATGAAACTTTTAATTAACAAAAAATTTTGTTGGTGTTGTTTTTGCTTATTCCAACTGGTGTAACAGTAGCATCACAGCAGTTATTTGAATCCATGAGTTCTCCAGAACCAACCCCGACTTAATTCCACATCACCCCTCTCACAACCGACACACTGATGAATATGAGAGTTAGAGGCCTATGCCTCCTGACATTTGGGGCAAAGAGAGTAAGACTTGATTCCAGAAAAATGTCTCTTAGCAAGCAGGTGGCCACTTCTCAGTCTAGCCACAGCCGTTTGATCGCATCTTTTGTGCGCGTCGGTTAAAGAGGAACCAGGATATTTGGCTTGGTACCATTCATGGGCAGGTTTGGCATCTCTAAAAACAGCATTGATGTCCATTCTGAAACGAGGGATTAGCTCCGATGCCGACAAAATGTCTCCAATAACGATGTCTGCAAGCTGCCCTCCTTGACCTTGTTAGCTTTATAGAATAAGTGTGTGACTATATCTGCTAACCCTGTAAGTTTGAATTTAATTTGAATTATCTGAATTTCAGCTGTGTCATTGAATCGTTTCCATTTTTCTGACAATGAAATAATAAGAAATCCTAACTGAGACCCATTTGAATCTCGTTTAAATTTAAGATCTTATTTTTAAAAAATGTATAACGCACATTTTTAAAAATAATGTATATACGATTTTAAACTACTTCTAATCGTCCATTTAGTGGCATTTCATTTTACAATCAAACCTTTCAAACTTATTTAATTAATGTGAGGTGATTATTGATATATATAGGATTCACTTTGGTTGCGAATTGATAAAATAGTCAATTTAAATCAGAAAGCTTTTATTATATTATTCCAAGTTTAACAAGATTCATAAAATTTCAACCGTAGAAATTATGATTTCACTCCTCCGATTCACTTCATAATACAGGAAACAACTTTTAGTCCAAGAAGTTTCCAATACCTCAGACATACTAAAAAACACCATATTTACTAAATTAATATTCAAAACAGATAGACTTTACTAAGTTATAATCTATATTTTCTCTTCTATTCCGTGAGATGTTGAGTATCCGATTAGGCATAAAATTTAAAAGTTTAACCAAAATTTAAAAAGATTGTATATAATTTACTTCAAAAATTCATTACAAAATAATCAGTGATGGAATTTTACTTCAATATCTATTCCTCCTAAAGCTGTTAAAATCACGTCAAAGCTTCACCCACCAAGTTAATATTGAATATTTGAAAATAATGTTTTAATATAAATTGCTAATGAATTGCGTAATATGTCTTACCATAATTAATTCGCAATATAATTAAATTCATTTTTATAATATTCTCATAAGTTAATACTTATAATTAAAGAATATATTTTCCAATTTTTTCTCAATATAAACAAACAACCATTTATATTTATAGCACATTCTGAAAAAATTAATAAATTCAGAAAATAGTGTTTTTTACATTTGCAAAAGGAACTCTTAATAACAAGAATTTCCTGTGACACATATTAATAGTATCACAAAGAAATGAAATTAAACTATAAATATATAATATGGTAATTGCAATTTTGTAATTTTTTGGATAAGTTTAGATTAGTAAAATCAATTTGTAACATTATCATAGTGACAGTGAACTTAATTCTATCATATATTTCAGAAAAGGATAATTTTATTGTCAATATTTTATTTTTACCAAATATTTCTCAGAATTAATCAAAGTAATTTGAATACAGTATGGGAGAATATATTGCCATTGCATGTTTAAAAATATTGAAATATTGAAATTCATTACATGCTACAAAATGTAAAAGAAAAAAAAATCAGAAATATATTTTTGAATCTATGTAACTATATTAATATGCGTCTTGTTTTATAAATACATATATTTTGAATTACAAAACAGTTTTAAACATGAAAATAAAACTTCAGAACAGAAGTTTATATAAATATTTTACATACAATCACAAATAAAATATCTGAAAGAAAATTTCCAAATATAAAAACCAATGAAGCATTATAAACTGATTTTCAAAAAAAAATTTGTTTTAATATAATCGTATTGTTGATCCATGTATACCTACAAAATCAATCATAATGTAATGTTTTTAAATATAGTAACAGTAAAATATTAAACTATGAAGATCATGATATAAAATCTCATGCACTTTTTATCCTTGAAATTTTACACTTTTTATCCGTTTTTACAATTTATTTTAAATAATTTAATTTATTGACACACACAATATGTTACATAAATCTTTAAAAAAGTATTTGTTAGAGAAAATTTACACACTGTTTCAATATTTTTAACATGCATTTTTTTCAAAAAGCATGTATTCCTCGCAAAGCTGCCAAGAATTCATCAAATTTTCGCCCAGTAAGTTACTTTTGAATATTTAACAATGGCAATTTAAACATGGATTACGATTATTTGACCAATATTACTTACCATAATTAATTGGCAATGTAATTAAGTTCATTTTGATCATAATCTGATGAAGTTAATACTGATAATGAAATAATATATTTCTTTCAATTTATTCTAAATATACACAAAAAGCGATAAATATTTACATTGCATTCTTAAAATATAATAAATTCGGAAATTGTGTTTTTCAAATTTTCAAGTCCAACACTTAATTACAAAAATTTTCTGTAACAGATATTAGTACTATCACAAAGAAATAAAATTAAACTATAAATATATTTATCGTAATCGTAATTTTTTCCATAAGGATAAACCAGTAAGAGATCAGTTGAGAACAGAATCTTAGTGAAGATGAACTAAATTCCATATATTTCAGAAAAGGATAATTTTATTGACAAAGTTATATTTTAACCAACTCTTTCTAAGAACTATTAAAAGTATGTTGAAAAAATGTTTGAGAAAATACTGTAAATGCATATTTAAGACTAATGAAATACGGTTACGTTAAGAAAAATGGAAAATAAATATATTGAGAAATATGATTTCGCCTTTTTGTGTTATATTAATGCATGTGTTATTACAAATACAGAGATTTCTGAAATTTTATAATTACTTTCCATAAAAAAATATAATTACAGATTAGAAATCAAGAGAGTATTTATTTCAAACCAAAATATTTTATAATAATATTATGTCTCTGGTAATTTGTAATATTATCGTGACTGACGTCTTATGGTATGTTTGATTGGTTAAGTGTCCGTCTATATATGCTATTCATTTGGTTTT
The DNA here is from genome assembly GCA_030067965.1 of Latrodectus elegans. Classification (NCBI taxonomy): domain Eukaryota; kingdom Metazoa; phylum Arthropoda; class Arachnida; order Araneae; family Theridiidae; genus Latrodectus; species Latrodectus elegans. The sequence goes on from CM057815.1 coordinate 61,400,337, forward strand.
GAATGTTTAACGGACTTATAAAATCTAAGTTCTATCAATGACGAATTGTGGAGTGTTTTTTTATGATATTGCCATAATTAAATATCATATGCTTAACTATTTTGAATTTTGTTCCTATATTGGTCGTGGAACCAAGAGAGAGTTATTGTTTTACAATTTGTACACTATTAAATTTTAAAAAATAATTCCTTGTATTTTTAACTACATACAAGCGTCTATTTGTAGGCTTTATTAATTAAGCGTCTGTTTGTGTTTGTAGAAGTTTGTTTCTCGTAATGTGTCCATGACACATAAGTACTGAGTAATCCCTACAACGTATTTTATGAAACATCTTCTTATGACAAATAATCTTATGTAAGATGCAGATCTGTATTTATTTTGTAGCTCTATACGCTTCAACACGTTGCTCTTAAAATAATCTTATTTTCCACAATTTCATGTTATGCATACGTTTGAAGAAATGAATTATTATAAACTTCTATTTTTAAAACTAATTTATTAAACGATGAAGATGCTTATTTCAAAAAAAGAATGTTGAATAGCTGTATAAATATTTAGTATTAAACAAAAGGTTTGAAGGCTAAAACAACATTCGTGTGTTTATTATATAAAACCATTGCTACGACAAACGTTTTTACTATTTTTTTCAGTTTTATTAATATTTCAATATGAATGAAAAGATTTTATAACAAATTATTAGAAATGGTGGAGTAATTAATTAGTGGAATTTTATGTTAAAAATTTCATATTAATTGAAATGAATTTTCTACAAAATATGATTTTCCCCATAAGAAATATTTATCACTATTTATTTAATATATAATTTAATTTCAAATCATTAAATCAGGATATATTGTGTTTACAGATTAAAATTCTATAGTTAATACTTAATTAGCTAATATAAATCTAAAAAGATGAAAATATTATTATTGCTAAATATTTGCGGGAAAGAATATATCTATGATTGACGTTACAAGGTTTAAATTAAAGAGAAATTATATTAGCAAAAACTTAATTTAAATTAAAAATTTATATATTTTCGAAAATAATTTTCAAAATTATAGTCATATGTTTTCCCAAATGTTTGATCAACAGAGATTGAAAGAAGAAATATTTATTAATATATTTAGCAAAAATTAACCATTCATTTTGCTAAAATAAAAAGAAATGATTTCAAATCACGCGGTACACTTCTCTTAAAATATACTTACACTAGTTTATATATGAATTAAACGAAATTTTAAATATATTTCTGCAATCATATAAGAAAAGGAAATGTACACCACTAATGGAAATTTACACATTTACTATATTTATTAAAAAATACAAATATTTGTGTGCATTATTAGAAAACTTTAATTATAGAATTACTTCTTTCATATACGAAATAATTGAAAGGGAACAAGTTATTTAATAATGCTCCAGCATTAATTTTTTTTAAATACTTTTTTACTATTTAAAAAAAAATACGACCGGCGTCTTCCGGTTGACTTGATTGATAAAGCATTCGAATACAACTGATTATCTCTCGGATTCGAATGCATATGTTACTTACGGAAAGTATTTATGGTAATAATTCAATTTTCTAATTATTACCATAAATAAATTTCTTGAATTATCATTAACTGTAAATATTTATTTAAATATTAGAAATAACTTATTATACATTATTAACAATAAATGTTTTTATTTTACACATTATCCAGATAATATTTTAATAATACTGTTATGCATTTAATATAAGAAAAATGCATATTCAAAATTATATATTTTAAGCGTTTTTGTTTTATAATAATAATTGCATTAATATTTACATTATTTTAATAAAGTTCTTGAATTTAAAATTAGCAGAAAGATTTTCATCTATTTCAGAATGCGTACGAACATACTCTGATATTTCAGATCAATACAGAAAGTGAATCTTCTTCCTAGAAATGCTGATCAGGAAATATGCCTCATCCATACACATCGGTGTGTATGATATATTTAAAGCTTTTCTTTTTGATGCGTAAGAAAAGTTAAAAGAAAATTCATTCACAAATTTATATTATTCAAATATATTTGTTCATAAAACTGGAGATCAATATTTAAAAACATTTTTCTAATATTTTTTTATTATTTCTTAACTGTATCAAAGATTTTAGCTATTTTAATATGCTTTTTAGTGCACTGTGACTAGCCTAGTGGATAAATCGTCTAATATATGCAGTTAGTCACGCTGATATGAACTTACCAATTGCAAGTCTGTGTCAATGATGTTTAAAAAGGTTGGTATTCTGAAGTATAGTGAAAATAATTCAAATCTGAGACACACTAATGTAAATTTTTCTGTTTATTGTAATGTTGAATTTTCATTTAATTTTATACTGATGGAATTCTTTTCCTCTTCTTATTTGGAATACACAGTTTTACTTAATTTGAATACTCACTGAAATTTTCACTGAAATTACCGATTACAAATTGAATGTAAAAAAAAATTAAAATATTTTATTTTTAGATTTCATTGTTAATTTATAAATAATTCAATTTTTCACATGTGTTAAAAATAACTTAGTGATAAATTATTTTCATAATCTTTTTTCTTCAAACAGGAATGAAATATTAAGAGTCATACTAATAAGATACTATGTATATTCAGACTTAGAAAATATTTTTATAGGACTTTTATTGTATTTCTTATATATACTAGTTGGTTTCGTGATTGAAGTAACTGAAATTAACAGCTAATTTCACACTAACTTTAATTTTTAAATTTAACCGCCGAGCTTGCAGCTGAATGGTTATTGCTCTTGATAGAGTTCTGTAGTTCCTGTGTTCGAATCCCACGTTGGGCATGGATGGATGTAGTGTTTCAGAATCCACATTAAACCATAGATTCCGGTCTAATTAGCAATCGTGTGATAAAAATGACTGTTAATTGACAAACGAAACAAACATCAAATTCGAAAAATTATTTATAACATTATTTTACTAATATAGTTTATGCTTTCTTATTTCAACAAATAATTTCAATTTTTTAAAACTTTGATACACAGTTTTATAACGTTGATTTATAGTTTTTCATTACATTATTTTAAAATGTTGATATACACGTTAACGTGTTCTAACTGGAGTGATGGTAAAATGATTTGAAGCTAACAGTTATATATTATGGTTCCAGAATGTGAGATATGTTCAGCTCTCTTCTGTATTTTTAAAACACATTGCTGATAAGTAAAGATGTTAATTCAGTTCTAGAAAACAATCCCTTTTATGGCTATTTTTTGATTCATATAAGTTTCTTGTTTTAAAAAATATTTTTCCTTCATATTTTCATATTTTTCTTTATGAATTTTGTACAATAAACATAACTCTAAAAATTCGTAAAATAAAAAATTCCATTTATGATTTGCAATCAGCAAATAAAATGTAAATGAGAATAAAAATGTGCAACCTATATTCAGATATTTTTTTTATGAATTTATTTGTTTCTTCTATAAAAAAAGAAAAAGCATACTCAAAATTATATATGTAAACATTATTTTTTCGCAACATAGGATATCAGTATAATGAAGACAATATTTCTAATATTTTAGATTCTTTGTAATGTGACAAACTTTTCTTCTATTCAAAACTTCCTAACGCTTCGCGCGCGTTCTGACTCTTTTGTTAGACAAAGTGTCAGAATTTAACTGGTATTCAAACTGAGTCGAAAGTCTGTGAATGCAAGTGATGGTCTATCATGCATTCAGATTCATCTGTCTGAAACTTAATGATAATAATGCAAATCTGAGACTGTGATGTAATTTTTGTCTTCTTTTCATGCTTATTGGAATGTTGAATTTTCCAGTGGTGTTATACATCTGATAATTATTTATTTGTTATTTTTACTGTACAAAATGTATAGAATTTTAAATAGTTTAAAACTTTTCACTAACTTTACAGATTTTGTAAATTAATCATTATTAATATTAATAATTTTTACTTTCCAATTCACGCAAATGTTATTTAAAAAAATTCTATTAATCAATTTTAAGGTAAAAAATAATGATATTGAAAATTAACTAGATTAGCAATTTTTTTTATAAGAGAAATATTAATGATATTTTATGAATACAATACATGTATTTCCAATATAATCAGAATGGTTAAATGCATGATGTTAACTGTGTGTGTGTGCATTAATTTCTGCTTTTGCAGATGAGAAAATGCACTATTCCATTAAGTGGATGGTTCGTTGGTTAGATTCTTCTCAATGTTATAACTATGGATGACCATGAGTGAGCAGATCTCAGCTGGCTATCTAATTGATGTTTTCCGAGTATAACGAATTTTATTCATGTCAAAGGGGGATTACCCCAAGCTGAGACAGCGATCTTATAATCGCAGGGCAGTCGTAAAATGCGTTTTTATGTTTGTAGAATATTATCACAATTAATTCAGTGACGATGGGTTCAGTTGATCTGTCTCTATATTTTTACGTATGTCAACGATTTGTGCGTCCCCAGAAGAGTACATATTTTGTTTAATTTTTCTATTTATTTTAGTTGAATTAGCTTATAATGTGTTAGTCATGAAGAAATACCATTTAATATCTATGCTGTAATTAAAACTTTTTCTATCTGATCGTAAGAAAAGATACCAGAATATTTATACTCAAAATTATTTTCTTTAGTCACACTCTTTTTATCAAACAGGAAATCAATATTTATAAAACAATTTTTCTAATATATTGAATATGTACTTATTGTATAAAGATATTTTATTATTCAAGGCGGCTCACCGACGCATTTTGACTTACTAGAATAATAAAGAATAAAATGTATATTTTATTTTACATTATGAAGAAAATGCCTAATGCGAATTTGTATTAATGTAATATTAAGTATTGAAGAATTTTGATTAAAAATAATATTAAATCAATTCTTCAAAAGAATCAAAAGTTTTCCATATATTTTACTTATGTAATTTCCAAAGAATATATGCTGTTGTATATAATTTACTTTTAAAGTACAATTTTTCAAATATTACCATAAATAACTTTCTAGAATTATCATTAATTGTACATATTTATTGAAACATTAGAATTGGCTGATTATAAATCATTAATAATAAACGTTTTTGCTTTTCCACATTATTCAGATAATGTTTTAATCAATAACACAGTTTTGTTTACAAGGTGAGAAAAAAAGCATATTTCAATTATATTGTTTAACCATTTTTATTTTATAAAAATAATGGCATATATTTAATACAGTATTTTAATTAAGTTGTTGAATTTAAATTTCACTGAAAATTTTTCATTTCTTTAAGAATGCTTACTATTATATTATGATTTTTCAGATAAATATAAAGAAAGTGAATCGTATTCCTACTCATGTTGATGAGGAAATGACACATCCACACACATCGGTGTGTATGAAGTACTTGTAGATTTTCTTTCTGATGCGTAAGAAAAGTTAAAAGAAAATTCCTGCTCAACATTATATTTGTGAAGATCAAACACTTAGCGGACGGGAGCCCTCGAGTTCGTTAAGTGGTAAGACACTTGAGAAATAGGGCAAGCTTGTCGAAAAGAGAGAGACTGTCGGGTATGCCACGACGAGTGGTAGCGGAAGTACCGCTTCTAGGCGATGAAAATTTCGAATGTAAAATTAATCAACTAAAGTTATGTCTTTGTCTATAAATTAGTGTTATGTGTGTTAATGTAAATAAATATGTCTTAAAAAATCGGATCTTTTGTTATCAATGAGCGATCTTGAAACAACAGAAACCAATCACATTGGCGCAGTCGACAGGATGTATTCCGGATTAATACAAAATGATGAGATCCTAATGATGGAAAAATACCTACAAAATCGTGAGTCTGTATATTTTGATTGCTTCTCCTTCCATTAAGAGCCAATATATGTTTTAATTATGTATGATTTAAAGGAAATTTTGTTTTAGAATTTTCGTAAATTTCTTTGTAGGGTTTTGTTTAAGAAGTAAATGTAATAAATGAAAAAAAAAATGTTTAAATATTCAAAATATCAAGATAAAAACAAATATGTATAATGTTTAATTTAATTGAGAAAATGTTTAAAAGTTCGATATTGGTTCGAAATAATATTGGTTATTGACATTTGTTCATTAATATTCAGAAAAGTTTTCTCTAACTGGTGATATTACTAAAAAAAAAATATATATGTATATATATATAATTTTGATTTATTAGAAAAAAAAATATTTTTGGAATAATCTGTTTATTAAAACAAATTTATGTCGAATAATAATGTTGTTGCTAATTGTCAATTTCTTGAGTTATGTGCATTAATTTAAAAGATACTGTATTATTGAATAGTAAATTGTTGAAACGTATGTTTGGTGTAATGTGTTAATGTGATATAGTAGGATATAAATGTTTTTGCTTTGAATTTTCATTATCATTTTGTTGTTCATTATGTAAATGATAAAAGTTTATGGAATAAGAAACTATTTCAAGAAAGTTTAAATGCTTTTTACTGAGTATTGTTTTGCATTATTAAAAATTGCATTTTCACAGAATTATTCAATGTTATTAGGTATATTTATTATTTACTATGATTGTATTTAGTATTTATGTAAAGTGACTAAGTTTAGATTTTAAATTTTGTATCAAAACCAAGATTGGGAAGCATTTATGAGAGGAAATTTTGAATTATTTTATATTTTGAGAGTAATTGTGCTTGCAATGAATAATAGTTTTTGGTTGTTTCGGTAACTCTGATTCATATTATTTTAAGGTAAAATTACATATATTAATAATGATAAAGAAATAAATGCATGTTACTAAAAATTATTTTAGCATTTTATTGATTTAAGTGGTTATATGTTCAATGATCTTCTGTGATAAAGATTTATTTAAATTGAAATACCTAAACTGGGAGTATGATTCGTATATGTATATTTTTAGCTTGTTTTGAATTGTTTTCATTCATTAATGGGTATTATGTAATTGAAGTTTTATACATATTATAGTATATTATCGTGTGTATTAAGTATATTACAGTGTGTTGAAATGAAAATTGAAACTATAAAATTTAAAATTTATTATTAGAATAAATTTCTTAAATTTTTTGGTACATTAAGTAAACGAAAGTATTTTATAGATTAAACAAATGAAAGGTGATTTGTGTGATTTAAATGTTTTGCTTTGAATAGTTGATACTTAAGTTTGGTAATTTGCGATAACATTAGTTGTTAAAATGGCCTTTGCATTCTTGGGTAAAGCTCGAAAGGAGGATCTGTTAATATTGGCTAGTGAGTTAGGAGAACAGATTCCTCCGGACGCGAAAGTTATAGATTTAAAAAATTTGATTACACAATCTAAACATTTTGAAGAATCATTTGTTCGAGAATTAATAAATACAATAATTTCCGATCGGATAGAAAGAGAAAAAGCCAAAGCAGAACAAAGAGAACGTGAGCATGAAATTAAAATGCGTGAATTAGAAATAAAAGAAAGGGAATATGAGGGCAACTCATTAAGCACCCAGTAGAATATGGGCGAGATAAATTAGGAAACACATTTCTAGGTTATTTAAATATAATGAAAGGTAATTTTAGATCCCCAGAACAAGCAGAAGAATGGCCTTTCTTTTTCCATCATGCAGAAAGGATGTTCAAGCTTTATGAAGTACCCGAACAGTACAGAAGGGAAAATTATTTTACAGTGTTTAAAGGGTCGTGCTAAAGGTATTAATGCTATGTTGTCGGAAGAAGATTTAGATCAGTATGACAAAATCAAAAATTTCATTTTAAGGGAATATAGAATAACTCCGTTACAACACAAAAAGAATTTTGATTCTTGTTATAAATTACACAATGAAATTTATGCTCAGTATGCGTCCCGAGTGGAAGCTGCATTAGAACTGTATTTAAAATCAAGAGATGTAGAAACATTTGTTAAACTTAAAGAGCTTATTGTAGCTGACAAAATAAAAGAGAGTTTGCCTACTCATGTAAGATCTCAAATATTTCTGAAAGAGACTGAAAATTGGCTTCCAGTCCCTGAATTGGTAAGGGAAATTGATAATTTCCTAGTTTCGATGCCAAAAGTTTTGCAAATAATTCCCACAATTATACTAAATTTATTCCCGGCCCACATGGAACAAAACAGAACGAAACTGTAAGGAAACATTTTCCAGGTGAACTTAGAAATAAAAACTTTGTGGAAAAGAAAGAATATTATAATTATCAAAAGAACCCAAATCCACGACCACAGAATCGTTTAGGAAATAATACCGCAAGTTGCGCTCCAGATAGAAAAGGTATTGAAGTGTTACAAATGTCAGGAAGAGGGACATTTGAAGAAATTCTGCCCGCAAATGAATACGGTAACTCAAGTTTCTAATATAAGTGAAACTGAGGTAAGCAAAAAGGGTTAAAATGAACTTTGCATTAAAAATGGGTAATGCAAGTTTCGATTGGGAAATTCCAATCAGTGAGAAGGATGGTGAGCTTTTGCGAGTTGGATTTAAATATAGGAGATAATAAGTTTCAAGGAATCATTGATAGTGGTGCGGAAATTACAGTACTGCGGAAGTCAGTGGTACCAGAAGAAATGTTGCAGTCAAGTGGGAAAATTTACTTGAGGCCTGCAATTGGATCTCCGGTTGAAGGAAAGCTTGTTTCTATTCCACTAAGTCTTTGGTCAGCAGATGATGATATCAGGCCGTATATCATGGTGCATGCTGCGGTTGTGGAAGGATTGCATGAGCAAGCTTTGATCACTCCTAGAGTTTTTAGTTTGTTGGAAGAACAAAGAAGAAAATATCTTGGAGAGGAAATAAAAAATATCCACGGGAAAGGAATAGTTTCTGAGTACTTTCAATGTGGAGGGAAGGAAAATAGAAGCTCACCAGGCAATAGAAGCAAATCAAGGAACATTTGATTTAGAAAATTCTGAAGTAGAGGTTTCAACTACTCCAGTGGAAAGTAACTTGGCAAATAAAGAAATAACCGCTATTAAGGATGAAGAAAATAGTACTCCAATTTCGCAAGCAAAGATATTTAGAAAAGAACAGTTGTCCTGTGCTACATTAAATCGGTGTTTTGAAGATGCCAGACAGCGTAAGAATAATTACTGGTTGGAATCAGATTTATTGTACCACACAGGCAATGTGGCAGGACAGAAGTATGTACAGCTTGTAGTTCCTGGAGTGCAGGAGAAAAGAAATTTTAAAATTGGCTCACGAAACACCAACAGGAGGACATCTTGCTTCTAGGAAAACAAAGGAAAGAGTTACAATGTCTTTTTTGGTGGGAAGGTCTGCCAAGGGATGTAAACGCTGGTGTGAATCTTGCCACGATTGTCAATTGCGGAGGAAAACCAAACTGAAAGACAGAGGACCTATAGAAGCTGTTGGTAGACCAGAACTTCCCTTCCAAGTAGTCAATGCTGACATTTTAGGGCCTATTGAACCTAAATCTTCAAGGGGACATCAGTATGTGTTGTGTGTTATGGATCAGCACAGTCGGTGGCCAGAGGCAATTCCTATTAAAACTTTGACGGCAAAAGCGACATGCGATGCCTTTATGGAAATTTTTATGAGGACTGGCATTCCTCGAATCATTGCTATGGACAATGGAACAAATTTTGCTGCAAAGTTAACGCAAGAATTTCTTAAAAGATTAGGGACTGTACCAAAATTCTCTACACCAGGTTACCCACAGAGTAACGGATTAATAGAAAGATGGATTGGCACAATGAAATCAATGTTGCATCATGCCATAAGGTCGCAAGGTAGAGGATGGGACAAACAGTTGCCTTTTCTCTTGTGGGCATATCGTGAAGTGCCAAACGCTACTACTGGGGTCTCACCCTACCTACTCGTTCATGGACGCCCCCCAGTTGGACCTTTAGCTATTTTAAAATCTACATGGGAAGATGAAGTTGTTTTACCTCAAGGTATTGGTGAATCAATCACTGATTATCTTCAGAAGGTTAGAAATAGGTTACAGGAAGCTGTGGAATACGCCGATGAACATACTAAAAATCAACAGGAGAAATATGTACATTATCATAATTTAAGATCCAAAGAAAAGAATTATCTATTGGAGATGAAGTTATTGTGCTGATTCCAGACTCTACAAACAAACTTTGTTCTAGGTGGAAAGGTCCAGGGAAATTGTAGAGCAAAAATCACCACATTCTTATGCAGTTAAGCTACCGGATGGAAGCATCCGTCATTTGCATCAAAATAAGCTAAGGAAATATATCCAACCGATGAATATGGTGGGCATAATATATGAAGCTGATGAAGATTTTGGAGAAGTTCAACCTGTACCTTTAGGAGGCCTTGGAGAAATAAAGGACAGTTGGAAACAGCTAGAAGAAAAAGACCGAATTTTCAAATCTATCTCCGAAGCAAAAGACTCAGCTTTTAACAATTCTTAAGGACTACAAAGTCGTATTCAATGGTGAATTGAAACGAGCTAAGGTACCACCTCATAAAATAACATTAAAACCTGGAATCGAAAGGAAACAGCCTCACATATACCGCATACCAGAATCACTAAAACCTCAGGTGGAAAATCAAATAAAGAACTATTAAACAAGGATTTGATAGAACCATCTTCCGCAGAGATTGTTTATCCTCTTGTATGTGTCGCAAAGAAAGATGGAACGATTCGACTATGTGTCGATTATCAGGGACTGAATTCTGAGTCTAAAATAGCTCCATTTCAATGCAAAATTCAGAAGAATTACGATTCAAAGCTGGTGCGGCAAATTATCTATCAACTCTAGATATCCTTAAAGGTTATTGGGAAATTCCATTGGATCAAGATAGTCGAGAACTAACAAGTTTCTGTTTCACCTAAAGGACAGTATCAGTGGAAAGTAATGCCATTTGGACTTGCAGGTGCTCCAGCTACTTTTCAGCAAATTATGAATCAGATTCTAAGGCCTCATAATGATTTTGTTGAAAGTTTCCTGGATGATATCATAGTTTATTCATCTAGTTGGGAAGAACATTTGAACCATCTAAGAACAGTTTTGGAAACATTAAAACAGTGTAATTTTACCGCAAATTTAGAGAAATGTACCTTTGCTCGATCGAAGGTAAAATACTTAGGTCATGTAGTTGGATCAGGAGAGCATGGGCCCGATCCGGATAAAATTACAGCTATCAAAAACTTAAAATCGCCAAGAACGAAGAAAGCCTTAAGATCGATTTTAGGACTGTTTAACTATTATAGGGAATATGTACCTCATTATGCGAATATTGCTAAGCCATTAACAGACCTGACCAGAAAATCTATCCCAAATGATATTCCTTGGTCTGAAGAGACAGAAAAGGCCTTCATCTCATTGAAAGATAGTTTGTGTACTGTCACTTCATTGTCAACCCCTGATTTAAATAAACAATTTGAACTGCACACAGATGCTTCGGTTACTGGCATTGGAGCATGCTTAATGCAGAGAGATACAGATGGAAATCCTAAGCCTATAACCTTCGCCAGTCAGAAATTAACTCCAGCGCAGACCAAATGGAGTACCATCGAGAGAGAAGCGTATGCTGTGATATGGGCACTTGGTAAGTTTGAAGCATGGACTTACGGAACGTCCATAAATTTGTTCACAGATCACAATCCTCTGAAATATCTTACGGAAAGCATTCCGAAGAATGCCAGATTACAGAGATGGTCATTGGCTCTTTCTCGCTATCAGGTCAAAATAGCTCATAAGCCCGGTAGTAATAATGTTATCGCAGATGCCTTATCAAGGGTTTATGAGGATGATTAATTATTTTTCTTTTATAATGAATCTTGTAAGAAATAAAAAAAAAAAAAAAAAAAAAGAAATAATTTCTGATATATCATAATATTCATATTTAACTTTATATAATATAATGTAGTTATTTCTATTTGTTATGGGTCGTTAATTTTCATAAGGTTTGTGTGTGAATAATATTTGCACATAATTGTTTTTTTGTGTTGATATTGATTCTTATTTTCTTACTTTATAATATTGTGTTGTAATAAATATAATGAATATAGCAGTAGTATAGGATATTTTCCTTTAAAGAGAATATGAAACAAAAGTGTAAGCTGAAGCATGTCAGCACCTAGGTTAAGCACTAAGTTAAATTTAAAATGTTGGTATTATTTGGCTCTTGATGGAATGGTGATAAAAGGTAAAAGGAACTTTCTAGAATTCTTCGTAGTTTCCATTTGCGGGACAAGGTCCAGCAATGAAAACTGGAGGGAAGGTGTGAAGATCAAACACTTAGCGGACGGGAGCCCTCGAGTTCGTTAAGTGGTAAGACACTTGAGAAATAGGGCAAGCTTGTCGAAAAGAGAGAGACTGTCGGGTATGCCACGACGAGTGGTAGCGGAAGTACCGCTTCTAGGCGATGAAAATTTCGAATGTAAAATTAATCAACTAAAGTTATGTCTTTGTCTATAAATTAGTGTTATGTGTGTTAATGTAAATAAATATGTCTTAAAAATCGGATCTTTTGTTATCAATGAGCGATCTTGGAAACAACAGGGGAAACCAATCACAATATTATTTAAAAATAATTTTTATTGAAACTGGAAATTAGTAATTAAAAACATTTTTCTAATGCTTTTCGTTCTTCCTTTATTGTATTAAACGTTTTAGCTATTTTAATATTTTCCCCAATGCAATGTGATTAGCGTAGTGGATAAATGGCCTTACTTATGTAGTTAGTCACGCAGATATGAAAGTAATAAATGAAAGTCAATGTCTATGATTTTTTCAAGCGTTAGACATTCTGAAGTTTAATGATAGTATTTCAAATGAGAAGCACTAATGTATTTTTTGCGGACTTTTGCTGCTTATTTTAATGTTGAATTTTCAATACATTTTATTATTTTTATGCTTACGAAAACTGTTTCCTTTTGATTACTTGTTATACAAGGTTTTACTAAATTTCAATGGGTAGTAAAATTGTTACAGAAAATATCAATTGCAAATCAAACGTAAGAGTGAAAGACTTTATTTTGAAATATCATTCAGTTAATTTTATAAAGAAATTCATTTTTTCACAAGTGTCAAAAATAGCATACTTATTGAATAACTATTTTTTTCTTCATGCTGGACTTAAAATAAAAAATTTTATAGCGAGCTTAGCTTGTCCAGCTTATATAAATAACAGCAGTTAAAATCTTAAATAGAAAATAATGCGTAAATCATATTAGTAAAACAGTGTTAAAAATGAATTTTAAATTTGAGTTTTGTTTTGTTTGTCAATTAAAGGTCATTTTTATCCCACGAGGGGTAATAACAATGGAACCTACGGTTTGAAATTGATTCTGAGTCACTACATGAGTTCACTTCCCATGCCAAACATATCATTAGAACCCCCGAACAATTGAAACGAAGGTGAGATTGATAACAATTCAGCTGCAAGTTCGATGTTTGAAATTAAGGGAAAATTTTTTTAAAGGAAGGTATTTTTAGGGTTTTCATTTTCTTATATTAAATGAATAATAGAATTTTTATTTAAATTTTTGCCAATAATATGAGAAAAATATTTTAATATCAATTTCTAAATTTTAAATCATATTTCAATTATGTTTTGGTTAAAAAAATAAATTTCCCGCCTGAGTATATAAATATTCTTTAGGAATCAGACAATTTTAACAGCAGCAGTAGGATACAATTTAGATATTATTTTCTTATCATTAAGCATTTGAATGCACTGGTTGTTTGAAAATATATTTTCCATTGACACGCAATTTAATTTTCTCTTCTAAATGAGATTTAACAAACTGTTTTACCATTATGCTAGTCATAACGTTGCGGTTGCTCACTTTGAAAATAATAAATATTATTTTAATCTTTTGCCTATCTTCGAGTATAATCAAGAAAAATAGAAAATTTATATCTTCTTTTAACTTTTGCATTCCTGAATTTGTATTTAAAATTTTATATGCTGTTATTGCTACAAAAAAATCATACAAAAATTACAAAAAAATTGTATTACAAAAAAATGTATTACAAAAGTTATATTAGTTTGAATGAAAGGGAAAAAAATTTTTTTATATTCATAAAAATTTGTTTGAAATTGTTTAGTGTAATAAAAATTTTACAACAAATTAAAATTCAATAAAAATTTTTATTCTGAAAATTAAAAGGAAATGATTTTAAAAATAATAATGCTTGAAAGTGGAACATTCCAATAAACAGGAAAATGTTCTCAAGTGCTACATCACTGTCTCAGATTTGCATTATTATCATTATGTATCAGACAGATGAAACTGGATGCATCATCGACAGTCACTAACATTAACAGGTTTTCGTCCCTGCGCGCATGCCAGTTGAATATCGGCACTTAATCCAACAAGCATGTGAGAACGCTGCGGCAAGTAGATTTTAATACTAGAAAAAGTTCGCACAGTCTAAGTAATCTAAACTATTAGAAAAATTGTTTTTTAGCATTGATTTATCGTTTGTAAAAATGATGCAATTTTAGTTCAGAATCTCTTTTTTACTGTATGAGAAAATATATTGAAATAGTATTTTCTAAACATTAAATCATATTTTAACTATGTTTATGATAGAAAATATTTTTCATGTGTAAATTTAATAAATGTTTCATAGGAATTAAATATTTTTAGAAGCAGTAAAGAAAAATATTTTAGATACGGTTTCTTATAATTAAGTTTCAAAATGACCTAGCAGTTTAAAGACATCATGGCCACTGATATACTATTATGAGGGAGTTTTAGCACACTGTTCTTAAACCATGCTAGTCATGTTGTTGTGGAAGCACTTTTTAAATAGTAGAAACATTATTTGCCTGTTGATCAAAAGTATGCAAAAATTGCTTTTTCTCTTATTTGCTTTACTAAATGTCTTCAGAATTTTATCTGCTTTTGTTGTTACGTACGACACTTGGACAAGTAAAATGTGAGTAAGAATTAAGGTTAATGTATTATTACTCTATCAAGTCAAAATGCGTAGGAGAGCCTTCTTGAATAATAGAAAAACCTTATTTAATAAATATGTGATCAAAATATTAGAAAATGTATTTTATAAATATTGATATCCTTTTTGATAAAAAAAAAGTGTGACTAAAGAACATAATTTTTAGTATAAATATTCTGGTACCTTTTCTTACGTAACAGATAGAAAAGATTTACATACAGCATAGATATTAAACAGAAATCCTTCAAGACTAACACATGATATGGAAGGTAAACTAAAATAAATTTAAGAAATTAACACAAAATATGTATTCTGTTTGTGGAAGCGCAAATCGTTTACACCTTATTATTAACGCAAGTGACAATATGAATTTATTTATCGCATTAAAAATGAAACATAAAAATAACTTATTTTACCGTTGATTATGTTCAATTTCCAATCGGAGAATTCCGTGCAAATTTCACAGTCCTTATTCAAATTCAGTAAAACTTTGTAATCAAAACAAACGGTTTAAAAGAATTTCATAACTATAAAATTGATTGGAAATTCAACATTTACAATAAGCAACAAAATTTACATTCTTGTGTCTCAGATTTGAATTATTATCATTATACTTCAGAAAACAGCAGTGTTAACTACATCATAGACACTGACTTGCAATTGGCACATTCGCATCTGCGAAAGTAGTTACATGAGTCAGACTACTTATCCATGAGGCCAGTCAGGATGCACACGGAAGCTTTTTTAAAATAATAAACAAGTTGGTTCAATAAAATAATAATGAATATGATTTAAAAATTGTTTTTAAAGACGGATTTCCTGTTTTAGTAAAAATTATAGTTAATGAATATAATTTTGACAATGAGATTTCTTTTAGTTTTTTATCGCTTCAGTTAGAAAAGCTTTAAATAATGTACCGATATAGATGTGACATTTCTAATGCAGCATCAGTAGAAATGTGATTAACTTTCTTTATCCGTCAGAAAAATCAGAATATCCGAACACCAGGACATTTTAATCGATTTAAGTATGTTCTTAATAATTCTTAAATGGTTGAAAAATGCTTAGAATAATGTGACTACTGAAAAACTATTAAAATATAGTCCAAAACAGATAGCTTCATTATTATGAAATAAAAGTGGTTAAACAATATAATTTTGAATATGCATTTTCTATAAACTTAAATGATTAACTGTATTTTTAATTAAAATTTCATCTGAATTATATGCAAGTAATGTATAATATTAATGATGTATTCAAACATTTAATGTGTAAAATAAACGCAATTAAAGAATTTTACAGAAATAACACTCTTTATTTTACCTCTCACTTTGGAGGTATGAAGATCCAGCGAAATAGAAATACAGTCTACTGTCTCTCCATTAATTGCAATAACGTTTCACAAATTTTAAGACACATTTTTGACGGGCCTGCTATATAAGAATATTGGCTCAACTCGAAGGAACTTCCACGCCCCTCGACTTAAGAAAAAGCCTATATCTCCCCATTCCGACGATACTATAATCAACCAAGTAACCATACTACATTTTTTATCTGTAAAAGCAGCGGTTAATTTCATAATACTTTATGCATGATACCATTTAGAATATATCGGAAATACACCTATTTGATTAACTAATTATTATTAATAGTTATTTCTTTTAATAAGAAAGAAATTTTTAATTTAGATAATTTTATTAAATTAGAAAACATATTTTACGTTGATATGCAATTTAAATATCTATTCTGAGCGAGGTTTAAGAAACCTTTTTCCCATTATGCTAGTCATAACGTTGCGGTTGGTCATTTTAAAAAGTAGAAAAATTATTTTGCCAATGCATAATTAAGAGTAGTAGAAAATTTATGTCTTCTTTTACCTTTTGCATTTCTGAATTTGTATTTAAAATTTTATCTGCTGTTGCTACTTATTATACTTGGACAAGCCAAGATAGCTATAAAGTTAACTATGTAATTTAATTCATCGTGATTTTCTTCCTTAGTCAGATGACAGCGGGAAGGCAAGTGCGAGTTTGCTCTAAAGTCCTCATATTGAAAAACTGTGTCTCAATAATAAAGAAAAATGTAATTATTTAATGCTAATTATATATAATAAGGAAATACTTTTTACAAGATATTTACAATTAATTGAAATTCTGTGGAGTTGTTTATTGTACCTAAATGAAAATATAATTTGTATGATAAATCAAAAAGAAAATATTCTTTTAAAAATTTATATCTTATAATAAGCGTACTATAACGAAATTTCAACTGGTGTGCAAAAGAGAATTAATCTATAATGATTTATTTTTTTAAAGAAATTTATCTTTGTGAAAGGATACATATCCGCATTACTTAATCTCTCAATAGTGTGAAATGAATAAACATTTGGACGTTTTATCCATTGAGCAATTCAGAGCGCTCAGCAAAGCTTCCTATAAGAAAAGTAAAGTTTTATATATTGAACAAATAATCGTGATTTTGCAAGTTTTGTTTTAAAAATATTGATTTACTCTTTGAGTAGAAATATATTTTACGAATAAAATTGTGTGTGCAAATCTTCACTTAACTTTTCTGACGCATCAAGCAAAAGGAATTGAAATATATCATTGAGATGGGGTTTAATAAAGCATCTTTTTCATGCATCTATAAAATTAGTTGTTAGTTTCAGATACTTCAATCACGAAACCAAACAGAATATATAAGACATACATTAAAAGTCATGAAAGTATTTTGCTAAGTCTGAATATATAGACATACTATCTTATTATTATAATTCTTAATATTTAAGTCCTATTTGAAGAAAAAAATTATGTAAATAATTTATCAATAAGCTATTTTTAACCCAAGTGAAAAATTGAATTTCTTTATCAAATTAACCGATATTTACTTTAAAAAAGATTTTACTGTTAATTACGTTCAATTTGCAATCGGAAAATTCAGCAAACATTTTACAGCTGATTCGAAATCAATTAAACTGTGTATAAAAAAAAAATCGTATGCAGAGAATATATATTTATAAACATAAAATTAACTTTATTATTTGAAAATTCAACATTATACAATAAGCAACAAAAATGACATTAATGAGTATTTCACAGATTTGAATTATTTATATTCTACTTATGAATATCAAAATTATATTTTAGACATAGTCATAAATTTGGTATTTTTGTTTTCGCGACACTAATTATATCAGTCAGATTATTTATCCAGTTTCGCATCAGTAATAGTAGCAGTTAATTTCACATACTTCGTGCGCGAAAAATACAAAAATAAAAAAGGAAATAATTTATAAGTCACATAAAAGGATATAGTTAAATCTTAATACAAAAAGGGACTTAAATTTAAAAGTAATTTAATAAAAGTACTATAAATTATTAAGTCCTACTTGTATATAAAATTTAATGTAAATAATACTTGAATATGCTACATTTCTCGATAAGTAAAAAGTTGAGTTTATATATAAAATTAACTGAATGCAATAAAAGAATAATTTATATTAATTTTAATTATGCTCAATTCACAATAAATTATTTCAGTAAGAACTTTTCTAATAACTAAAATTCAGTAAAAGTTTCTATTAGCAAAATTATGTAAGAAATATTTCTAATTATAAAATTAAGAGAATTATTAAAATATTGAAATCAGGATTTAAATTCAATCAAAATTACATTAGTGTCTCAGATTTGAATTATTATCATTTTACATCAGAAAACAGAAGAATTAAATACATCATAGACAATGACTTGCAATTGGCACTTTCGCACCTGCGAAACTAGCTACATGAGTATGACTCTTTATCCATGAGGCCAGTCAGGATGCAATCGGAGGCTTGTTAAAATAATAAACAAGTTGGTTCAATAAAATAATAATGAATAGGATTTGAAAATTGTTTTTAAAGACTTATTTCCTGTTTTATGAAAAAAATATACTTAAAGAACATAATTTTGTCAATGAGATTTCTTTTAGTTTTTTATCGCTTCAGTTAGAAAAGCTTTAAATACTGTACCGATATAGATGTGACATTTCTAATGCAGCATCAGTAGAAATGTGATTAACTTTCTTTATCCGTCAGAAAAATCAGAATATCCGAACACCCGGACATTTTAATCGATTTAAGTATGTTCTTAATAATTCTTAAATGGTTGAAAAATGTTTAAAATAATGTGACTACAGAAAAACTCTTAAAATATAGTCCAAAACTGATAGCGTCATTATTATGAGATAAAAATGGTTAAACAATATAAATTTGAATATGCATTTCCTATAAACGTAAATGAATAACTGTTTTTTTAAGTAAAATTTTATCTGAATTATATGCAAAAAAATAATATTAATGATGTATTCACATTTTTAATGTAAAATAAACGCAAACGAAAAATTGTATAGAACGAACACTTTCCTTTTTACCTTTCTCTATGGAGATATGTAGATTCAGCGAAATAGCCACACAGTCTACCGTCTCTCCATTAATTGCGATAATGTTTCACAAACCTTAAAGCATATTTTTGACGGCCCTGCTATATAAGTGTTGCTGACTTAGCTCTAGAGAATTCATCCTACTCAACATAAGAAAGAGCTTCTGTATTTTGAAAACATCAATTAGATAATATGCTGTGTTCTGCATACCCATTGTCATCAGTTAATCTTCCCAACCAGACGATACCAACCATATTACGATTTTTTTATCCGTAAAAGCAGCAGTTAATTTCTAGTTCTTTATTTATGATACCATTTAGAATCTATCGGAAATACACATATTGTATTAATTAATTATTATTAATAGTTATTTATTTTAAAAGATAGAAATTTTTAATTTAGATAATTTTCAATATGATTATTTTTTATCTGAAAAGTGAATTATAGAAATTTTTAAACATAGAGTGAATGAAAGGGAAGTAAAAACTTTTATATTAATAATAATTTTTTTGCAATTGGTAAATTTCCTAAAAATTGTACAACAGATTATTATTAAATAAAAAAATTATTACAAAAATTAAGAATAAACATTTTTAAAAACATGACGCTTGAAATTTTAAAATTCCAATATGCGGCCGAAAGTTGACAAGTGTTACATCACTGTCTCAGATTTGCATTATGATAACTTGTATCAGACAGATAAATCTGAATGCATCATCGACAGTCACTAACATTAAGAGGTTTTCGTCTCGGCGTGCATGCCAGTTGAATATCGGCACTTAATCCAACAAGCATGTCAGAACGCTGCAGCAAGTCGATTTTAATAGTAGAAAAAGTTCACACGGTCTAAATAATCTAAACTATTAGAAAAATTGTTTTTTTAGCGTTGATTTATCGTTTGTAAAAATAATGGAATTTTAGTTCAGAATCTCTTCTTTACTATTCACTTAAAGAATTTTTATAAGCATAAAATTAACTTAATTATTCAAAAAATTAACCTTATACAATAAGCAACAAAAATGACATTATTCAGTAATTCACAGATTTGAATTATCATTATTCTACTTATGAATATCAAAATTTTATTACAGACATTGACATGTATTTGGTATTTTCGCATCTGCCACACTAATTATATCAGTAAGATTAATTATCCAGTTTAGCATGAGTAATACTAGCAGTTAATTTCACATACCTCGTGCACGAAAAATACAAAAGTATAAAAGGAAATAAATAATAAGTCTCATAAAAGGATATTGTGAAATCTTCATACAAAAAGGAACTTAAAATTAATATTAATTTATTAAAAGTACTCTAAAATTTTAAGTCCTACTTGAAAATGAAATTTAATGTAGATAATCATTTAATATGATAATTTTCACGATAAGTAAAAAATTGTGAGTTTATTTATTAATTTTACTGAATGCTATAGAATAAAAATATTTTTTAAATTTTAATCATACTCAATACACAATAAATTTTTTCAGTAAGAACTTTTCTAATAGTTAAAATTCATTACAACTTTCTATTACAAAAAATCATATAAAGAATTTTTCTAAGTTTAAAATTAAGTGAATAATTAAAAAATTAAAAATTTTAATAAGAAGCCAAATTTGGTCAAAATAACATTAGAGTCTCAGATTTGAATTATTATCATTATACATCAGAAACCAGAAGAATTAAATACATCATAGACATTGCAATTGGCACATTCGCATCCGTGAAACTAGCTACATGAGTATGACTATTTATCCATGAGGCCAGTCAGGATGCTTTCGGAAGCTTGTTAAAATAATAAACAAGTTGCTTGAATAAAATAATAATGAGTAGGATTTGAAAATTGTTTTTAAAGACTGATTTTCTGTTTTATGAAAAAAATATAGTTAAAGAATATAATTTTGAATATGAGATTTCTTTTAGTTTTTTAACGCTTCAGTTAGAAAAGCTTTAAATACTGTACCGATATAGATGTGACATTTCTAATGCAGCATCAGTAGAAATGTGATTAACTTTCTTTATCCGTCAGAAAAATCAGAATATCCGAACACCAGGACATTTTAATCGATTTAAGTATGTTCTTAAACATTCTTAAATGGTTGAAAAATGTTTAGATTATTAAAATATAGTCCAAAACAGATAACTTCATTATTATGAGATAAAAAATGGTTAAACAATAAATTTTGAATATGCATTTCCTATAAACTTAAATGAATAAATTTATTTTTAAGTAAAAGTTTATCTGAATTATATGCAAAAAAATAATATTAATGATGTATTCACATTTTTAATGTAAAATAAACGCAAACGAGAATTGTATAGAACTAACACTTTCCTTTTTACCTGTCTCTATGGAGATATGTAGATTCAGCGAAATAGCAACACAGTTTACCGTCTCTCCATTAATTGCGATAATGTTTCACAAACCTTAAAGCATATTTTTGACGGCCCTGCTATATAAGTGTTGCTGACTTAGCTCTAAAGAATTCTCCCCCCTTCCTCGACATAAGAAAGAAACTCTGTAATTCGAAAACATCAGTTAGATAATATGCTGTGTTCTGCACACCCATTGTCATCTGTTAATCTTCCCAACCAGACGATACCAACCAACCATAATACATTTATTTATCCGTAAAAGGAGCAGTTAATTTCTAGTACTTTATTTATGATACCATTTAGAATCTCTCCTAAACACAAATATTGTATTAATCAATTATTATTAATAGTTATTTCTTTTAAAAGATAGAAATTTTTAATTTAGATAATTTTCAGTATGATTATTTTTTTATCTGAAAAGTGACTTATAGAAATTTTTAAACATAGAATGAATGAAAGGGAAGTATGAAGTTTGCAATTGGTAAATTTCCTAAAAATTTTACAACAGATTATTATTCAATAAAAAAATTTTATTACAAAAATTAAGAATAAACATTGTAAAAAACATGACGCTTGAAATTTTAAAATTCCAATAAGCAGCAGAAAGTTGACAAGTGTTACATCACTGCCTCAGATTTGCATTATTATCATTATGTATCAGACAGATGAATCTGAATGCATCATCGACAGTCACTAACATTAACAGGTTTTCGTCCCTGCGTGCATGCCAGTTGAATAGCGGCACTTAATCCAACAAGCATGTGAGAACGCTGAGTCAGGTAGTTTTTAATAGTAGAAAAAGTTCACACGGTCTAAATAATCTAAACTATTAGAAAAATTGTTTTTAGCGTTGATTTATCGCTTGTAAAAATAATGGAATTTTAGTTCAGAATCTCTTCTTTACTATATGAGAAAATATATTGAAATAGTATTTTCTAAATATTAAATCACATTTTAGCTATGTATATGATAGAAAATATTTTTAATAAATTTAATTCAGTAAATTTAATAAATTATCTATATTAATTAAACATTTTTAGAAGCAGTAAAGAAAAAAATTAGATACGGTTTCTAATAATTATGTTTCAGAATGACCTAGCAGTTTAAAGACATCATGGCCACTGATATACTATTATGAGGGAGTTTTAGCACACTGCTCTTAAACCATGCTAGTCATGTTGTTGTGGAAGCACTTTTAAATAGTAGAAATATTGTTTGCCTGTTGATCAAAAGTATGCAAAAATTGCTTTTTCTCTTACGTTTTGCTTTACTAAATGTCTTCAGAATTTTATCTGCTTTTGTTGTTACGTACGACATTTGGACAAGTAAAATGTGAGTAAGAGTTACAGTTAATTTTTTTTATTCTATCAAGTCAAAATGCGTAGGACAGCCTTCTTGAATAATAGAAAAACCTTATTCAATAAATATGTGATCAAAATATTAGAATATGTATTTTATAAATGTTGATTTCCTGTTTGATAAAAAAAAAGTGTGACTAAAGAACATAATTTTTAGTATAAATATTCTGGTATCTTTTCTTACGTATCATATAGAAATGTTTTACTTCAGCATAGATATTAAACGGAATTCCTTCAAGACTAACACATGGTATGGAACGTCAACTAAAATGAAGTGAAGAATTAAACAAAATATGTATTCTGCTGTGGAAGCACAAATCATTTACACCTTATTTTTAACACAAGTGAAAAATTGAATTTCTTTATCGAATTAACAGTGAAATCTAAAAATAAAATATTTTACTCTTAATTACGTTTAATGTGCAATCGGAGAATTCCGCGCAAATTTCACAGTGCTTATTCAAATTGAGTAAAACTGTGTAATCCAAATAATCGGATATAAAAAAATTTCATAAGTATAAAATTGTTTGGAAATTCAACATTACAATAAGCAGCAAAAGTTACATTTTTGTGTCTCAGATTTGAATTATTATCACTATACTTCAGAATGCCAATATTTTTAAACATCGTTGACACAGACTTGCAATTGGTAAGTTCATATCAGCGTGATTAACTGCATATAATAGACCATTTATCCACTAGGCTAGTCACAGTGCACGAAGAAGCATATTAAAATAGCTAAAATGTTTGATATAATTAAGAAATAATAATAAAATATTAGAAAAATGCTTTTAAATACTGATCTCCATTTTCATGAAAAAATATATTTGAATATAATAAATTTGTGAAAGATTTTCTTTTAAATTTTCTTACGCATCAAATAGAAAAATATTAAAATATCTCATACACACCGATATGTATGGATGAGGCATATTTCCTCACAAACATGAGTAGAAATAAGATTCAATTTCTTTATTTATCCTAAAAATCAGAGTATTTTAGTTTGCATTCTGAATTAAATGAAAAACGTTCAGCAAATTTTAAATTCAAAAAATTTATTAAAATATTGTAAAAATATATGCAATTATTAATTATAAAACAAAAATCGTTAAACAGTATAATTTTGAATATGCATCTTTTCTTACATTAAATGTATAAAAGAATTATTAAAATATTATCTGGATAATGTGTAAAGAAAAAACATTTATGATTAATGACGTATAATTAGCCATTTTTAATTTTTAAATAAATATTTACAATTAATGCAAATTCTAGAAATTTATTAATGGTAATAATTAACAAATTAAATTGAATAGTTCAAAAATATTCTGGAACAAAGTGACAAAAAACTTTTCCGGGAAATTAATCATTGTTTCCAAATCAGTTTTCGATCATATAAAATCAATGTACATTAACAGCCCATAATCAATGTATCACAAATGTTAAGCAATATATAGTTATAAGAAAAGCTTAACATCCTTAAATCTGCACTTATCCATTAAGCCAACAAGGCTTTAACCCAACCACATTTCAATTAAATGAAATAAAATTCCAGTTGAAAAATTTCTAATAATTCGTTATCTCTCGTAATTTCCTTTACCTGAAATGAATTTTTTATTTAAAATTAATAGTGAATTTAGATTTATTTACATAATAATATATTAACTTTTTTATGTTTCCATTCCAGTTTGTATTTATTTTCTAGATGTTTGGTAGCATATAAAACAATTTTGTATAAGAATAAAACAATTTAGGAGTCAAACATGCATCACATTAGCTAACTATATAAATTTTGAATTTTTAAAATTCATATATGTAGATATCTATATATTTGTAATTAATTTATATTTTTCTAATATAATATTAAATTAAGGAGAAATAAGTAATTTATTGAAGCGTAATAAAATTTTAAAGAGTATTATTAATAAAAAAAAAGTTTGAGAAAAAGTTCAGTAGGTTCAATTTATCGTTCTTTTAAAATATTTTTTATCTGTGTAATATTTATACAAAATATTATTGTTTTATGTATCATTTAAAATAATTAGATTACTTAACTTTTTTTATCTTCATTACGAATAGAAAAACTTGAAATAGAAGTTTATTTCGTTGATTTATTGAAAATAACTTATAAAATTCGCACGATTTCAAAAATTTCATTTCACTCATAAGGACATATTTAATAATTAAAATTAATTAAACTTTATTAACAGTATGATTTAGGAGACATATGTACAGATTTATATACGTCGCAAAAGCACAAAACTGCAATCACAGATTTATAAACTACCACTATATCGATGAAAAAAATGAAATTCAAGAGGAATAATTTTTGAACTATTTTAAAATGTTTTAGTGCCTTTAACTTAAGAGAAAGTCTTCTTTGGAACAAACAATAAGTTGCATTTCTGATATGATTTATTATCATCTGAACATCATACTGCAACAGATAGATATCATCATTGGCACCGATAATCTTTAACATGTTATATTTACATTCATACCATCAAAAATATCAGTTTCATTGGGGTCACTTTTAAAACATGGCAACAACATTACGGCAGGAAACGTTTTAAGATATAGAAAAGTATATTTAATAATTAAAGTACTTGCATATTTTTATAAAAAAATATTGTTTATATTGTATTTAAAATACGTCAATGTCGTAAGTTAGAACATTTTGATATACATATTGCATACTTAGAAATTAATGTTAGGAAAATACTTTAAATATTTTTAATTAAGATTAAATAAAAAATAAAGTGTAATTTATTCCTTTAAAAATATTCCTTTGATAAATTTATTTAGTGATTTTAAACATAAAGAAAATAATTAAAATTTAACATGCGAATATGTCTCGTTAATTTAAATGTTTTTATTCTTAAATATAATATAGATATAAATTAAGTCATATTTTAATTGCGTGTATATAGATTAAGGCATAAGTTAATGCAATAAAAGTATTCCATTCCTTAATTTATTTAGTAAAATGAAACAAATGATGAAAAAATATATAAAAAAATTATTGAAAATTTCAAATGGTCAAGTTATAGCTTAAATTTTCTTATTTAATCTTTAATATAATTTAATTTGTGAGTCTCAGATTTTATTTACCATTATTGCCTGATCAAACGCCGGTACATTTAAAACATCACAAATAAAAGTTAGTTTTAGAAAGTACTTCAAGCATTCGTACTAGCTGAATTTGTTGTTATAAGTAGACAACTTATCAACCAAGCAAATAAAAAGGTGTAACGAAAAGGTGTGAGATGGTAATTTAAAATGTAGAATCCCATATTTAAAAATTACAATCCTTGCAGATTATTTATAAAATAGTTTTATTATTGCTAATATCATATCTAAAATAAGTAGTTGTAAAATTATTTCACTAATACAGTAAAGATATATTTATAGTTTATTATAAATCTAATAAATCTGAACAGATAACAATTTTTTAAATCATTTCCTTCTATGTATATGACACATTGCTAAAATATACTACATTGATACAAAAAATTGGTAAGTACAAGCGGAAAAATAGCATACTGATAGAATAACTTTTTTTTCTTCATACGGGACTTAAAATTAAAAACTTAATAACGAGCTTGGCTTGTCCAGCTTTTATAAGTAACAACAGATAAAATCTTAAATAGAAATTCAGTAACATAAAAGGAAAGAGAAGCGACAGTTTTTCTAACGCTTTTGATCATACATCACTAAAACAATATTTACTGTTTATTTGGATATAATAAGTAGAATTTTTCCATTAACGTGATATTTTTAAATAGGCTGTCCTTTGTATTAAACTATTTATAATAATTAATAAATGATTTAATTATTTTTCCAAACTGTAATTTGAAAATAGGTAATATTTTGGTCAAAAGTACTTACCAATTATTTTGTATCAATGTAGTATATTTTAGCAATGAGTCATATACATAGAAGGAAATGATTTTAAAAATTGTTATCTGTTCAGATTTATTAGATTTATAGTAAACTATAAATATATCTTTACAGTATTAGTTAAATAATTATACAACTACATATTTCAGATATGAAATAAGCAATAATAAATACAATCCTTCCAGATTATTTGTAATTAATGATATTACAAATAATCTGGAAGGATTGTAATTTTTAAATATGGGCTTCTACATTTTAAATTACCTTATTACACACTTGCATTTGCTTGGCTGATAAAGTGTCTATTTATAACAACAAATTCACAATGTTTTAAATGTATTGGCGTTTCATCAGCCAAAAATGGTAAATAAAATCTGAGACACACAAATTAAATTACATTAAAGATTAAATAAGAAATATTTAAGCTATAACGAGACCATTTGAAATTTTCAATAATTTTATAAATATTTTTTTCATTATTAGTTTCATTTTACTAAATAAATTAATGAGAGGAATATTTTTACTGCATTAACTTATGCTTTAATCTATTTAAAGGCAATTAAAATGTGATTTAATTTATATCAAGTGTAATATTATACATACGAATAAAAAATATTTAACGAGACATATACTCACATTTTAAATTTCAAATATTTTTATAAATATTTATTTTACATTTAAATTTCTAAATAAATTTATCAAAATAATATTTTTAAAGGATTAGCTTACGCTTTAATTTATATTCGACGTTAATTAAAACTGTTCTGTGTTATCAAAACATTAATTTCTAAGTATGCAATATGTATATCAAAATGTTCTATCTTACGACATTGACGTATATTAAATACAATATAAACAATATTTTTTAATAATATGCAAGTACTTTAATTATTAAATATACTTTTCTATATTTTAAAACATTTCCTGCCGTAATGTCGTTGGCATGTTTTAAAAGTGACTCCAATGAAACTGATGTTTTTGATAGTATGAATGTAAATATAACATGTTAAAGACTATCGGTGCCAATGATGATATGTATCTGCTGCAGTATGAAGTTCAGATGATAAAAAATCATATCAGAAACGCAACTTATTGTTTGTTCCAAAAAAAACTTTCTCATAAGTTAAAGGCACTAAAACATTTTAAAATAGTTCAAAAATTTTTCCTCTTGAATTTCATTTTTTTTCATCGATATAGTAGTAGTTTATAAATCTGTGATTGAAGATTTTTGCTTTTACGACACATATAAATCTGTACATATGTCTCCTAAATCACACTGTTAATAAAGTTTAATTAATTTTAATTATTAAATATTTCCTTATGAGTGAAATGAAATTTTTGAAATCTGACGTATCTTATAGGTTATTTTCAATAAATCAACGAAATAAACTTCTATTTCAAATTTTTATATTGTTAAGGAAGATAAAAAAGAGTTAATTAATCTAATTATTTTAAGTGATACATAAAAACAATAATATTTTGTATAAATATTACACAGATAAAAATATTTTAAAAGAACGATGCATTTAAATTACTGAACATTTTCTCAAAATTTTTTTTTCATTATCAATACTTTTTATAATTTTATTACTTTTCAATAGATTAATTATTTCTCCTTAATTTAATATTATATTAGAAAAATATAAATTAATTACAGATATCTAGATATCTACATTGAAGAATTGTGAAATATTCAAAGTTTTTTAGTTAGCTAAAATATACATATTTAACTCAAAAATTTTTTTATTCTTATACAAAATTGTTTTATTTATTAAAAAATATCTAGAAAATAAATACAGACTGCAATGGAAGAATAAAAAAGTTCATATAATATTATGCAAATAAATCTAAATTCTCTATTAATTTAATAAAAAAATCATTTCAGGTAAAGGTATTTACGAGAGATGACTTGAAATTTTTCAACTGGAATTTTATCTCATTTAATTGAAATGGGGTTGAGTTGAAGCCTTGTTGGCTCAATGGATAAGAGCGGATTTAAGGATGTTAAGCCTTCTTTATAACTATATATAGCTTACAATTTCAGATACCTTGATTATGGGCGGTATATGTACACTGATTCAATATGATCGAAAAATGATTTGGAAACTTTGCTTAACATCCCTGAAGTATTTTTTTTCACTTTGTTCCAGAATATTTTTGCATTATTCAATTTAATTTTTTAATTATTACCATTAATAAATTTCTAGAAATTTGCATTAATTGTAAATATTTATTTAAAAATTAAAAATCTTTAATTATACGTCATTAATATTAAATGTTTTTATTTTACACATTATCCAGATAATATTTTAATAATACTGTTATACATTTAATGTAAGAAAAGATGCATATTCAAAATTATATTGTTTAACCACTTTTGTTTTATAATAATAATGGCATATATTTTTACAATATTTTAATAAATTTTTTTAATTTAAAATTCGCTGAACGTTTTTCATTTATTTCAGAATGCGTACTAACATACTCTGATTTTTTAGATAAATAAAGAAATTGAATCTTATTTCTACTCATGCTGATGAGGAAATATGCCTCATCCATACATATCGCGTTGTATGATATATTTTAAGATTTTTCTTTTTGATGCGTAAGAAAAGTTAAAAGAAAATCTCTCACAAATTTATTATATTCAAATATATTTGTTCATGAAACTGGAGATCAGTATTTAAAAACATTTTTCTAATATTTTATAATTATTTCTTAATTATATCAAACATTTTAGCTATTTTAATATGCTTCTTAGTGCACTAAGACTAGCCTAGTGGATAAATGGTCTAATTTATTCAGTTAGCCACGATGATATGAACGTACCAAATGCAAGTCAGTGTCAATGATGTTTAAAAAATTTGAGTATTCTGAAGTATATTGATAATAATTCAAATCTGAGACACAAAAATGTAACTTTTGCTGCTTATTGTAATGTTTAATTTCCAATCAATTTTATACTTATGAAATTCTTTTATTCCGATTATATGGATTACAAATTTTTACTGAATTTGAATAAGCACTGTGAAATTTGCACGGAATTCTCCGATTGCAAATTGAACGTAATTAACAGTAAAATATTTTATTTTTAGATTTCATTATTAATTTGATAAAGAAATTCAATTTTTCACTTGTGTTAAAAATTAGTGATGAATTATTTTCATAATTTTTTTCTTCAAACAGGACATAAATATTAAGAGTCACACTAATAAGGTACTATGTCTATATTCAGACATAGCAAAATACTTTTATATAGCTTTTAAAGTATTTCTTATATATTCTAAGTTGTTTCGTGATTGAAGTATTTGAATTTTTAAGCTAATTTCACAGATGCAGCAAATGCTTTATCTATCGACATGCCTATGACATATTCAAATACCACTTAAATACCATTGTAAGATAAAATTTGTACAAAAATATTTATCGTAAAATATATTTCTTATCAAATAGTATATCAATATTTATAAATCAAAATTTCTTATATTTTTATTATTTATATAATATTTAAACCTTTACTATTACTTTATCTCACGCTTTCTATTGCTCGATGAATAAATCATCTTTCTATTTATGCTACTCACGATATTTATAAGTAGACTAAAGCTTATCTGTATACATTTAAAATTAAATTATTTTGAAGTTAAATGATAGTAAATTGATTCTCCCACACAAATCAAAGTATTGTTACAGAGTGCTTATTAAAATTATTGGATTTGCTAAGAATATTTCCTTTTTTTTATTATACAAAATATATTCTTACTTGGTTTCGATAAACAACTCCCTAAAATTTGAATTAATTATAAATAACTTGTAAAAAATTGTTCCTTATTAAATACAGTTATCACTACATATTTACAATTTTTTTAAATATTAAGAAAAGTTTCTTCTGTCTGAGGAATTTAGAGCACAATTTTGTACTTTCATGTTCGAGATGCTCAAATTAAAGGTAAAAACAACTAAACACTTTCTCTGTCTCTCTTTCTTTATCTCCCTCGTCCTTTATATCTCCCTATTCATTCCTATATATATATATATATATATATATATATATATATATATTCCTCTTTCTATATATACATGTATCCCTCTCTCCCTTTCCTTCCCTATCTCTCTCTTTCTCTCCCTATTTATCTCTCTCTTTCTGTCAGTCTCTATCTCTCTCTCTCTCTCTTTCATTCCCTATCTCTCTCTCTGATATTCACAAAGCCAACGGTTAAGCGAGTTTTGCTTGTCTAAATGCCGTACGTAACAACAAAAACAAATAGAATTTTGATTGGAAATTTAGTAATCCAAAAGGTAAAACAGGCAATTTTTCGTTCTATTTTGATGTACAGGCAAACATTTTTTCTAATATTTAAAGTGTGCTACCACAACGTTAAGAATAGCATAGTGGATAAACAGTGTGTTAAAGCTCACACATAAGTGCATATCAGTGATCATAATTCCTTTAAAGTGTGATGTTATTCGGAAAACTAATTATAAGAAATCAAATCGAAATTTTTTTCTTTATTGCATTTAAAATATTTCTGAATTTACACAAATGAAAAAATATTCTATCATAAACATAATTACATTATTTTTTAATGTCTAGAAATTACTACTTGAATATATATCCTGGTATTACTGGAATGAGATTTTGAATAAAAATTCAATTATTTTTTTAATGTAAGAGGGTATGAATCTTGAAATATCTTTGCTTTAAAAATGTGTTTTTTTTTTTCATCAAAACTGAAATAATTATTTACAGCAATATTTCTAATACTGTTAATGCAATAATAAATGGAAAAACAATTTTGTTTTGTTAAAGCACTTGGGGACGTGTTTTAAATGAGGTGGAAAATAAGTTATAAATCTATCAACTATTCACTCAGAGCGCAATACGCAAAGTCTTTGCAGCTCACTCCCCTATATTTGAAGAACAGTGTAGATAAGTCAAACTGTTAATGAAGTTCTTGGATACCATCTGTTTTATGGCTATTTTTTTGACTCAACTAAATGTTTTATGTCAAAAGAATAATTTTCTTCCTTATTTTGATATGTTCCTCTGTTAATGTTGTGTAATATCTCTGATATTGGTTTAAATTTAACACTTCTAATAAATTTACAAATAACGAATAAAATTTCGTTAAGATTAAAAATTGGTTCTTGTCTATCTTAAACAGAGTTATAATATTTTCTGTTAGTTTAATTATTGCGTTAACATGAAAGAAGATGTATATTCAAAATATTTCTATAATATATTTTATCAATATCTATATATATTTTTCATCAAACGATAAATCAACATGAAAAAGACGGTTTTTCTAATATTTTAGTTTAACTGTCTTCTAAATGTTGTTTATCTTATTAATATGTTGTTAATCAAATATTATGTTGATTATCTAATATATCTAATGTTGATTATCTAATATTAATATATAATTATGTTGATTATTTAATATTTTAGACAGTGTCAACTTTTTCTACTATTCAAAGCCACCTATATTAGCGTTCTGAATTGCTGGTTGGATGAGGCGCCGATATTCAACTGGCATGCACGCAGAGACGAAAACCTCTTAATGTTAGTGACTGTCGGTGATGTCTCCAGTTTCATCTGTCGGATACATAATGATAATAATGCAAATCTGAGACAGTGATGTAAAACATGAGAACATTTTCCTGCTCATTAGAATGTTCCACTTTCAATCATTATTCTTTTTAAAATCATTTCTTTTAATTTTTATAAAAAAAAATTTTTATTGAATTTTAATTTGTTGTAATCTTTTTACTAAACTAAACAATTTCAAACAAATTATTATGAATATAAATAATTTTTACTTTCCCTTTCATTCAAACCATGTTTATAAAATTCTATTATTCACTTTTTAGATAAAAAATAATCATACTGAAAATAATCTAAATTAACAATTTCTATCTCATTAAAAGAAATTACTATTAATAATAATTAATAAATACAATAGATGTATTTCGGATATATTCTAAATGGTTTCATGCAGATAGTATTTTAAATTAACTTTTTTTTTCATATGAAAAAAAAGTATTATAGTTGGTTGGTATCGTCTGAATGTGGAGATTAACAAATGGCCATGAGTAAGCAGAACATATCCATATCGGTGCCGAATTTAAAGCTTTCCTATCTGATGGGTAAGAAATGTTAGAAGAAAATTAATAATCAAAATTATATTCTTTTGCTACAACTTTTGATAAAACAGGAAATAAGTATTCAAAAACAATTTTCAAACACTTTTCATTATTATTTTACTGAAACAAACTTTTTTATTAATTTTACACGCGTCTCAGTTAATCCTGACTAGCCTCATGGATAAATAGTCTGACTCATTCCGCTAGTTACGCAGATTCCAAAGTGACAATAGCAAGTCAATGTCTATAATGTATTCAACGCATAAAAATTCTAAAAATCGACATTATTTCAATTATGAAACACTAATGCAATTTTTACCGCAATAAATTCTTATTACAATATTTAGCTTTCCAATATATAATTTAATTAATTTTATACTTAAAAAATATTCTTCATCTGATTTTTTGTAATATAAAGTTTTGAAGAATTTTAATCCTTAGGAACGGTTTTACTGAAAATACTGATTGGAAATTGAGCATACATAAAATTAAACAAGGAATATTTTTCCGTTTCATTTAATTTTATAAATAAATTGAATTATTCACTTATCGAGAAAATTAGCATACTGAAAATTTACCTACACTAAATTTCCTGTTTAAACAGGACTTAAAAATTGATAGTAATTTTTATTATTAAATAAATTAAATTACTATATATATATATATATATATATATATATATATATATATATATATATATATATATATATATATATATATATATATATATATATATATATATATATATAATATATATATATATATAAAATTTATATATATTATATATATTATATAATATATATATATATATATTATATATTATATAATATATATATATATAAAATATATATATATATAAAATTTAAATATATATATATATATATATATATATATATATATATATATATATATATATTTAAATTTTACAAAATCCTTCATGCTGACTTATAATTTATTTATTTCTATACTTTAGTAATTTTCGTGCATGAGGTATCTGAAATTAACAGCTACTTTTACAGATTCTAATCTGTTTTGCCAGTTTCCATGTTCATGATATATATATAAACAGTTTGACTGATACGTATTTAAAGTTAATAGAAGATTAGTACATGAAATATTTATCCCTAACTATATTTTAATAACAATCAATTAATATTTAGAAAAAAATATTTCTAATATTTTAATTTTTTATATATATAATATAAAGCTTTTCTACTATTAAAAGTTGATTTTATTCGTGCACTGAATTCCTCGATAGATAAAGCGTCTAACTGTTACTTCTACGCATACTGTTGAGAAATAGCCTAATGCAGGTTTCTACCTATTCAAATTTAAATGTTTTTCAAACTAAATGATAATAAATTAATCCTCCGATACACAGATAAAATTTTTGTTATAGTGTGTTTATTATAATTAATGGATTTCGTAAGAATATTTTCTTTTTTTTATCATACAAACTATATTTTCACTTAATTACCGTAATGAAATCCCTAGAATTAGATTTAATTGTAAATAACTTGTAAGAAATTTCTTCGTTATTAAAACAATTAGCATTAAATATTTATATTTTCTTGTTTTATTCAGAAAAAAGGTTTCTACCTGAGAAATGTAGAGTAATGTTGTACTTTCATCTTCGTCAAGATCTCTTTATCTCTGATATTTCAAGAATCATAATAAGCGAATTTAACTTGTCCAAGTGTCGAACGTAACAACAAAACAAGATAAAATTCTGAATAGACATTCTACAATGCAAAACATAAAAGAAGCAGTAATGTTTGTATACTTTTGATATAGATGCAAAAAATATTTTTACTATTTAAAAATTAATACCGCAATGTCATGACTAACATGGTGGAACAACAGTGTGTAAAAGCTCGCTCATAAGAGAAATTCAAAATGCATATCGGTGCCTATAAAATCTTTAAACGTCGGGCCATTCTGAAACTTAGTTGTAAGGAAACTTTTTTAATTTTTTCCTTCACTGCTGCATATAAAAATATTTAATTCCTATAGAATATTTATTGACATATTACAAGAAAATTTTTTTCTATCATAAACATATTTGAAATATGAGTTATTGTTTACAAATTACTGTCCAAATATATTTTCTCAAGTCATTAAATAATGATTTTCAATTAAAAGTCCTTTCTTTTTAATGTAAGAAGGTATAAATCATAAAAATTCCTTACTTTAAAATTTTAATTATCAAATCCGACATAATTATTTATAGCCCAATTTTACTAATAATGTTTATTTTTAGTCATATTTATTAAAAAACATTTTGATATTTTAAAGTACTTAGGGACGTGTTCTGATTAGTGTGGAGGTTAGTGCCTTTAACCTAACTGCTGTTCACTCAAATCGCAGTATGAAAGTTACTGCAGCCCTCGTCCTTATATTTCAAGCGCATTGTTTATAATTCAAACTGTTAATTCTGTTTTTAGATACAACCTGCTTTGTGGCTATATTTTGACTTGACTAAATGATTTGTATCGAAGTAAAAATTTTCTTTCTTTTTCTGACACCTTCCTGCGTTAATTTTGTTTAATAAACATAACTCTAATATTGGAGTAAATTTAACACTTCCTTTAAAATTTACAAATAAAAATAAAATTTCGCTAATTTTAAAATTTTATACTAATATGTTAAACAGAATTAAAATATTTTCTGTTAATTTAATTATTTCGTTTATATAAAAAAAAAGATGCATATTAAATTCTTTTTCATGTTATCAATATTTTTACATCAAACGATAAGCCATCATCAAGATGACAATTTTTCTAGTACTTTCTAATACAGATTATAGAGACAGTGTCAAGTTTTTCTACTATTCAAAACTGCTTAATGCTGCGTTCTGAATTGCTTGTTGGATGAAGTCCTGGTTTTTAATTCGTATTGACGAAGGGACGAAAACATCTTAATGTTGTTGACTGTCGATAATGTATTCCCATTCATCTGTCTGATACTTAATGATAATAATGCAAATCTGAGACAGTGATGTAACACTTGTTGACTTTTGCTGCTTATTTGAAAGTTGAATTTTAAACGGGTGTTGTACTTTTAAAAATGGTTAATTTATAGTTATTTTTATGGTTTTAAAAATGGTTAATTTATGGTTAATTTATAATTATTTAATTTTAATAAGTTTTAAAATTTGTCACTATATTTAAAAATTGTAAATTTTAATTATTATTATAATTTATATTCCTAAATATACATAGAATAAAAATCATATTTTGAAAAATTTCTAATATTCACATTTCAGTGAAAAATAATCATACTGAAATTTATCTAGATTAACAATTTTTTTCTCATAAAAGGACGCAGAGACGGTAAGTTCCGTTATCCTCTCACTGATTCTTCATACCTTAGTAGTGACTAATTTAAAGGCGACACGACTGATAGTTATGAAGATGCCTCTATTTTTTTTTTACAGTAAATCTGTGACTCTTTTTTCTAATGGATTACTCTAAGATTGTATCTTGCAATCATATTCATATCATCAAGATTTGCTTGATTTCATTTCCGCCATACACAGTTCTCCATTCTTTGGCAAGTAGATCTGCCTCTTTTTTTCTAGGTATGTTGACGTGGCGGACATCCACTGCAGAATACAAATATTATTTAATTTTTCAAACTTTTTAACTGTTGGATACTATGTGTTAGTTTTGATGGAATTCCGTTTGATGTCTATGCTGTAAATATAACTCTTCCACCTGATATGTAAGAAAAGGTACCAGAATTTTCATACTCAATATTATGTTCTTTATACACACTTTTTTTTTATCAAACAGGAAATATTAATAAAACACATTTTCAAACATTTTGAGTATATACTTATTGAATGAGGTTTTTGTATTATTCAAAATGTTTCTCCAACGCATTTTGACTGGATAGAATAATAAAAAATTAACTGCAACTCTTACTCACTTTTGACTTGTCCAAGTGTCGTGCGTAAAAACAAAAGCAGATAAAATTCTGAAGACATTCAGCAATGAAAACGTAAGAGAAGAAGCAATTTTTGCACACATTTGATCCACTGACAAATATTTTTTAAATTATATAAAAAGTGCTACCACAACAATATCAGTGCCCATGATGGCTTTAAGTTGCGGGGTCATTCTGAAACGTAATTATAAGAAACCGTATCTAAATTTTTTCTTTATGCTTCTAAAAATAAATAATTCCTATAGAATATTTATTAAACTTACACATGAAAAATATCTTTTGTCATATACATAGTTAAAATATGATTTAAGTTTTGGAAATTACTATTTACATATATTTTCTCATATAATTGAAAAGAGATTTTGATTTAAAACTCCATTTTTTTTTATATAAGAAGGTATAAATGGTGAAAAATACTTGCTTTAAAAATTTTATTAACACTTCTTTTAAAATTTATATATAAAGAGTAAAACTTCGCTACGATTAAAAATTTGTATTTCTCTATGTTGAAATAGATAAGATATTAATTCTTTTATATAAAGCATGATGTATATTCAAAATTTTACATCTTATTATTATTTTTTGCATCAAACGATAAACGAACGTTAAGAAGATAATTTTTTGCTAATTGGCTATGGAGAAAAGCTAATTAGAGTGATAAATTTTCAAGCAATAAACTTATTAAAATCCTTTATTTTTAATTTTTAAAATAATAATTTTTTTTGAATTTTAAATTGTTGTAAAAATTTTACTAAATTTACCTATTGCAAACTATCTATTATTTATATTAATAATTTTTACTTTCCCTTTCTTACGAAATGAGTTTAAAAAATTCTATAATTCACTTTTCATATAAAAACGAATAATACAGACAATTTATTTTATTTAGATTAAAATCTTCTTTCTTATTACAAGTACTAATTATTAATAATATTTTATTGATACAATAGATGTATTTCCAATATATTCTAAATGGGTTCATGCATAAAGTATTTGAAATTAACCGCTCCACTTCCAGATGAAAAAATTTATTATGTTTGTTTGGTTGCTTATAGTATTTTCTGAATGGGGAGCGTCTGATTGGGAATTCTTTCAAGCTGAACCAGAATACTTATATAGCAAGGCCGTTAAAAATGTGTTTTGACGTTTCTCGAACATTTTCGCAATGAATGGAGAGACGGTAGACTGTGTTGCCTTTTTCGCTGGATCTTCATACATCCACTCTGGCAGGTAAAAAGAAGAGGGTTAGTTCGATAAAATTCTTTGTTTGCGTTAGTTTTACATTAAATATGTGAATACATCATTAATATTAAACATTTATTTGCATATTATTCATATAAAATTTTAATCAAAAATACAGTTATATATTTAGGTTTATAAAAAATGCATATTAAAAATTATAGTGTTTAACCATTTTTATCTCATAATAATAAATCTATCACTTTCGGACAACATTTTCAGTGGTCACATTTTTCTGAACATTTATTAGCAATTTGAGAATTATTAAGAACTTTCTTAAATCGATTAAAATGTCCTGGTATTCGGATATTCTGATGTTTCTGACGGATACAGAAAGTGAATCATATTTCTACTCATACTTTACTATTAATGCCACATCCATATCGAAAGAGTATTTAAAGCTTTCTTATCTGAAGCGTTTTAAAGACTAAAAGTAAACTCATTGTCTAAATTATGATCTTTAAATATGTTTTCTTCATAAAACAGGATATAAGTCCTTAAAAACAATTTTCGAATCGTTTTCATTATTAATTTATTGAACAAACTTTTTTATTATTTTAACAAGCTTCCCAATGCATCCTGACTGGCCTCATGAATAAATAGTCATACTCATGTAGCTAGATTCACGGATGCGAATGTGCCAATTGCAAGTCAATGTCTATGATGTATTTAATTCTTCTGGTTTCTGATGTATAATGATAATAATTCATATCTGAAACACTAATGTAATTTTGACCAAATTTGGCTTCTTATTAAAAATTTATTTTTTTAGTTATTCACTTAATTTTAAACTTAGAAAAATTCTTTATATGATTTTTTTGTAATAGAAAGTTGTAATGAATTTTAACTATTAGAAAAGTTCTAACTGAAAAAATTTATTGTGTATTGAGTATGATTAAAATTTAAAAAATATTTTTATTCTAAAACATTCAGTTAAATTAATAAATAAACTCAATTTTTTACTTATCGTGAAAATTATCATATTAAAAGATTATCTACATTAAATTTTATTTTCAATTAGGACTTAAAATTTTAGAGTACTTTTAATAAATTAATATTAATTTTAAGTCCCTTTTTGTATGAAGATTTCACAATATCCTTTTATGTGACTTATAATTTATTTCCTTTTATATTTTTGTATTTTTAGTTCACGAGGTATGTGAAATTAACTGCTACTATTACTGATGCTAAACTGGATCAGTAATAGTAGCAGTTAAAAATGTTCACTAGGCTTTTTCTTAAGTCGAGGGGCGTGGGAGTTCTTTTGAGTTGAGCCAGAATTCTTATATAGCACGCCCGTCAAAAATGTGTCTTAAAGTTTGTGAAACGTTATTGCAATTAATGGAGAGAAAGTAGACTGTGTTGCTATTTTGCTGGATCTTCATATCTCCACAGTGAGAGGTAAAATAAAGAGTGTTAGTTCTGTACAATTCCTTGTTCGCGTTTATTTTACATTAAATGTTTAAATACATCATTAATATTATACATTTCTTGCCTATAATTCAGATGAAATTTTAATTAAAAATACACTTATTAATTTAAGTTTATAGAAAATGCATATTTAAAATTGTATTGTTTAACCATTTTTATCTCAATATAATGAAGCTATCGGTTTTAGACAGTATTTTAATAGTTTTACAGTAGTCACATTTTTCTGAACATTTTTCAATCATTTAAGAATTATTAAGAACATTCTTAAACACATTAAAATGTCCTGGTGTTCGGATATTCAGATTTTTCTGACGCATAAAGAAAGTGAATCACATTTCTACTCATGCTTTATTAGAAATGCCCCATTCACATCGATGCAGTTTTTAAAGCTTTTCTGTCTGAAGCGTTAAAAAAACTAAAAGAAAACTCACTGTCAAAACTATATTCATTAACTATATTTTTTTTACTAAAACAGGAAATCCGTCTTTAAAAACAATTTTCAAATCGTACTCATTATTATTTTATTGAACCAACTTGTTTATTATTTTAAAAAGCTTCCGAGTGCATCCTGACTGGCCTCATGGATAAGTAGTCTGACTCATGTAACTACTTTCGCAGATGCGAAAGTGCCAATTGCAAGTCAGTGTCTATGATGTATTTAACACTGCTGTTTTCTGATGTATAATGATAATAATTCAAATCTGAGACACAAGAATGTAAATTTTGTTCCTTATTGTAAATGTTGAATTTCCAATCAATTTTATACTTATGAAATTCTTTTAAACCGTTTATTTGGATTACAAAGTTTTACTGAATTTGAATAAACACTGTGAAATTAGCACCGGAATTCTCCGATTGCAAATTGAACGTAATCAACTGTAAAATAATTTATTTTTATGTTTCATTTTTTATGCGATAAATAAATTCATATTGTCACTTGCGTTAATAATAAGGTGTAAACGATTTGCGCTTCCACAATCAGAATACATATTTTGTGTTTAGTTTCTTTAATTTATTTTAGTTGACCTTCCATATCATTTGTTAGTCTTGAAGGATTTCTGTTTAATATCAATGCTGTATGTAAATCTTTTCTATCTGTCACGTAAGAAAAGATACCAGAATGTTTATACTATAAAAATTATGTTCTTTAGTCACACTTTTTTTATCAAACAGGAAATCGGTATTTATAAAATACATTTTCTAATATTTTGATCACATATTTATTGAATAAGGTTTTTGTATTATTCAAGAAGGCTCTTCTACGCATTTTGACTTGATAGAGTAATAAAACATTAACCGTAACTCTTACTCACATTTTACTTGTCCAAGTGTCGTACGTAACAACAAAAGCAGATAAAATTCTGAAGACATTTAGTAAAGCAAATAAAAGAAAAAGCAATTTTTGCATACTTTTGATCAACAGGAAAACAATATTTCTACTATTTAAAAAGTGCTTCCACAACAACATGACTAGCATGGTTTAAGAGCAGTGTGCTAAAACTCCCTCATAATAGTATATCAGTGGCCATGATGTCTTTAAACTGCTAGGTCATTCTGAAACTTAATTATAAGAAACCGTATCTAAAATATTTTTCTTTACTGCTTCTAAAAATATTTAATTCCTATGAAACATTTATTAAATTTACACATGAAAAATATTTTCTATCATATACATAGTTAAAATGTGATTTAATGTTTAGAAAATACTATTTCAATATATTTTCTCATATAGTAAAAAAGAGATTCTGAACTAAAATTCCATTATTTTTACAAGCGATAAATCAACGCTAAAAAAACAATTTTTCTAATAGTTTAGATTATTTAGACCGTGTGAACTTTTTCTACTATTAAAATCTACTTGCCGCAGCGTTCTCACATGCTTGTTGGATTAAGTGCCGCTATTCAACTGGCATGCACGCAGGGACGAAAACCTGTTAAAGTTAGTGACTGTCGATGATGCATCCAGTTTCATCTGTCTGATACATAATGATAATAATGCAAATCTGAGACAGTGATGTAACACTTGTCAACTTTCTGCTGCTTATTGGAATTTTAAAATTTCAAGCGTCATATTTTTTAAAATGTTTATTCTTAATTTTTGTAATAAATTTTTTTTTATTGAATATAATAATTTGTTGTTCAATTTTTAGGAAATTTACCAATTGCAAACAAATTATTATTAATATAAATAATTTTATAGATTTTAAATTTTATTACATATCTCCATAGAGACAGGTAAAAAGGAAAGTGTTAGTTCTATACAATTCTTGGTTTGCGTTTATTTTACATTAAAAATGTGAATTCACCATTAATATTATTTTTTTGCATATAATTCAGATAAAATTTTACTTAAAAATACAGTTATTCATTTAAGTTTATAGGAAATGCATATTCAAAATTATATGTTTAACCATTTTTACCTCATAATAATGAAACTATCTGTTTTGGACTATATTTTAATACTTTTTCAGTAGTAACATTATTCTATAAACATTTTCAATTATTTAAGAATTATTAAGTTTATACTTAAATCAATTAAAATGTCCTGTTGTTCGGATAATTTTTCTGACGGATAAAGTAAGTTAATCACATTTCTACTGATGCTGCATTAGAAATGTCACATCTATATCGGTACAGTATTTAAAGCTTTTCTAACTGAAGCGTTAAAAAACTAAAAGAAATCTCACTGTCAAAATTATATTCTTTAACTATATTTTTTTCATAAAACAGAAATCACTCTTTAAAAACAATTTTCAAATCCTATTCATTATTATTTTATTGAACTAACTTGTTTATTATTT
The DNA here is from genome assembly GCA_030067965.1 of Latrodectus elegans. NCBI lineage: Eukaryota > Metazoa > Arthropoda > Arachnida > Araneae > Theridiidae > Latrodectus > Latrodectus elegans. Next base: position 61,442,852 of record CM057815.1, read on the forward strand.
TAACAAGCCTCCGATTGCATCCTGACTGGCCTCATGGATAAAGAGTCATACTCATGTAGCTAGTTTCGCAGGTGCGAAAGTGCCAATTGCAAGTCAGTGTCTATGATGAAATTAATTCCTCTGGCTTCTGAGGTATAATGATAATAATTCAAATCTGAGACACTTAAGTAATTTTAAACGAATTTAAATCCTGATTACAATTTTTAATAATTCTCTTAATTTCATAATTAGAAATATTTCTTACATTATTTTTGTAATAGAAACTCTTACTGAATTTTAATTGTTAGAAAAGTTCTTACTGAAAAAATTTATTGTGAACTGAGCAAAATTAAAATTAAAATAAATTATTCTTTAATTGCATTTAGTTAATTTTATATATAAACTCAACATTTTACTTATCGAGAAATGTATCATATTCAAGGATTATCTAAATTAAATTTTATTTTCAAGAAGGACTGAAAAATTTACAGTACTTTTAGTAAATTACTATTAATTTAAAGTCCTTTTTGTATGAATATTTCCCAATATCATTTTAAGTGACTTATAATTTATATCCTTTTTTATTTTTTTATTTTTCGCGCAGAATGTATGTGAAATTAACTGCTAATTTTACCGATGCCAAACTGGATAAATAATCTGACTGATATAATTAGTGTCGCAGATACGAAAATACCAAATTTATGTCAATGTCTACAATAAAATTTTGATATTCATAAACATAATAATGGTAATTCAAATCTGTGAATTACTCATTAATGTCATTTTAGTTGCTTATTGTATCAGGTTGAATTTTTAAATAAATAATTTAATTTTATGCTTATAAAAATTCTCTGCGTATGATTTTTTGTAATACACAGTTCTCTTGAATTGGAATCAGGTGTAAAATTTTTCTGAATTTTTCGATTGCTAATAGAATATAATTAACAGTAAAATATTTTTTTTATATAAGTGTCAGTTAATTTGATAAAAAAATTCAAATTTTCACTTGTGTTAAAAATAGCTTATTGATAAATTATTTACATAATTTTTTCTTCAAATAGGACTTAAATATTAAGAATTATAATAATAAGATACTATGTCTATATTCAGACTTAGCAAAATACTTTCATGCTTTTAATGTATGTCTTATATATTCTGTTTGGTTTCGTGATTGAAGTATCTGAAATTAACAACTAATTTTATAGATGCAAGAAAACGATGCTTTATTAAACCCCATCTCAACGATAAATTTTTATACCTTTTGCTTGATACGTCTGAAAAGTTAAGTGAAGATTCGCACACACGATTTTATTCGTAAAATATATTTCTTGTCAAATAGTAAATCAATATTGTTAAAGCAAAACTTCTATTACTTTGATTATTTGTTCAAAATATAAAACTTTACTACTCTTATAGGAAGTTTTTCTGAGCGCTCTGAATTGCTTGATGGATAAAACGTCTAAATGTTAATTCTTCTCACGCTATTGAGAGATTGAGTAATCTGGATCCATTCACAAAATTCAATTTTTAAAATAAATCATAATAGATTAATTCTCTCACACCAATTGAAAATTCGCTATAGTATGCTTATTATAAAATATATATTTTTAAGAATATTTTCATTTTTTTATCATGAATTATATTTTCACTTAGGTACCATAAACAACTCCACAGAATTTGAATTAATTGTAAATATCTTGTAAAAATTATTTCTTTATTATATATAATTTGCACTAAATATTTACATTTTTCTTTTTTATTGAGATACAATTTTTCAATCTGAGGACTTCAGAGCAAAGTCGCACTTCCCGTTGTTCTCTGACTAAGGGAAAGAAATTCCCCATGACTTTAATTGCATAGGTAACATTGCAAGTGTAATAAGTAGCAACAACAGCAGACAAAATTTTAAATACAAATATAGGAATGAAAAAGGTAAAAGAAGATATAAATTTTCTTCTACTCTTAATTGTACATAAGCAAAATAATTTTTCTACTTTTTAAAATGAGCAACCGCAACGTTATGAGTAGCATAATGGAAAAACAGTTTGTAAAATCTCGCTCAGAAGAGAAATTTAAATTGCGTATCAATGAAAAATATAATTTCAAACACACAGGACATTCAAATGCTTAATTATAAGAAAATAATATCTAAATTGTTTCATTACTGCTGTTGTTAAAATTGTCTGATTCCTAGAAAAAAATTTTATGCTCACGAGTGAAATTTATTTTTTTTATCAAAAACATAATTGAAATATGATTTAAAATTTAGAAATTGAAATTGAAATATTTGTCTAATATTTTTGGCTAAAATTTACATAAAAATTCCGTTATTCATTTAATATAAGAAAATAAAAATACTAAAAATAACTTGCTTTAAAATTTTATTCCTAAAATTCAAACATCGACCAAAGCTCTGAATTGTTATCTATCTAACCTGCAGTTCAATTGTTCGTGGGTTCGAATCCCACGTTGTGTATGGTTGTATATAGTGGCTCAGAATCTATTTCAAACCGTAGGTCCCGGTCTAATTAGCCCTGGTGTGACAAAAATGATTATTAATTGACAAACAAAACAAAACTGAAGTTTTATAAATAATTTTAACACTGTTTTACTAATATGGTTTATGCATTCTTATATCAACAAAGTAATTTCATTTTTTTAAAAGGTTGATACAGTTTTCTAACGTTGATATATAGTTTTCTTTTTACATTATTTTAAAATCTTGATACACGTTAACGTGTTCTAACTGGAGTGATGGTAAAATGATTTGAAGCTAACAGTTGTTCATTCTGGTATCACAATGTGACATCTGTGCAATTCTCTTCCGTATATTTAAAGGACATTGCTGATAAGTAACGATGTTAATTCAATTGTTGCAGACAATTCCTTTGATGGCAATTTTTTGACACATTTAAATGGCTTGTTTTAAAAAATATTTTTCTTTCATATTTTGATATTTCTCTTAACGAATTTTGTACAATAAACATAACTCTAAAAATTGATTATATTAAAAATTCCATTAAAACTTTGCAATCAGCAAATAAAATTTAGTTAAGAATAAAATATTTGCAGCCTATATTCAGATATATTTTTTATGAATTTAATTATTTCTTCTATTAAAAAAGATGAAGCATATTTAAAATTATATATGTTAACATTATTTTTACACCACATAGGAAATCAGCATAATGAAGACAATATTTCTAATGTTTTATATTTTATGTACTGTGACAAACCTTTCTTCTATTCAGAACTTCCTAACGCTGCCCGCGCGTTCTTACTCTCTTGTTAAACAGTCAGAATTTAAAAAGTATTCACATAGAAACGAAAGTCTCTGAATGCAAGTGATGGTCTATCGTGTATTCAAATTGATCTTTCTTACATTTAATGATAATAATGCAAATCTGAGACTGTAATGTAATTTTTTCGGTTATTTCATGCTTATTGGAATGTCGAATTTTTCAGGGGTGTTATACTTTTGATAACACTTTATTTATTAATTTTACTATACAAAACTTTATTGAATTTTAATTAGTTTAAAACTTTTTCATTATTTTTACAGATTGTAAATAAATCGTTATTAATATTAATAATATTTTCTTTCCAATTTATGCTAATTTTATTTAAAATAATTCTATTAATCACTTTTAAGGTAAAAAATATTGATATTGAAATATTTTTAGATTAGCAAATTTTTCTTATAAGAGGAATTAAATATTAATGATATTTTATGAATACAATATATGTATTTACGATACAATCTAAATGGTTAAATGCATAATGATAACTGCATTAATTTCTGCTTTTGCAGATGAGAAAATTCATTATTCCATTAGGTGGTTTGTTAGTTTTTTCTCAATGTTAAAACTGTGTATGGCCATGAGTGAGCAGATCTCAGCTGGCTATCTAATTGATGTTTTCGGAGTAACGAATTTTATTCATGTCGAAGGGGGATATACCCCCAAACTAAGACAGCAATCTCATAGTCGCAGGGCAGTCAAACATGCGTTTTGATGTTAGAATATTTTCGCAATTATTTCAGTGACGATGGGTTCTGTTGCCATCTCTCCGCATCTTCTCCTCTCGATAGTTATCGTTTCTAACTCGATTGATAATTCTAGAGATGTCTCTTCTTGATCTTATTTTACATTAAATCTTTGAGTCATTTTTAATGTTATTTTCTCTTAGACGGTATCTTGCAATCGTTTTCACATATTTAAGAATTACTTTGATGGTGTTGCTGTTATTGAATTTTCTCCATCTTTTGGCAAGTTGATCTATCTCTTTATTTTTACGTAGGTCAACGATTTGTATGTCTACAGAAGAACACATATTTTGTTTAATTTTTCTATTTATTTTAGTTGACGTAGCTTATAATGTGTTAGTCATGATGGAGTTCCGTTTAATATCTATGCTGTAAGTAAAACTTTCTCTATCTGACCGTAAGAAAAGGTACCAGAATATTTATACTCAAAATTATGTTCTTTAGTCACAACTTTTTTATCAAACAGGAAATCAATATTTTTAAAACAATTTTTCTAATATATTGAATATGTACCTTTGTATAAAGATTTTCTATTTTTCATGGCGGCTTTTCGTCGCATTTTGACTTGCTAGAATAAAAAAGAATAAAATGTAATTTTTACTTTACATTATGAAGTAAGTGCATAGGGCGAATTTTTATCATGTAATATTAAGAATTGAAGTAATTTGATACAAAATAATATTAAATGAATTCTTCGAAACAATCAAAATTTTTCCATATATTATATTTATAAAATTTCCAAAGAATATATATTTTTAATTTATTTTTAAAATTCAATTTTTGAAATATTACCATAAATAAATTTCTAGAATTATCATTAATTGTACATATTTATTTAAACATTAGAAATGGCTTATTATACATCATTAATATTAAATGTTTTTGCTTTTCCTCATTATTCAGATAATATTTTAATCAATAACGCAGTTTTGTATACAAGGTGAAAAAAATGCATATTCGAATTATATTGTTCAACCATTTTTATTTTATAAAAATAATGGCATGTATTTATTACAATATTTTAGTAAAGTTGTTAAATTTAAATTTCGCTGAAAATGTTTCATTTCTATATGAATGCTTACCAATATATTATGATTTTTCAGATAAATAAAGTGAATCGTATTCCTACACATGTTGAAGAGGAAATGACACATCTACACAAATCAGTGTGAATGTAGTACTTGTACTTTTTTTTTTATGCATAAGAAAAGTTAAAAGAAAATTCTTTCACAATATTATATTTAAATATAATTTTTATGGAACTGGAAAATAGTATTTAAATACATTTTTCTAATGCTTTTGTTCTTCCTTTATTGTATTAAACGTTTTAGCTATTTTAATATTCTCGGCAATGCAATGTGATTAGCCTAGCGGATAAATGGCCTTTCTTATGTAGTTAGTCACGCAGATACGAAAGTACCAAATGCAAGTCAATATCTCTGATTTTTTCAAGCTTTAGACATTGTGAAGTTTAATGATAATAATTCAAATGTGAAACACTAAAGAACATCTTGTGGACATTTTCTGCTTATTGTAATGTGGAATTTTCAATAAATTTTATTAATTTTACGCTTAAGAAAATTGTTTTCCTTTGATTACTTGTAATATATAGTTTTACTGAATTTGAATGAGTAGTAAAATTTTTACTAAAATCGTCAAATGTAAATTAAACGTAATTAAGAGTGAAGTACTTTATTTTGAAATATCATTCAGTTAATTTTATAAAGAAATTCATTTTTTACATGTGTTAAAAATAGCATACTGATAGAATAACTATTATTTTTCTTCATACGGGACTGAAAATAAAAAAACTTTATACGGAGCTTGGCTTGTCCAGCTTTTATAAGTAGCAACAGATAAAATCTTAAATAGAAATTCAGTAACGTAAACGGAAAGATAAGCGACAGTTTTTCTAACGCTTTTGATCATACATAAGCAAAACAATATTCACTGTTTATTTGGGTATAAAAACTATAATATTTCCATTAACGATAAATTTTTAAATAGGATGTCCTTTTTATTAAACTATTTATAATCATTAATAAATGATTTTATTATTTTCAAACTGTAATTTGAAAATAGGTAATATTTTGGTCAAAAGTACTTACCAATTTTTTCTATCAATGTAGTATATTTAGCAATGAGTCATATACATAGAAGGAAATGATTTTAAAAATTGTTATCTGTTCAGATTTATTAGATTTATAGTAAACTATAAATATATCTTTACTGTATTAGTGAAATAATTTTACAACTACATATTTCAGATATAAAATAAGCAACGATAAAACTATTTTACAAATAATCTGGAAGGATTGTAATTTTTAAATTTGGGATTCTACATTTTAAATTACCTTATTACACCCTTTCATTTGCTTGGTTGATAAAGTCTCTACTTATAACAACAAATTCACAATGTTTTAAATGTATTGGCGTTTCATCAGTCAAAAAGGTAAATAAAATCTGAGACACTTAAATTACATTAAAGATTAAAAAAGGAAATTTAAACTATAACGTGACTAATTAAAATTTTCAATAATTTTAGAAATATTTTTTTAAATATTCGTTTCATTTTCCTAAATAAATTAATGAAAGGAATATTTCTATTGCATTAACTTATGCTTTAATCTATTTAAAGGCAATTAAAATGTGATTTAATTTATATCAAGTGTAATATTATATATACGAATAAAAAATATTTAACGAGACATATACTCACATATTAAATTTTAAATATTTTTATAAATATTTTTGTTTATATTTAAAATTTCTAAATAAATTTATCAAAGGATTATTTTTAAAGGATTAGCTTGCGTTTTAATTTATATTCGACGTTAATTAAAAATTTTCAGTGTTTTCAAAACATTAATTTCTAAGTATGCAAATTGTATGTCTAAAAGTGTTAACTTATGATATTGACGCATTTTAAATAGCGATTTAAGCAATATTTTTAATAATGTGCAAGTACTTTAATTATAAAATATACATTTGTATTTCTTTAAACATTTCCTTCCGTCATCTGGTTGGCATGTTCGTAAAAGTGCCCCCATTGAAACTGATGCTTCTGATGGTATGAAAGTATATATAACATGGTAAAGAGTATCAGTGCCAATAATGATATCTATCTGCTGCAGTATGATGTTCAGATGATAACAAATCATATCAGAAACTCAACTTATTGTTTGTTCCAAAAAAGACTTTCTCATTAGTTAAAGGCACTAAAACATTTTAAAATACTTCAAAAATTATTCCTCTTGAATTTCATTTTTTTTCATCGATATAGTGATAGTTTATAAATTCGTGATTGAAGATTTTTTTTTTACGACACATATAAATCTGTACATATGTCTCCTAAATCACACTATTAGTAAAGAGTGTAATTAATTTTAATTAATAAATATGTCCTTATGAGTGAAATGTAATTTTTGAAATCTGACGTATCTTATAAGTTATTTTCAATAAATCAACGAAATAAACTTCTATTTCAAAATTTTATGTTGTTAGAGAAGATAAAAAGAGTTAATTACTCTAATTATTTTAAATGATACATAAAAACAATAATATTTTGTATAAATATTACACAGATAAAAATAATTTAAAAGAACGATGCATTTAAATTACAGAACGTTTTCTCAAACTTTTTTTTTATTATCAATTCTTTTTATAATTTTATTACTTTTCAATCGATTAATTATTTCTCCTTAATTTAATATTATATTAGAAAATATAAATTGATTACAGATATCTAGATATCTACATTGAAGAATTGTGAAATATTCAAAGATTTTAGTTAGCTAAAAGATACATATTTAACTCCAAAATTTTTATTCTTATACAAAATTGTTTTATTTATTAAAAATATCTAGAAAATAAATACAGACTGTAATGGAAGAATAAAAAAGTTCATATATTATTATGTAAATAAATCTAAATTCTCTATTAATTTAATAAAAAAATCATTTCAGGTAAATGTATTTCGGAGAGATAATGAGTGAGTTGAAATTTTTCAACTGGAATTTTATCTCATTTAATTGAAATGGGGTTGAGTTGAAGCCTTGTTGGCTCAATGGATAAGAGCGGATTTAAGGATGTTAAGCCTTCCTTATAACTATATATAGCTTACAATTTCAGCTACATTGATTTTGGGCTGTATATGTACACTGATTCAATATGATCGAAAAATGATTTGGAAACTTTGCTTAACATCCCTGAAGTATTTTTTTTCACTTTGTTCCAGAATATTTTTGCATTATTCAATTTAATTTTTTAATTATTACCATTAATAAATTTCTAGAAATTTGCAATAATTGTAAATATTTATTTAAAAATTAAAAATGGTTAATTATACGTCATTAAATGTTTTTACTTTACACATTATCCAGATAATATTTTAATAATACTGTTATACATTTAATGTAAAAAAATATGCATATTCAAAATTATATTGTTTAACCACTTTTGTTTTATAATAATAATGGCATATATTTTTACAATATTTTAATAAATTTTTTTAATTTAAAATTCGCTGAACGTTTTTCATCTATTTCAGAATGCGTACTAACATACTCTGATTTTTTAGATAAATAAAGAAATTGAATCTTATTTCTACTCATGCTGATGAGGAAATATGCCTCATCCATACATATCGCTTTGTATGATATATTTTAAGATTTTTCTTTTTGATGCTTAAGAAAAGTTAAAAGAAAATCTCTCACAAATTTATTATATTCAAATATATTTGTTCATAAAACTGGAGATCAATATTTAAAAACATTTTTCTAATATTTTATAATTATTTCTTAATTATATCAAACATTTTAGCTATTTTAATATGCTTCTTCGTGCACTGTGACTAGCCTAGTGGATAAATGGTCTAATATATGCAGTTAATCACGCTGATATGAACTTACCAATTGCAAGTCTGTATCAATGATGTTTAAAAATGTTGACATTCTGAAGTATAGTGATAATAATTCAAATCTGAGACACAAAAATGTAACTTTTGCTGCTTATTGTAATGTTGAATTTCCAAACAATTTTATACTTATGAAATTTTTTTATATCCGATTATTTGGATTACACAGTTTTACTCAATTTGAATAAGCACTGTGAAATTTGCGGGGAATTCTCCGATTGCACATTAAACGTAATTAAGAGTAAAATATTTTATTTTTAGATTTCACTGTTAATTCGATAGAGAAATTCAATTTTTCACTTCTGTTAAAAAAAAGGTGTAAATGATTTGTGCTTCCACAGCAGAATACATATTTTGTTTAATTCTTCACTTCATTTTAGTTGACGTTCCATATCATGTGTTAGTCTTGAAGGAATTCCGTTTAATATCTATGCTGAAGTAAAACATTTCTATATGATACGTAAGAAAAGATACCAGAATATTTATACTAAAAATTATGTTCTTTAGTCACACTTTTTTTATCAAACAGGAAATCAACATTTATAAAATACATATTCTAATATTTTGATCACATATTTATTGAATAAGGTTTTTCTATTATTCAAGAAGGCTGTCCTACGCATTTTGACTTGATAGAATAATAAAAATTAACTGTGACTCTTACTCACATTTTACTTGTCCAAATGTCGTACGTAACAACAAAAGCAGATAAAATTCTGAAGACATTTAGTAAAGCAAAACGTAAGAGAAAAAGCAATTTTTGCATACTTTTGATCAACAGGCAAACAATATTTCTACTATTTAAAAAGTGCTTCCACAACAACATGACTAGCATGGTTTAAGAGCAGTGTGCTAAAACTCCCTCATAATAGTATATCAGTGGCCATGATGTCTTTAAACTGCTAGGTCATTCTGAAACATAATTATTAGAAACCGTATCTAATTTTTTTTCTTTACTGCTTCTAAAAATGTTTAATTAATATAGATAATTTATTAAATTTACTGAATTAAATTTATTAAAAATATTTTCTATCATATACATAGCTAAAATGTGATTTAATATTTAGAAAATACTATTTCAATATATTTTCTCATATAGTAAAGAAGAGATTCTGAACTAAAATTCCATTATTTTTACAAGCGATAAATCAACGCTAAAAAAACAATTTTTCTAATAGTTTAGATTATTTAGACCGTGTGAACTTTTTCTACTATTAAAAACTACCTGACTCAGCGTTCTCACATGCTTGTTGGATTAAGTGCCGCTATTCAACTGGCATGCACGCAGGGACGAAAACCTGTTAAAGTTAGTGACTGTCGATGATGTCTCCAGTTTCATCTGTCTGATACATAATGATAATAATGCAAATCTGAGACAGTGATGTAACACTTGTCAACTTTCTGCTGCTTATTGGAATTTTAAAATTTCAAGCGTCATATTTTTTAAAATGTTTATTCTTAATTTTTGTAATAAATTTTTTTTTATTGAATATAATAATTTGTTGTTCAATTTTTAGGAAATTTACCAATTGCAAACAAATTATTATTAATATAAATAATTTTATAGATTTTATATTTTATTACATATCTCCATAGAGACAGGTAAAAAGGAAAGTGTTAGTTCTATACAATTCTTGGTTTGCGTTTATTTTACATTAAAAATGTGAATTCACCATTAATATTATTTTTTTGCATATAATTCAGATAAAATTTTACTTAAAAATACAGTTATTCATTTAAGTTTATAGGAAATGCATATTCAAAATTATATGTTTAACCATTTTTACCTCATAATAATGAAACTATCTGTTTTGGACTATATTTTAATACTTTTTCAGTAGTAACATTATTCTATAAACATTTTTCAATTATTTAAGAATTATTAAGTTTATACTTAAATCAATTAAAATGTCCTGTTGTTCGGATAATTTTTCTGACGGATAAAGTAAGTTAATCACATTTCTACTGATGCTGCATTAGAAATGTCACATCTATATCGGTACAGTATTTAAAGCTTTTCTAACTGAAGCGTTAAAAAACTAAAAGAAATCTCACTGTCAAAATTATATTCTTTAACTATATTTTTTTCATAAAACAGGAAATCACTCTTTAAAAACAATTTTCAAATCCTATTCATTATTATTTTATTGAACTAACTTGTTTATTATTTTAACAAGCCTCCGATTGCATCCTGACTGGCCTCATGGATAAAGAGTCATACTCATGTAGCTAGTTTCGCAGGTGCGAAAGTGCCAATTGCAAATCAGTGTCTATGATGAAATTAATTCCTCTGGCTTCTGAGGTATAATGATAATAATTCAAATCTGAGACACTTAAGTAATTTTGAACGAATTTAAATCCTGATTACAATTTTTAATAATTCTCTTAATTTCATAATTAGAAATATTTCTTACATTATTTTTGTAATAGAAACTCTTACTGAATTTTAATTGTTAGAAAAGTTCTTACTGAAAAAATTTATTGTGAACTGAGCAAAATTAAAATTAAAATAAATTATTCTTTAATTGCATTTAGTTAATTTTATATATAAACTCAACATTTTACTTATCGAGAAATGTATCATATTCAAGGATTATCTAAATTAAATTTTATTTTCAAGAAGGACTGAAAAATTTACAGTACTTTTAGTAAATTACTATTAATTTAAAGTCCTTTTTGTATGAATATTTCCAATATCATTTTAAGTGACTTATAATTTATATCCTTTTTTATTTTTTTATTTTTCGCGCAGAATGTATGTGAAATTAACTGCTAATTTTACCGATGCCAAACTGGATAAATAATCTGACTGATATAATTAGTGTCGCAGATACGAAAATACCAAATTTATGTCAATGTCTACAATAAAATTTTGATATTCATAAACATAATAATGGTAATTCAAATCTGTGAATTACTCATTAATGTCATTTTAGTTGCTTATTGTATCAGGTTGAATTTTTAAATAAATAATTTAATTTTATGCTTATAAAAATTCTCTGCGTATGATTTTTTTGTAATACACAGTTTTATTGAATTGGAATCAGGTGTAAAATTTTTCTGAATTTTTCGATTGCTAATAGAATATAATTAACAGTAAAATATTTTTTTTATATAAGTGTCAGTTAATTTGATAAAAAAATTCAAATTTTCACTTGTGTTAAAAATAGCTTATTGATAAATTATTTACATAATTTTTTTCTTCAAATAGGACTTAAATATTAAGAATTATAATAATAAGATACTATGTCTATATTCAGACTTAGCAAAATACTTTCATGCTTTTAATGTATGTCTTATATATTCTGTTTGGTTTCGTGATTGAAGTATCTGAAATTAACAACTAATTTTATAGATGCAAGAAAACGATGCTTTATTAAACCCCATCTCAACGATAAATTTTTATACCTTTTGCTTGATACGTCTGAAAAGTTAAGTGAAGATTCGCACACACGATTTTATTCGTAAAATATATTTCTTGTCAAATAGTAAATCAATATTGTTAAAGCAAAACTTCTATTACTTTGATTATTTGTTCAAAATATAAAACTTTACTACTCTTATAGGAAGTTTTTCTGAGCGCTCTGAATTGCTTGATGGATAAAACGTCTAAATGTTAATTCTTCTCACGCTATTGAGAGATTGAGTAATCTGGATCCATTCACAAAATTCAATTTTTTAAAATAAATCATAATAGATTAATTCTCTCGCACACCAATTGAAAATTCGCTATAGTATGCTTATTATAAAATATATATTTTTAAGAATATTTTCATTTTTTTTATCATGAATTATATTTTCACTTAGGTACCATAAACAACTCCACAGAATTTGAATTAATTGTAAATATCTTGTAAAAATTATTTCTTTATTATATATAATTTGCACTAAATATTTACATTTTTCTTTTTTATTGAGATACAATTTTTCAATCTGAGGACTTCAGAGCAAAGTCGCACTTCCCGTTGTTCTCTGACTAAGGGAAAGAAATTCTCATGACTTTAATTGCATAGGTAACATTGCAAGTGTAATAAGTAGCAACAACAGCAGACAAAATTTTAAATACAAATATAGGAATGAAAAAGGTAAAAGAAGATATAAATTTTCTTCTACTCTTAATTGTACATAAGCAAAATAATTTTTCTACTTTTTAAAATGAGCAACCGCAACGTTATGAGTAGCATAATGGAAAAACAGTTTGTAAAATCTCGCTCAGAAGAGAAATTTAAATTGCGTATCAATGAAAAATATAATTTCAAACACACAGGACATTCAAATGCTTAATTATAAGAAAATAATATCTAAATTGTTTCATTACTGCTGTTGTTAAAATTGTCTGATTCCTAGAAAAAAATTTTATGCTCACGAGTGAAATTTATTTTTTTTTATCAAAAACATAATTGAAATATGATTTAAAATTTAGAAATTGAAATTGAAATATTTGTCTAATATTTTTGGCTAAAATTTACATAAAAATTCCGTTATTCATTTAATATAAGAAAATAAAAATACTAAAAATAACTTGCTTTAAAATTTTATTCCTAAAATTCAAACATCGACCAAAGCTCTGAATTGTTATCTATCTAACCTGCAGTTCAATTGTTCGTGGGTTCGAATCCCACGTTGTGTATGGTTGTATATAGTGGCTCAGAATCTATTTCAAACCGTAGGTCCCGGTCTAATTAGCCCTGGTGTGACAAAAATGATTATTAATTGACAAACAAAACAAAACTGAAGTTTTATAAATAATTTTAACACTGTTTTACTAATATGGTTTATGCATTCTTATATCAACAAAGTAATTTCATTTTTTAAAAGGTTGATACAGTTTTCTAACGTTGATATATAGTTTTCTTTTACATTATTTTAAAATCTTGATACACGTTAACGTGTTCTAACTGTAGTGATGGTAAAATGATTTGAAGCTAACAGTTGTTCATTCTGGTATCACAATGTGACATCTGTGCAATTCTCTTCCGTATATTTAAAGGACATTGCTGATAAGTAACGATGTTAATTCAATTGTTGCAGACAATTCCTTTGATGGCAATTTTTTGACACATTTAAATGGCTTGTTTTAAAAATATTTTTCTTTCATATTTTGATATTTCTCTTAACGAATTTTGTACAATAAACATAACTCTAAAAATTGATTATATTAAAAATTCCATTAAAACTTTGCAATCAGCAAATAAAATTTAGTTAAGAATAAAATATTTGCAGCCTATATTCAGATATATTTTTTATGAATTTAATTATTTCTTCTATTAAAAAGATGAAGCATATTTAAAATTATATATGTTAACATTATTTTTACACCACATAGGAAATCAGCATAATGAAGACAATATTTCTAATGTTTTATATTTTATGTACTGTGACAAACCTTTCTTCTATTCAGAACTTCCTAACGCTGCCCGCGCGTTCTTACTCTCTTGTTAAACAGTCAGAATTTAAAAAGTATTCACATAGAAACGAAAGTCTCTGAATGCAAGTGATGGTCTATCGTGTATTCAAATTGATCTTTCTTACATTTAATGATAATAATGCAAATCTGAGACTGTAATGTAATTTTTTCGGTTATTTCATGCTTATTGGAATGTCGAATTTTTCAGGGTGTTATACTTTGATAACACTTTATTTATTAATTTTACTATACAAAACTTTATTGAATTTTAATTAGTTTAAAACTTTTTCATTATTTTTACAGATTGTAAATAAATCGTTATTAATATTAATAATATTTTCTTTCCAATTTATGCTAATTTTATTTAAAATAATTCTATTAATCACTTTTAAGGTAAAAATATTGATATTGAAATATTTTTAGATTAGCAAATTTTTCTTATAAGAGGAATTAAATATTAATGATATTTTATGAATACAATATATGTATTTACGATACAATCTAAATGGTTAAATGCATAATGATAACTGCATTAATTTCTGCTTTTGCAGATGAGAAAATTCATTATTCCATTAGGTGGTTTGTTAGTTTTTTCTCAATGTTAAAACTGTGTATGGCCATGAGTGAGCAGATCTCAGCTGGCTATCTAATTGATGTTTTCGGAGTAACGAATTTTATTCATGTCGAAGGGGGATATACCCCCAAACTAAGACAGCAATCTCATAGTCGCAGGGCAGTCAAACATGCGTTTTGATGTTAGAATATTTTCGCAATTATTTCAGTGACGATGGGTTCTGTTGCCATCTCTCCGCATCTTCTCCTCTCGATAGTTATCGTTTCTAACTCGATTGATAATTCTAGAGATGTCTCTTCTTGATCTTATTTTACATTAAATCTTTGAGTCATTTTTAATGTTATTTTCTCTTAGACGGTATCTTGCAATCGTTTTCACATATTTAAGAATTACTTTGATGGTGTTGCTGTTATTGAATTTTCTCCATCTTTTGGCAAGTTGATCTATCTCTTTATTTTTACGTAGGTCAACGATTTGTATGTCTACAGAAGAACACATATTTTGTTTAATTTTTCTATTTATTTTAGTTGACGTAGCTTATAATGTGTTAGTCATGATGGAGTTCCGTTTAATATCTATGCTGTAAGTAAAACTTTCTCTATCTGACCGTAAGAAAAGGTACCAGAATATTTATACTCAAAATTATGTTCTTTAGTCACAACTTTTTTATCAAACAGGAAATCAATATTTTTAAAACAATTTTTCTAATATATTGAATATGTACCTTTGTATAAAGATTTTCTATTTTTCATGGCGGCTTTTCGTCGCATTTTGACTTGCTAGAATAAAAAAGAATAAAATGTAATTTTTACTTTACATTATGAAGTAAGTGCATAGGGCGAATTTTTATCATGTAATATTAAGAATTGAAGTAATTTGATACAAAATAATATTAAATGAATTCTTCGAAACAATCAAAATTTTTCCATATATTATATTTATAAAATTTCCAAAGAATATATATTTTTAATTTATTTTTAAAATTCAATTTTTGAAATATTACCATAAATAAATTTCTAGAATTATCATTAATTGTACATATTTATTTAAACATTAGAAATGGCTTATTATACATCATTAATATTAAATGTTTTTGCTTTTCCTCATTATTCAGATAATATTTTAATCAATAACGCAGTTTTGTATACAAGGTGAAAAAATGCATATTCGAATTATATTGTTCAACCATTTTTATTTTATAAAAATAATGGCATGTATTTATTACAATATTTTAGTAAAGTTGTTAAATTTAAATTTCGCTGAAAATGTTTCATTTCTATATGAATGCTTACCAATATATTATGATTTTTCAGATAAATAAAGTGAATCGTATTCCTACACATGTTGAAGAGGAAATGACACATCTACACAAATCAGTGTGAATGTAGTACTTGTACTTTTTTTTATGCATAAGAAAAGTTAAAAGAAAATTCTTTCACAATATTATATTTAAATATAATTTTTATGGAACTGGAAAATAGTATTTAAATACATTTTTCTAATGCTTTTTGTTCTTCCTTTATTGTATTAAACGTTTTAGCTATTTTAATATTCTCGGCAAAGCAATGTGATTAGCCTAGCGGATAAATGGCCTTTCTTATGTAGTTAGTCACGCAGATACGAAAGTACCAAATGCAAGTCAATATCTCTGATTTTTTCAAGCTTTAGACATTGTGAAGTTTAATGATAATAATTCAAATGTGAAACACTAAAGAACATCTTGTGGACATTTTCTGCTTATTGTAATGTGGAATTTTCAATAAATTTTATTAATTTTACGCTTAAGAAAATTGTTTTCCTTTGATTACTTGTAATATATAGTTTTACTGAATTTGAATGAGTAGTAAAATTTTTACTAAAATCGTCAAATGTAAATTAAACGTAATTAAGAGTGAAGTACTTTATTTTGAAATATCATTCCAGTTAATTTTATAAAGAAATTCATTTTTTACATGTGTTAAAAATAGCATACTGATAGAATAACTATTATTTTTCTTCATACGGGACTGAAAATAAAAAAACTTTATACAGAGCTTGGCTTGTCCAGCTTTTATAAGTAGCAACAGATAAAATCTTAAATAGAAATTCAGTAACGTAAACGGAAAGATAAGCGACAGTTTTTCTAACGCTTTTGATCATACATAAGCAAAACAATATTCACTGTTTATTTGGGTATAAAAACTATAATATTTCCATTAACGATAAATTTTTAAATAGGATGTCCTTTTTATTAAACTATTTATAATCATTAATAAATGATTTTATTATTTTTCAAACTGTAATTTGAAAATAGGTAATATTTTGGTCAAAAGTACTTACCAATTTTTTTCTATCAATGTAGTATATTTAGCAATGAGTCATATACATAGAAGGAAATGATTTTAAAAATTGTTATCTGTTCAGATTTATTAGATTTATAGTAAACTATAAATATATCTTTACTGTATTAGTGAAATAATTTTACAACTACATATTTCAGATATAAAATAAGCAACGATAAAACTATTTTACAAATAATCTGGAAGGATTGTAATTTTTAAATTTGGGATTCTACATTTTAAATTACCTTATTACACCCTTTCATTTGCTTGGTTGATAAAGTCTCTACTTATAACAACAAATTCACAATGTTTTAAATGTATTGGCGTTTCATCAGTCAAAAAAGGTAAATAAAACCTGAGACACTTAAATTACATTAAAGATTAAAAAAGGAAATTTAAACTATAACGTGACTAATTAAAATTTTCAATAATTTTAGAAATATTTTTTTAAATATTCGTTTCATTTTCCTAAATAAATTAATGAAAGGAATATTTCTATTGCATTAACTTATGCTTTAATCTATTTAAAGGCAATTAAAATGTGATTTAATTTATATCAAGTGTAATATTATATATACGAATAAAAAATATTTAACGAGACATATACTCACATATTAAATTTTAAATATTTTTATAAATATTTTTGTTTATATTTAAAATTTCTAAATAAATTTATCAAAGGATTATTTTTAAAGGATTAGCTTGCGTTTTAATTTATATTCGACGTTAATTAAAAATTTTCAGTGTTTTCAAAACATTAATTTCTAAGTATGCAAATTGTATGTCTAAAAGTGTTAACTTATGATATTGACGCATTTTAAATAGCGATTTAAGCAATATTTTTAATAATGTGCAAGTACTTTAATTATAAAATATACATTTGTATTTCTTTAAACATTTCCTTCCGTCATCTGGTTGGCATGTTCGTAAAAGTGCCCCCATTGAAACTGATGCTTCTGATGGTATGAAAGTATATATAACATGGTAAAGAGTATCAGTGCCAATAATGATATCTATCTGCTGCAGTATGATGTTCAGATGATAACAAATCATATCAGAAACTCAACTTATTGTTTGTTCCAAAAAAGACTTTCTCATTAGTTAAAGGCACTAAAACATTTTAAAATACTTCAAAAATTATTCCTCTTGAATTTCATTTTTTTTCATCGATATAGTGATAGTTTATAAATTCGTGATTGAAGATTTTTGCTTTTACGACACATATAAATCTGTACATATGTCTCCTAAATCACACTATTAGTAAAGAGTGTAATTAATTTTAATTAATAAATATGTCCTTATGAGTGAAATGAAATTTTTGAAATCTGACTTATCTTATAAGTTATTTTCAATAAATCAACGAAATAAACTTCTATTTCAAAATTTTATGTTGTTAGAGAAGATAAAAAAGAGTTAATTACTCTAATTATTTTAAATGATACATAAAAACAATAATATTTTGTATAAATATTACACAGATAAAAATAATTTAAAAGAACGATGCATTTAAATTACAGAACGTTTTCTCAAACTTTTTTTTTATTATCAATTCTTTTTATAATTTTATTACTTTTCAATCGATTAATTATTTCTCCTTAATTTAATATTATATTAGAAAAATATAAATTGATTACAGATATCTAGATATCTACATTGAAGAATTGTGAAATATTCAAAGATTTTAGTTAGCTAAAAGATACATATTTAACTCCAAAATTTTTTATTCTTATACAAAATTGTTTTATTTATTAAAAAATATCTAGAAAATAAATACAGACTGTAATGGAAGAATAAAAAAGTTCATATATTATTATGTAAATAAATCTAAATTCTCTATTAATTTAATAAAAAAATCATTTCAGGTAAATGTATTTCGGAGAGATAATGAGTGAGTTGAAATTTTTCAACTGGAATTTTATCTCATTTAATTGAAATGGGGTTGAGTTGAAGCCTTGTTGGCTCAATGGATAAGAGCGGATTTAAGGATGTTAAGCCTTCCTTATAACTATATATAGCTTACAATTTCAGCTACATTGATTTTGGGCTGTATATGTACACTGATTCAATATGATCGAAAAATGATTTGGAAACTTTGCTTAACATCCCTGAAGTATTTTTTTTCACTTTGTTCCAGAATATTTTTGCATTATTCAATTTAATTTTTTAATTATTACCATTAATAAATTTCTAGAAATTTGCAATAATTGTAAATATTTATTTAAAAATTAAAAATGGTTAATTATACGTCATTAAATGTTTTTACTTTACACATTATCCAGATAATATTTTAATAATACTGTTATACATTTAATGTAAAAAAATATGCATATTCAAAATTATATTGTTTAACCACTTTTGTTTTATAATAATAATGGCATATATTTTTACAATATTTTAATAAATTTTTTTAATTTAAAATTCGCTGAACGTTTTTCATCTATTTCAGAATGCGTACTAACATACTCTGATTTTTAGATAAATAAAGAAATTGAATCTTATTTCTACTCATGCTGATGAGGAAATATGCCTCATCCATACATATCGCTTTGTATGATATATTTTAAGATTTTTCTTTTGATGCTTAAGAAAAAGTTAAAAGAAAATCTCTCACAAATTTATTATATTCAAATATATTTGTTCATAAAACTGGAGATCAATATTTAAAAACATTTTTCTAATATTTTATAATTATTTCTTAATTATATCAAACATTTTAGCTATTTTAATATGCTTCTTCGTGCACTGTGACTAGCCTAGTGGATAAATGGTCTAATATATGCAGTTAATCACGCTGATATGAACTTACCAATTGCAAGTCTGTATCAATGATGTTTAAAAATGTTGACATTCTGAAGTATAGTGATAATAATTCAAATCTGAGACACAAAAATGTAACTTTTGCTGCTTATTGTAATGTTGAATTTCCAAACAATTTTATACTTATGAAATTTTTTTATATCCGATTATTTGGATTACACAGTTTTACTCAATTTGAATAAGCACTGTGAAATTTGCAGAATTCTCCGATTGCACATTAAACGTAATTAAGAGTAAAATATTTTATTTTTAGATTTCACTGTTAATTCGATAGAGAAATTCAATTTTTCACTTCTGTTAAAAAAAAGGTGTAAATGATTTGTGCTTCCACAGCAGAATACATATTTTGTTTAATTCTTCACTTCATTTTAGTTGACGTTCCATATCATGTGTTAGTCTTGAAGGAATTCCGTTTAATATCTATGCTGAAGTAAAACATTTCTATATGATACGTAAGAAAAGATACCAGAATATTTATACTAAAAATTATGTTCTTTAGTCACACTTTTTTTTTATCAAACAGGAAATCAACATTTATAAAATACATATTCTAATATTTTGATCACATATTTATTGAATAAGGTTTTTCTATTATTCAAGAAGGCTGTCCTACGCATTTTGACTTGATAGAATAATAAAAAATTAACTGTAACTCTTACTCACATTTTACTTGTCCAAATGTCGTACGTAACAACAAAAGCAGATAAAATTCTGAAGACATTTAGTAAAGCAAAACGTAAGAGAAAAAGCAATTTTTGCATACTTTTGATCAACAGGCAAACAATATTTCTACTATTTAAAAAGTGCTTCCACAACAACATGACTAGCATGGTTTAAGAGCAGTGTGCTAAAACTCCCTCATAATAGTATATCAGTGGCCATGATGTCTTTAAACTGCTAGGTCATTCTGAAACATAATTATTAGAAACCGTATCTAATTTTTTTTCTTTACTGCTTCTAAAAATGTTTAATTAATATAGATAATTTATAAATTTACTGAATTAAATTTATTAAAAATATTTTCTATCATATACATAGCTAAAATGTGATTTAATGTTTAGAAAATACTATTTCAATATATTTTCTCATATAGTAAAGAAGAGATTCTGAACTAAAATTCCATTATTTTTACAAACGATAAATCAACGCTAAAAAAACAATTTTTCTAATAGTTTAGATTATTTAGACCGTGTGAACTTTTTCTACTATTAAAATCTACTTGCCGCAGCGTTCTCACATGCTTGTTGGATTAAGTGCCGCTATTCAACTGGCATGCACGCAGGGACGAAAACCTGTTAAAGTTAGTGACTGTCGATGATGCATCCAGTTTCATCTGTCTGATACATAATGATAATAATGCAAATCTGAGACAGTGATGTAACACTTGTCAACTTTCTGCTGCTTATTGGAATTTTAAAATTTCAAGCGTCATATTTTTAAAATGTTTATTCTTAATTTTTGTAATAAATTTTTTTTTATTGAATATAATAATTTGTTGTTCAATTTTTAGGAAATTTACCAATTGCAAACAAATTATTATTAATATAAATAATTTTATAGATTTTATATTTTTATTACATATCTCCATAGAGACAGGTAAAAAGGAAAGTGTTAGTTCTATACAATTCTTGGTTTGCGTTTATTTTACATTAAAAATGTGAATTCACCATTAATATTATTTTTTTGCATATAATTCAGATAAAATTTTACTTAAAAATACAGTTATTCATTTAAGTTTATAGGAAATGCATATTCAAAATTATATGTTTAACCATTTTACCTCATAATAATGAAACTATCTGTTTTGGACTATATTTTAATACTTTTTCAGTAGTAACATTATTCTATAAACATTTTTCAATTATTTAAGAATTATTAAGTTTATACTTAAATCAATTAAAATGTCCTGTTGTTCGGATAATTTTTCTGACGGATAAAGTAAGTTAATCACATTTCTACTGATGCTGCATTAGAAATGTCACATCTATATCGGTACAGTATTTAAAGCTTTTCTAACTGAAGCGTTAAAAAACTAAAAGAAATCTCACTGTCAAAATTATATTCTTTAACTATATTTTTTTCATAAAACAGGAAATCACTCTTTAAAAACAATTTTCAAATCCTATTCATTATTATTTTATTGAACTAACTTGTTTATTATTTTAACAAGCCTCCGATTGCATCCTGACTGGCCTCATGGATAAAGAGTCATACTCATGTAGCTAGTTTCGCAGGTGCGAAAGTGCCAATTGCAAGTCAGTGTCTATGATGAAATTAATTCCTCTGGCTTCTGAGGTATAATGATAATAATTCAAATCTGAGACACTTAAGTAATTTTGAACGAATTTAAATCCTGATTACAATTTTTAATAATTCTCTTAATTTCATAATTAGAAATATTTCTTACATTATTTTTGTAATAGAAACTCTTACTGAATTTTAATTGTTAGAAAAGTTCTTACTGAAAAAATTTATTGTGAACTGAGCAAAATTAAAATTAAAATAAATTATTCTTTAATTGCATTTAGTTAATTTTATATATAAACTCAACATTTTACTTATCGAGAAATGTATCATATTCAAGGATTATCTAAATTAAATTTTATTTTCAAGAAGGACTGAAAAATTTACAGTACTTTTAGTAAATTACTATTAATTTAAAGTCCTTTTTGTATGAATATTTCCCAATATCATTTTAAGTGACTTATAATTTATATCCTTTTTTATTTTTTTATTTTTCGCGCAGAATGTATGTGAAATTAACTGCTAATTTTACCGATGCCAAACTGGATAAATAATCTGACTGATATAATTAGTGTCACTTGAATACAGAAAATACCAAATTTATGTCAATGTCTACAATAAAATTTTGATATTCATAAACATAATAATGGTAATTCAAATCTGTGAATTACTCATTAATGTCATTTTAGTTGCTTATTGTATCAGGTTGAATTTTTAAATAAATAATTTAATTTTATGCTTATAAAAATTCTCTGCGTATGATTTTTTTGTAATACACAGTTTTATTGAATTGGAATCAGGTGTAAAATTTTTCTGAATTTTTCGATTGCTAATAGAATATAATTAACAGTAAAATATTTTTTTTATATAAGTGTCAGTTAATTTGATAAAAAAATTCAAATTTTCACTTGTGTTAAAAATAGCTTATTGATAAATTATTTACATAATTTTTTTCTTCAAATAGGACTTAAATATTAAGAATTATAATAATAAGATACTATGTCTATATTCAGACTTAGCAAAATACTTTCATGCTTTTAATGTATGTCTTATATATTCTGTTTGGTTTCGTGATTGAAGTATCTGAAATTAACAACTAATTTTATAGATGCAAGAAAACGATGCTTTATTAAACCCCATCTCAACGATAAATTTTTATACCTTTTGCTTGATACGTCTGAAAAGTTAAGTGAAGATTCGCACACACGATTTTATTCGTAAAATATATTTCTTGTCAAATAGTAAATCAATATTGTTAAAGCAAAACTTCTATTACTTTGATTATTTGTTCAAAATATAAAACTTTACTACTCTTATAGGAAGTTTTTCTGAACGCTCTGAATTGCTTGATGGATAAAACGTCTAAATGTTAATTCTTCTCACGCTATTGAGAGATTGAGTAATCTGGATCCATTCACAAAATTCAATTTTTTAAAATAAATCATAATAGATTAATTCTCTCGCACACCAATTGAAAATTCGCTATAGTATGCTTATTATAAAATATATATTTTTAAGAATATTTTCATTTTTTTTATCATGAATTATATTTTCACTTAGGTACCATAAACAACTCCACAGAATTTGAATTAATTGTAAATATCTTGTAAAAATTATTTCTTTATTATATATAATTTGCACTAAATATTTACATTTTCTTTTATTGAGATACAATTTTTTCAATCTGAGGACTTCAGAGCAAAGTCGCACTTCCCGTTGTTCTCTGACTAAGGGAAAGAAATTCCCCATGACTTTAATTGCATAGGTAACATTGCAAGTGTAATAAGTAGCAACAACAGCAGACAAAATTTTAAATACAAATATAGGAATGAAAAAGGTAAAAGAAGATATAAATTTTCTTCTACTCTTAATTGTACATAAGCAAAATAATTTTCTACTTTTTAAAATGAGCAACCGCAACGTTATGAGTAGCATAATGGAAAAACAGTTTGTAAAATCTCGCTCAGAAGAGAAATTTAAATTGCGTATCAATGAAAAATATAATTTCAAACACACAGGACATTCAAATGCTTAATTATAAGAAAATAATATCTAAATTGTTTCATTACTGCTGTTGTTAAAATTGTCTGATTCTAGAAAAAATTTTATGCTCACGAGTGAAATTTATTTTTTATCAAAACATAATTGAAATATGATTTAAAATTTAGAAATTGAAATTGAAATATTTGTCTAATATTTTTGGCTAAAATTTACATAAAAATTCCGTTATTCATTTAATATAAGAAAATAAAAATACTAAAAATAACTTGCTTTAAAATTTTATTCCTAAAATTCAAACATCGACCAAAGCTCTGAATTGTTATCTATCTAACCTGCAGTTCAATTGTTCGTGGGTTCGAATCCCACGTTGTGTATGGTTGTATATAGTGGCTCAGAATCTATTTCAAACCGTAGGTCCCGGTCTAATTAGCCCTGGTGTGACAAAAATGATTATTAATTGACAAACAAAACAAAACTGAAGTTTTATAAATAATTTTAACACTGTTTTACTAATATGGTTTATGCATTCTTATATCAACAAAGTAATTTCATTTTTTTAAAAGGTTGATACAGTTTTCTAACGTTGATATATAGTTTTCTTTTTACATTATTTTAAAATCTTGATACACGTTAACGTGTTCTAACTGGAGTGATGGTAAAATGATTTGAAGCTAACAGTTGTTCATTCTGGTATCACAATGTGACATCTGTGCAATTCTCTTCCGTATATTTAAAGGACATTGCTGATAAGTAACGATGTTAATTCAATTGTTGCAGACAATTCCTTTGATGGCAATTTTTTGACACATTTAAATGGCTTGTTTTAAAAAATATTTTTCTTTCATATTTTGATATTTCTCTTAACGAATTTTGTACAATAAACATAACTCTAAAAATTGATTATATTAAAAATTCCATTAAAACTTTGCAATCAGCAAATAAAATTTAGTTAAGAATAAAATATTTGCAGCCTATATTCAGATATATTTTTATGAATTTAATTATTTCTTCTATTAAAAGATGAAGCATATTTAAAATTATATATGTTAACATTATTTTTACACCACATAGAAATCAGCATAATGAAGACAATATTTCTAATGTTTTATATTTTATGTACTGTGACAAACCTTTCTTCTATTCAGAACTTCCTAACGCTGCCCGCGCGTTCTTACTCTCTTGTTAAACAGTCAGAATTTAAAATTATTCACATAGAAACGAAAGTCTCTGAATGCAAGTGATGGTCTATCGTGTATTCAAATTGATCTTTCTTACATTTAATGATAATAATGCAAATCTGAGACTGTAATGTAATTTTTCGGTTATTTCATGCTTATTGGAATGTCGAATTTTTCAGGGTGTTATACTTTTGATAACACTTTATTTATTAATTTTACTATACAAAACTTTATTGAATTTTAATTAGTTTAAAACTTTTTCATTATTTTTACAGATTGTAAATAAATCGTTATTAATATTAATAATATTTTCTTTCCAATTTATGCTAATTTTATTTAAAATAATTCTATTAATCACTTTTAAGGTAAAAAATATTGATATTGAAATATTTTTAGATTAGCAAATTTTTTCTTATAAGAGGAATTAAATATTAATGATATTTTATGAATACAATATATGTATTTACGATACAATCTAAATGGTTAAATGCATAATGATAACTGCATTAATTTCTGCTTTTGCAGATGAGAAAATTCATTATTCCATTAGGTGGTTTGTTAGTTTTTTCTCAATGTTAAAACTGTGTATGGCCATGGTGAGCAGATCTCAGCTGGCTATCTAATTGATGTTTTCGGAGTAACGAATTTTATTCATGTCGAAGGGGATATACCCCAAACTAAGACAGCAATCTCATAGTCGCAGGGCAGTCAAACATGCGTTTTGATGTTAGAATATTTTCGCAATTATTTCAGTGACGATGGGTTCTGTTGCCATCTCTCCGCATCTTCTCCTCTCGATAGTTATCGTTTCTAACTCGATTGATAATTCTAGAGATGTCTCTTCTTGATCTTATTTTACATTAAATCTTTGAGTCATTTTTAATGTTATTTTCTCTTAGACGGTATCTTGCAATCGTTTTCACATATTTAAGAATTACTTTGATGGTGTTGCTGTTATTGAATTTTTCTCCATCTTTTGGCAAGTTGATCTATCTCTTTATTTTTACGTAGGTCAACGATTTGTATGTCTACAGAAGAACACATATTTTGTTTAATTTTTCTATTTATTTTAGTTGGACGTAGCTTATAATGTGTTAGTCATGATGGAGTTCCGTTTAATATCTATGCTGTAAGTAAAACTTTCTCTATCTGACCGTAAGAAAAGGTACCAGAATATTTATACTCAAAATTATGTTCTTTAGTCACAACTTTTTATCAAACAGGAAATCAATATTTTTAAAACAATTTTTCTAATATATTGAATATGTACCTTTGTATAAAGATTTTCTATTTTTCATGGCAGCTTTTCGTCGCATTTTGACTTGCTAGAATAAAAAGAATAAAATGTAATTTTTACTTTACATTATGAAGTAAGTGCATAGGGCGAATTTTTATCATGTAATATTAAGAATTGAAGTAATTTGATACAAAATAATATTAAATGAATTCTTCAGAAACAATCAAAATTTTTCCATATATTATATTTATAAAATTTCCAAAGAATATATATTTTTAATTTATTTTTAAAATTCAATTTTGAAATATTACCATAAATAAATTTCTAGAATTATCATTAATTGTACATATTTATTTAAACATTAGAAATGGCTTATTATACATCATTAATATTAAATGTTTTTGCTTTTCCTCATTATTCAGATAATATTTTAATCAATAACGCAGTTTTGTATACAAGGTGAAAAAAATGCATATTCGAATTATATTGTTCAACCATTTTTATTTTATAAAAATAATGGCATGTATTTATTACAATATTTTAGTAAAGTTGTTAAATTTAAATTTCGCTGAAAATGTTTCATTTCTATATGAATGCTTACCAATATATTATGATTTTTCAGATAAATAAAGTGAATCGTATTCCTACACATGTTGAAGAGGAAATGACACATCTACACAAATCAGTGTGAATGTAGTACTTGTACTTTTTTTTTATGCATAAGAAAAGTTAAAAGAAAATTCTTTCACAATATTATATTTAAATATAATTTTTATGGAACTGGAAAATAGTATTTAAATACATTTTTCTAATGCTTTTGTTCTTCCTTTATTGTATTAAACGTTTTAGCTATTTTAATATTCTCGGCAATGCAATGTGATTAGCCTAGCGGATAAATGGCCTTTCTTATGTAGTTAGTCACGCAGATACGAAAGTACCAAATGCAAGTCAATATCTCTGATTTTTTCAAGCTTTAGACATTGTGAAGTTTAATGATAATAATTCAAATGTGAAACACTAAAGAACATCTTGTGGACATTTTCTGCTTATTGTAATGTGGAATTTTCAATAAATTTTATTAATTTTACGCTTAAGAAAATTGTTTTCCTTTGATTACTTGTAATATATAGTTTTACTGAATTTGAATGAGTAGTAAAATTTTTACTAAAATCGTCAAATGTAAATTAAACGTAATTAAGAGTGAAGTACTTTATTTTGAAATATCATTCAGTTAATTTTATAAAGAAATTCATTTTTTACATGTGTTAAAAATAGCATACTGATAGAATAACTATTATTTTTCTTCATACGGGACTGAAAATAAAAAAACTTTATACGGAGCTTGGCTTGTCCAGCTTTTATAAGTAGCAACAGATAAAATCTTAAATAGAAATTCAGTAACGTAAACGGAAAGATAAGCGACAGTTTTTCTAACGCTTTTGATCATACATAAGCAAAACAATATTCACTGTTTATTTGGGTATAAAAACTATAATATTTCCATTAACGATAAATTTTTAAATAGGATGTCCTTTTTATTAAACTATTTATAATCATTAATAAATGATTTTATTATTTTTCAAACTGTAATTTGAAAATAGGTAATATTTTGGTCAAAAGTACTTACCAATTTTTTTCTATCAATGTAGTATATTTAGCAATGAGTCATATACATAGAAGGAAATGATTTTAAAAATTGTTATCTGTTCAGATTTATTAGATTTATAGTAAACTATAAATATATCTTTACTGTATTAGTGAAATAATTTTACAACTACATATTTCAGATATAAAATAAGCAACGATAAAACTATTTTACAAATAATCTGGAAGGATTGTAATTTTTAAATTTGGGATTCTACATTTTAAATTACCTTATTACACCCTTTCATTTGCTTGGTTGATAAAGTCTCTACTTATAACAACAAATTCACAATGTTTTAAATGTATTGGCGTTTCATCAGTCAAAAAAGGTAAATAAAATCTGAGACACTTAAATTACATTAAAGATTAAAAAAGGAAATTTAAACTATAACGTGACTAATTAAAATTTTCAATAATTTTAGAAATATTTTTTTAAATATTCGTTTCATTTTCCTAAATAAATTAATGAAAGGAATATTTCTATTGCATTAACTTATGCTTTAATCTATTTAAAGGCAATTAAAATGTGATTTAATTTATATCAAGTGTAATATTATATATACTAATAAAAATATTTAACAGAGACATATACTCACATATTAAATTTTAAATATTTTTATAAATATTTTTGTTTATATTTAAAATTTCTAAATAAATTTATCAAAGGATTATTTTTAAAGGATTAGCTTGCGTTTTAATTTATATTCGACGTTAATTAAAAATTTTCAGTGTTTTCAAAACATTAATTTCTAAGTATGCAAATTGTATGTCTAAAAGTGTTAACTTATGATATTGACGCATTTTAAATAGCGATTTAAGCAATATTTTTAATAATGTGCAAGTACTTTAATTATAAAATATACATTTGTATTTCTTTAAACATTTCCTTCCGTCATCTGGTTGGCATGTTCGTAAAAGTGCCCCCATTGAAACTGATGCTTCTGATGGTATGAAAGTATATATAACATGGTAAAGAGTATCAGTGCCAATAATGATATCTATCTGCTGCAGTATGATGTTCAGATGATAACAAATCATATCAGAAACTCAACTTATTGTTTGTTCCAAAAAAGACTTTCTCATTAGTTAAAGGCACTAAAACATTTTAAAATACTTCAAAAATTATTCCTCTTGAATTTCATTTTTTTTCATCGATATAGTGATAGTTTATAAATTCGTGATTGAAGATTTTTGCTTTTACGACACATATAAATCTGTACATATGTCTCCTAAATCACACTATTAGTAAAGAGTGTAATTAATTTTAATTAATAAATATGTCCTTATGAGTGAAATGAAATTTTTGAAATCTGACGTATCTTATAAGTTATTTTCAATAAATCAACGAAATAAACTTCTATTTCAAAATTTTATGTTGTTAGAGAAGATAAAAAGAGTTAATTACTCTAATTATTTTAAATGATACATAAAAACAATAATATTTTGTATAAATATTACACAGATAAAAATAATTTAAAAGAACGATGCATTTAAATTACAGAACGTTTTCTCAAACTTTTTTTTTATTATCAATTCTTTTTATAATTTTATTACTTTTCAATCGATTAATTATTTCTCCTTAATTTAATATTATATTAGAAAAATATAAATTGATTACAGATATCTAGATATCTACATTGAAGAATTGTGAAATATTCAAAGATTTTAGTTAGCTAAAAGATACATATTTAACTCCAAAATTTTTATTCTTATACAAAATTGTTTTATTTATTAAAAATATCTAGAAAATAAATACAGACTGTAATGGAAGAATAAAAAGTTCATATATTATTATGTAAATAAATCTAAATTCTCTATTAATTTAATAAAAAAATCATTTCAGGTAAATGTATTTCGGAGAGATAATGAGTGAGTTGAAATTTTTCAACTGGAATTTTATCTCATTTAATTGAAATGGGGTTGAGTTGAAGCCTTGTTGGCTCAATGGATAAGAGCGGATTTAAGGATGTTAAGCCTTCCTTATAACTATATATAGCTTACAATTTCAGCTACATTGATTTTGGGCTGTATATGTACACTGATTCAATATGATCGAAAAATGATTTGGAAACTTTGCTTAACATCCCTGAAGTATTTTTTTTCACTTTGTTCCAGAATATTTTTGCATTATTCAATTTAATTTTTTAATTATTACCATTAATAAATTTCTAGAAATTTGCAATAATTGTAAATATTTATTTAAAAATTAAAAATGGTTAATTATACGTCATTAAATGTTTTTACTTTACACATTATCCAGATAATATTTTAATAATACTGTTATACATTTAATGTAAAAAAATATGCATATTCAAAATTATATTGTTTAACCACTTTTGTTTTATAATAATAATGGCATATATTTTTACAATATTTTAATAAATTTTTTTAATTTAAAATTCGCTGAACGTTTTCATCTATTTCAGAATGCGTACTAACATACTCTGATTTTTAGATAAATAAAGAAATTGAATCTTATTTCTACTCATGCTGATGAGGAAATATGCCTCATCCATACATATCCTTTGTATGATATATTTTAAGATTTTCTTTTGATGCTTAAGAAAAGTTAAAGAAAATCTCTCACAAATTTATTATATTCAAATATATTTGTTCATAAAACTGGAGATCAATATTTAAAAACATTTTCTAATATTTTATAATTATTTCTTAATTATATCAAACATTTTAGCTATTTTAATATGCTTCTTCGTGCACTGTGACTAGCCTAGTGGATAAATGGTCTAATATATGCAGTTAATCACGCTGATATGAACTTACCAATTGCAAGTCTGTATCAATGATGTTTAAAAATGTTGACATTCTGAAGTATAGTGATAATAATTCAAATCTGAGACACAAAAATGTAACTTTTGCTGCTTATTGTAATGTTGAATTTCCAAACAATTTTATACTTATGAAATTTTTTTATATCCGATTATTTGGATTACACAGTTTTATTCAATTTGAATAAGCACTGTGAAATTTGCGAATTCTCCGATTGCACATTAAACGTAATTAAGAGTAAAATATTTTATTTTTAGATTTCACTGTTAATTCGATAGAGAAATTCAATTTTCACTTCTGTTAAAAAAGGTGTAAATGATTTGTGCTTCCACAGCAGAATACATATTTTGTTTAATTCTTCACTTCATTTTAGTTGACGTTCCATATCATGTGTTAGTCTTGAAGGAATTCCGTTTAATATCTATGCTGAAGTAAAACATTTCTATATGATACGTAAGAAAAGATACCAGAATATTTATACTAAAAATTATGTTCTTTAGTCACACTTTTTTTATCAAACAGGAAATCAACATTTATAAAATACATATTCTAATATTTTGATCACATATTTATTGAATAAGGTTTTTCTATTATTCAAGAAGGCTGTCCTACGCATTTTGACTTGATAGAATAAAAAAAATTAACTGTAACTCTTACTCACATTTTACTTGTCCAAATGTCGTACGTAACAACAAAAGCAGATAAAATTCTGAAGACATTTAGTAAAGCAAAACGTAAGAGAAAAAGCAATTTTTGCATACTTTTGATCAACTGGCAAACAATATTTCTACTATTTAAAAAGTGCTTCCACAACAACATGACTAGCATGGTTTAAGAGCAGTGTGCTAAAACTCCCTCATAATAGTATATCAGTGGCCATGATGTCTTTAAACTGCTAGGTCATTCTGAAACATAATTATTAGAAACCGTATCTAATTTTTTTTCTTTACTGCTTCTAAAAATGTTTAATTAATATAGATAATTTATTAAATTTACTGAATTAAATTTATTAAAAATATTTTCTATCATATACATAGCTAAAATGTGATTTAATATTTAGAAAATACTATTTCAATATATTTTCTCATATAGTAAAGAAGAGATTCTGAACTAAAATTCCATTATTTTTACAAGCGATAAATCAACGCTAAAAAAACAATTTTTCTAATAGTTTAGATTATTTAGACCGTGTGAACTTTTTCTACTATTAAAAACTACCTGACTCAGCGTTCTCACATGCTTGTTGGATTAAGTGCCGCTATTCAACTGGCATGCACGCAGGGACGAAAACCTGTTAATGTTAGTGACTGTCGATGATGCATTCAGATTCATCTGTCTGATACATAATGATAATAATGCAAATCTGAGGCAGTGATGTAACACTTGTCAACTTTCTGCTGCTTATTGGAATTTTAAAATTTCAAGCGTCATGTTTTTTAAAATGTTTATTCTTAATTTTTGTAATAAAATTTTTTTATTGAATAATAATCTGTTGTAAAATTTTTAGGAAATTTACCAATTGCAAACTTCATACTTCCCTTTCATTCATTCTATGTTTAAAAATTTCTATAAGTCACTTTTCAGATAAAAAAATAATCATACTGAAAATTATCTAAATTAAAATTTTCTATCTTTTAAAAGAAATAACTATTAATAATAATTGATTAATACAATATTTGTGTTTAGGAGAGATTCTAAATGGTATCATAAATAAAGTACTAGAAATTAACTGCTCCTTTTACGGATAAAAAAATGTATTATGGTTGGTTGGTATCGTCTGGTTGGGAAGATTAACAGATGACAATGGGTGTGCAGAACACAGCATATTATCTAACTGATGTTTTCGAATTACAGAGTTTCTTTCTTATGTCGAGGAAGGGGGGAGAATTCTTTAGAGCTAAGTCAGCAACACTTATATAGCAGGGCCGTCAAAAATATGCTTTAAGGTTTGTGAAACATTATCGCAATTAATGGAGAGACGGTAAACTGTGTTGCTATTTCGCTGAATCTACATATCTCCATAGAGACAGGTAAAAAGGAAAGTGTTAGTTCTATACAATTCTCGTTTGCGTTTATTTTACATTAAAAATGTGAATACATCATTAATATTATTTTTTTGCATATAATTCAGATAAACTTTTACTTAAAAATAAATTTATTCATTTAAGTTTATAGGAAATGCATATTCAAAATTTATTGTTTAACCATTTTTATCTCATAATAATGAAGTTATCTGTTTTGGACTATATTTTAATAATCTAAACATTTTTCAACCATTTAAGAATGTTTAAGAACATACTTAAATCGATTAAAATGTCCTGGTGTTCGGATATTCTGATTTTTCTGACGGATAAAGAAAGTTAATCACATTTCTACTGATGCTGCATTAGAAATGTCACATCTATATCGGTACAGTATTTAAAGCTTTTCTAACTGAAGCGTTAAAAAACTAAAAGAAATCTCATATTCAAAATTATATTCTTTAACTATATTTTTTTCATAAAACAGAAAATCAGTCTTTAAAAACAATTTTCAAATCCTACTCATTATTATTTTATTGAAGCAACATGTTTATTATTTTAACAAGGTTCCGAGTACATCCTGACTGGCCTCATGGACAAATAGTCATACTCATGTAGCTAGTTTCACAGATGCGAATGTGCCAATTGCAAGTAAATGTCTATGATGTATTTAATTCTTCTGGTTTCTGATGTATAATGATAATAATTCAAATCTGAGACTCTAAAGTTATTTTGACCAAATTTGGCTTCTTATTAAAATTTTTAATTTTTTAATTATTCACTTAATTTTAAACTTAGAAAAATTCTTTATATGATTTTTTGTAATAGAATGTTGTAATGAATTTTAATTATTAGAAAAGTTCTTACTGAAAAAATTTATTGTGTATTGAGTATGATTAAAATTTAAAAAATATTTTTATTCTATAGAGCATTCAATTAAATTAATAAATAAACTCACAATTTTTACTTATCGTGAAAATTATCATATTAAAAGATTATCTACATTAAATTTCATTTTCAAGTAGGACTTAAAATTTTAGAGTACTTTTAATAAGTTAATATTAAGTTTAATTTCCTTTTTGTATGAAGATTTCACAATATCCTTATATGTGACTTATAATTTATTTCCTTTTATATTTTTGTATTTTTCGTGCACGAGGTATGTGAAATTAACTGCTACTATTACTCATGCTAAACTGGATAATTAATCTGACTGATATAATTAGTGTTGCAGATGCGAAAATACCAAATACATGTCAATGTCTGTAATAAAATTTTGATATTCATAAGTAGAATAATGATAATTCAAATCTGTGAATTACTGAATAATGTCATTTTTGTTGCTTATTGTATAAGGTTAATTTTTTGAATAATTAAGTTAATTTTATGCTTATAAAAATTCTTTAAGTGAATAGTATAGAAGAGATTCTGAACTAAAATTCCATTATTTTTACAAACGATAAATCAACGCTAAAAAAACAATTTTTCTAATAGTTTAGATTATTTAGACCGTGTGAACTTTTTCTACTATTAAAAACTACCTGACTCAGCGTTCTCACATGCTTGTTGGATTAAGTGCCGCTATTCAACTGGCATGCACGCAGGGACGAAAACCTGTTAATGTTAGTGACTGTCGATGATGCATTCAGATTCATCTGTCTGATACATAATGATAATAATGCAAATCTGAGGCAGTGATGTAACACTTGTCAACTTTCGGCCGCATATTGGAATTTTAAAATTTCAAGCATCATGTTTTTTAAAATGTTTATTCTTAATTTTTGTAATAAAATTTTTTTATTGAATAATAATCTTTTGTAAAATTTTTACGAAATTTACCAATTGCAAAAAAATTATCATTAATATAAAAAATTTTTACTTCCCTTTCATTCATTCTATGTTTAAAAATTTCTATAAGTCACTTTTCAGATAAAAAAATAATCATACTGAAAATTATCTAAATTAAAAATTCCTATCTTTTAAAAGAAATAACTATTAATAATAAGTAATTAAAACAATATGTGTATTTCCGATAGATTCTAAATGGTATCATAAATAAAGTAATAGAAATTAACTGCTGCTTTTACGGATAAAAAAAATGTATTATGGTTAGTTGGTATCGCCTGGTTGGG
Organism: Latrodectus elegans; assembly: GCA_030067965.1. Taxonomy (NCBI): domain Eukaryota; kingdom Metazoa; phylum Arthropoda; class Arachnida; order Araneae; family Theridiidae; genus Latrodectus; species Latrodectus elegans. The sequence continues at coordinate 61,478,154 of CM057815.1, forward strand.
AAGATTAACAGATGACAATGGGTATGCAGAACACAGCATATTATCTAAATGATGTTTTCAAAATACAGAGGCTCTTTCTTATGTCGAGGGGGGGGGAGAATTCTTTAGAGCTAAGTCAGCAACACTTATATAGCAGGGCCCTCAAAAATATGCTTTAAGGTTTGTGAAACATTATCCAATTAATGGAGAGACGGTAGACTGTGTTGCTATTTCGCTGAATCTACATATCTCCATAGAGACAGGTAAAAAGGAAAGTGTTAGTTCTATACAATTCTCGTTTGCGTTTATTTTACATTAAAAATGTGAATGCATCATTAATATTACTTTTTTGCACATAATTCAGATAAAATTTTACTTAAAAATAAAGTTATTCATTTAAGTTTATAGGAAATGCATATTCAAATTTATATTGTTTAACCATTTTTATCTCCTAATAATGAAGTTATCTGTTTTGGACTATATTTTAATGGTTTTTTAGTAGTCACATTATTCTAAACATTTTTCAACCATTTAAGAATGTTTAAGAACATACTTAAATCGATTAAAATGTCCTGGTGTTCGGGTATTCTGATTTTTCTGACGGATAAAGAAAGTTAATCACATTTCTACTGATGCTGCATTAGAAATGTCACATCTATATCGGTAGAGTATTTAAAGCTTTTCTAACTGAAGCGTTGAAAAACTAAAAGAAATCTCATTGTCAAAATTATATTCTTTAACTATATTTTTTTCATAAAACAGAAAATCAGTCTTTAAAAACAATTTTCAAATCCTACTCATTATTATTTTATTGAAGCAACATGTTTATTATTTTAACAAGGTTCCGAGTACATCCTGACTGGCCTCATGGACAAATAGTCATACTCATGTAGCTAGTTTCACAGATGCGAATGTGCCAATTGCAAGTAAATGTCTATGATGTATTTAATTCTTCTGGTTTCTGATGTATAATGATAATAATTCAAATCTGAGACTCTAAAGTTATTTTGACCAAATTTGGCTTCTTATTAAAATTTTTAATTTTTTAATTATTCACTTAATTTTAAACTTAGAAAAATTCTTTATATGATTTTTGTAATAGAATGTTGTAATGAATTTTAATTATTAGAAAAGTTCTTACTGAAAAAATTTATTGTGTATTGAGTATGATTAAAATTTAAAAAATATTTTTATTCTATAGAGCATTCAATTAAATTAATAAATAAACTCACAATTTTTACTTATCGTGAAAATTATCATATTAAAAGATTATCTACATTAAATTTCATTTTCAAGTAGGACTTAAAATTTTAGAGTACTTTTAATAAGTTAATATTAAGTTTAATTTCCTTTTTGTATGAAGATTTCACAATATCCTTATATGTGACTTATAATTTATTTCCTTTTATATTTTTGTATTTTTCGTGCACGAGGTATGTGAAATTAACTGCTACTATTACTCATGCTAAACTGGATAATTAATCTGACTGATATAATTAGTGTTGCAGATGCGAAAATACCAAATACATGTCAATGTCTGTAATAAAATTTTGATATTCATAAGTAGAATAATGATAATTCAAATCTGTGAATTACTGAATAATGTCATTTTTGTTGCTTATTGTATAAGGTTAATTTTTTGAATAATTAAGTTAATTTTATGCTTATAAAAATTCTTTAAGTGAATAGTATAGAAGAGATTCTGAACTAAAATTCCATTATTTTTACAAACGATAAATCAACGCTAAAAAAACAATTTTTCTAATAGTTTAGATTATTTAGACCGTGTGAACTTTTTCTACTATTAAAAACTACCTGACTCAGCGTTCTCACATGCTTGTTGGATTAAGTGCCGCTATTCAACTGGCATGCACGCAGGGACGAAAACCTGTTAATGTTAGTGACTGTCGATGATGCATTCAGATTCATCTGTCTGATACATAATGATAATAATGCAAATCTGAGGCAGTGATGTAACACTTGTCAACTTTCTGCTGCTTATTGGAATTTTAAAATTTCAAGCGTCATGTTTTTTAAAATGTTTATTCTTAATTTTTGTAATAAAATTTTTTTATTGAATAATAATCTGTTGTAAAATTTTTAGGAAATTTACCAATTGCAAACTTCATACTTCCCTTTCATTCATTCTATGTTTAAAAATTTCTATAAGTCACTTTTCAGATAAAAAATAATCATACTGAAAATTATCTAAATTAAAATTTTCTATCTTTTAAAAGAAATAACTATTAATAATAATTGATTAATACAATATTTGTGTTTAGGAGAGATTCTAAATGGTATCATAAATAAAGTACTAGAAATTAACTGCTCCTTTTACGGATAAAAAAATGTATTATGGTTGGTTGGTATCGTCTGGTTGGGAAGATTAACAGATGACAATGGGTGTGCAGAACACAGCATATTATCTAACTGATGATTTCGAATTACAGAGTTTCTTTCTTATGTCGAGGAAGGGGGGAGAATTCTTTAGAGCTAAGTCAGCAACACTTATATAGCAGGGCCGTCAAAAATATGCTTTAAGGTTTGTGAAACATTATCGCAATTAATGGAGAGACGGTAAACTGTGTTGCTATTTCGCTGAATCTACATATCTCCATAGAGACAGGTAAAAAGGAAAGTGTTAGTTCTATACAATTCTCGTTTGCGTTTATTTTACATTAAAAATGTGAATACATCATTAATATTATTTTTTTGCATATAATTCAGATAAACTTTTACTTAAAAATAAATTTATTCATTTAAGTTTATAGGAAATGCATATTCAAAATTTATTGTTTAACCATTTTTATCTCATAATAATGAAGTTATCTGTTTTGGACTATATTTTAATAATCTAAACATTTTTCAACCATTTAAGAATGTTTAAGAACATACTTAAATCGATTAAAATGTCCTGGTGTTCGGATATTCTGATTTTTCTGACGGATAAAGAAAGTTAATCACATTTCTACTGATGCTGCATTAGAAATGTCACATCTATATCGGTACAGTATTTAAAGCTTTTCTAACTGAAGCGTTAAAAAACTAAAAGAAATCTCATATTCAAAATTATATTCTTTAACTATATTTTTTTCATAAAACAGAAAATCAGTCTTTAAAAACAATTTTCAAATCCTACTCATTATTATTTTATTGAAGCAACATGTTTATTATTTTAACAAGGTTCCGAGTACATCCTGACTGGCCTCATGGACAAATAGTCATACTCATGTAGCTAGTTTCACAGATGCGAATGTGCCAATTGCAAGTAAATGTCTATGATGTATTTAATTCTTCTGGTTTCTGATGTATAATGATAATAATTCAAATCTGAGACTCTAAAGTTATTTTGACCAAATTTGGCTTCTTATTAAAATTTTTAATTTTTTAATTATTCACTTAATTTTAAACTTAGAAAAATTCTTTATATGATTTTTTGTAATAGAATGTTGTAATGAATTTTAATTATTAGAAAAGTTCTTACTGAAAAAATTTATTGTGTATTGAGTATGATTAAAATTTAAAAAATATTTTTATTCTATAGAGCATTCAATTAAATTAATAAATAAACTCACAATTTTTACTTATCGTGAAAATTATCATATTAAAAGATTATCTACATTAAATTTCATTTTCAAGTAGGACTTAAAATTTTAGAGTACTTTTAATAAGTTAATATTAAGTTTAATTTCCTTTTTGTATGAAGATTTCACAATATCCTTATATGTGACTTATAATTTATTTCCTTTTATATTTTTGTATTTTTCGTGCACGAGGTATGTGAAATTAACTGCTACTATTACTCATGCTAAACTGGATAATTAATCTGACTGATATAATTAGTGTTGCAGATGCGAAAATACCAAATACATGTCAATGTCTGTAATAAAATTTTGATATTCATAAGTAGAATAATGATAATTCAAATCTGTGAATTACTGAATAATGTCATTTTGTTGCTTATTGTATAAGGTTAATTTTTGAATAATTAAGTTAATTTTATGCTTATAAAAATTCTTTAAGTGAATAGTATAGAAGAGATTCTGAACTAAAATTCCATTATTTTTACAAACGATAAATCAACGCTAAAAAAACAATTTTTCTAATAGTTTAGATTATTTAGACCGTGTGAACTTTTTCTACTATTAAAAACTACCTGACTCAGCGTTCTCACATGCTTGTTGGATTAAGTGCCGCTATTCAACTGGCATGCACGCAGGGACGAAAACCTGTTAATGTTAGTGACTGTCGATGATGCATTCAGATTCATCTGTCTGATACATAATGATAATAATGCAAATCTGAGGCAGTGATGTAACACTTGTCAACTTTCGGCCGCATATTGGAATTTTAAAATTTCAAGCATCATGTTTTTTAAAATGTTTATTCTTAATTTTTGTAATAAAATTTTTTTATTGAATAATAATCTTTTGTAAAATTTTTACGAAATTTACCAATTGCAAAAAAATTATCATTAATATAAAAAATTTTTACTTCCCTTTCATTCATTCTATGTTTAAAAATTTCTATAAGTCACTTTTCAGATAAAAAAATAATCATACTGAAAATTATCTAAATTAAAAATTCCTATCTTTTAAAAGAAATAACTATTAATAATAAGTAATTAAAACAATATGTGTATTTCCGATAGATTCTAAATGGTATCATAAATAAAGTAATAGAAATTAACTGCTGCTTTTACGGATAAAAAAATGTATTATGGTTAGTTGGTATCGCCTGGTTGGGAAGATTAACAGATGACAATGGGTATGCAGAACACAGCATATTATCTAAATGATGTTTTCAAAATACAGAGGCTCTTTCTTATGTCGAGGGGAGAATTCTTTAGAGCTAAGTCAGCAACACTTATATAGCAGGGCCCTCAAAAATATGCTTTAAGGTTTGTGAAACATTATCCAATTAATGGAGAGACGGTAGACTGTGTTGCTATTTCGCTGAATCTACATATCTCCATAGAGACAGGTAAAAAGGAAAGTGTTAGTTCTATACAATTCTCGTTTGCGTTTATTTTACATTAAAAATGTGAATGCATCATTAATATTACTTTTTTGCACATAATTCAGATAAAATTTTACTTAAAAATAAAGTTATTCATTTAAGTTTATAGGAAATGCATATTCAAATTTATATTGTTTAACCATTTTTATCTCCTAATAATGAAGTTATCTGTTTTGGACTATATTTTAATGGTTTTTTAGTAGTCACATTATTCTAAACATTTTTCAACCATTTAAGAATGTTTAAGAACATACTTAAATCGATTAAAATGTCCTGGTGTTCGGGTATTCTGATTTTTCTGACGGATAAAGAAAGTTAATCACATTTCTACTGATGCTGCATTAGAAATGTCACATCTATATCGGTAGAGTATTTAAAGCTTTTCTAACTGAAGCGTTAAAAAACTAAAAGAAATCTCATTGTCAAAATTATATTCTTTAACTATATTTTTTTCATAAAACAGAAAATCAGTCTTTAAAAACAATTTTCAAATCCTACTCATTATTATTTTATTGAAGCAACATGTTTATTATTTTAACAAGATTCCGAGTACATCCTGACTGGCCTCATGGACAAATAGTCATACTCATGTAGCTAGTTTCACAGATGCGAATGTGCCAATTGCAAGTAAATGTCTATGATGTATTTAATTCTTCTGGTTTCTGATGTATAATGATAATAATTCAAATCTGAGACTCTAAAGTTATTTTGACCAAATTTGGCTTCTTATTAAAATTTTTAATTTTTTAATTATTCACTTAATTTTAAACTTAGAAAAATTCTTTATATGATTTTTGTAATAGAATGTTGTAATGAATTTTAATTATTAGAAAAGTTCTTACTGAAAAAATTTATTGTGTATTGAGTATGATTAAAATTTAAAAATATTTTTATTCTATAGAGCATTCAATTAAATTAATAAATAAACTCACAATTTTTACTTATCGTGAAAATTATCATATTAAAGATTATCTACATTAAATTTTATTTTCAAGTAGGACTTAAAATTTTAGAGTACTTTTAATAAGTTAATATTAAGTTTAATTTCCTTTTTGTATGAAGATTTCACAATATCCTTATATGTGACTTATAATTTATTTCCTTTTATATTTTTGTATTTTTTCGTGCACGAGGTATGTGAAATTAACTGCTACTATTACTCATGCTAAACTGGATAATTAATCTGACTGATATAATTAGTGTTGCAGATGCGAAAATACCAAATACATGTCAATGTCTGTAATAAAATTTTGATATTCATAAGTAGAATAATGATAATTCAAATCTGTGAATTACTGAATAATGTCATTTTTGTTGCTTATTGTATAAGGTTAATTTTTTGAATAATTAAGTTAATTTTATGCTTATAAAAATTCTTTAAGTGAATAGTATAGAAGAGATTCTGAACTAAAATTCCATTATTTTTACAAACGATAAATCAACGCTAAAAAAACAATTTTTCTAATAGTTTAGATTATTTAGACCGTGTGAACTTTTTCTACTATTAAAATCTACTTGCCGCAGCGTTCTCACATGCTTGTTGGATTAAGTGCCGATATACAACTGGCATGCACGCAGGGACGAAAACCTGTTAATGTTAGTGACTGTCGATGATGCATCCAGTTTCATCTGTCTGATACATAATGATAATAATGCAAATCTGAGGCAGTGATGTAACACTTGAGAACATTTTCCTGTTTATTGGAATGTTCCACTTTCAAGCATCATTATTTTTAAAATCATTTCCTTTTAATTTTCAGAATAAAATTTTTTATTGAATTTTAATTTGTTGTAAACTTTTTATTACACTAAACAATTTCAAACAAATTATTATAAATATAAATAATTTTTTCGCTTTCATTCAAACTCTCTAATATAACTTTTGTAATACATTTTTTTTGTAATACAATTTTTTTGTAATTTTTGTATGATTTTTTTTGTAGCAACAACAGCAGATAAAATTTTAAATACAAATTCAGGAATGCAAAAGTTAAAAGAAGATATAAATTTTCTATTTTTCCTGATTATACTCGAAGATAGGCAAAAGATTAAAATAATATTTATTATTTTCAAAATGAGCAACCGCAACGTTATGACTAGCATAATGGTAAAACAGTTTGTTAAATCTCACTCAGAAGAGAAAATTAAATTGCGTATCAATGGAAAATATATTTTCAAACAACCAGTGCATTCAAATGCTTAATGATAAGAAAATAATATCTAAATTGTATCCTACTGCTGCTGTTAAAATTGTCTGATTCCTAAAGAATATTTATATACTCAGGCGTGAAAATTATTTTTTTAACAAAAACATAATTGAAATATGATTTAAAATTTAGAAATTGATATTAAAATATTTTTCTCATATTATTGGCAAAAATTTAATTAAAAATTCCATTATTCATTTAATATAAGAAAATGAAAACACTAAAAATACCTTCCTTTAAAAATTTTTTCCCTTAAATTCAAACATTGAAGTTGCCGCTGAATTGTTATCAATCTTATCTTCGTTTCAATTGTTCGGGGGTTCTAATGATATCTTTGGCATGGGAAGTGAACTCATGTAGTGACTCAGAATCAATTTCAAACCGTAGGTTCCATTGTTATTACCCCTCGTGGGATAAAAATGACCTTTAATTGACAAACAAAACAAAACTCAAATTTAAAAGTTATTTTTAACACTGTTTTACTAATATGATTTACGCATTATTTTCTATTTAAGATTTTAACTGCTGTTATTTATATAAGCTGGACAAGCTAAGCTCGCTATAAAATTTTTTATTTTAAGTCCCGCATGAAGAAAAAAATAGTTATTCAATCAATATGCTATTTTTGACACTTGTGAAAAAATGAATTTCTTTATAAAATTAACTGAATGATATTTCAAAATAAAGTCTTTCACTCTTATGTTTGATTTGCAATTGATATTTTCTGTAAAAATTTTACTACTCATTCAAATTTAGTAAAACTATGTATTACAAGTAATCAAAGGAAAACAGTTTTCTTAAGCACAAAAATAATAAAATTTATGGAAAATTCAACATTACAATAAGCAGCAAAAATCCGCAAAAATACATTAGTGTTTCTCATTAGAATTATTATCAATAAACTTCAGAATGTCTAACGCTTGAAAAAATCATAGACATTGACTTGCATTTGTTACTTTCATATCTGCGTGACTAACTACATAAGTAAGTCCATTTATCCACTAGGCTAATCACATTGCATTGTTGAGAATATTAAAATTATTAAAACGTTTAATACAAGAAATAACGAAAAGCATTAGAAAAAAGTATTTAAATACTAATTTACAGTTTCATGGAAACTTATATTTAAATAATATAATATTGTGAAGGAATTTTCTTTTAGCTTTTCTTACGTATCAAAAAGTAAATCTACAAGTACTTCATAAACACCGATATGTGTGGATGTGTCATTTCCTCATCAACATGAGTAGGAATACGATTCACTTTCTTTATATTTATCTGAAAAATCATAATATAATAGTAAGCATTCTTAAAGAAATGAAAAATTTTCAGTGAAATTTAAATTCAACAACTTAATTAAAATACTGTAATAAATATATGCCATTATTTTTATAAAATAAAAATGGTTAAACAATATAATTGAAATATGCTTTTCTTCTCACCTTGTAAACAAAACTGTGTTATTGATTAAAACATTATCTGAATAATGTGGAAAAGCAAAAACGTTTATTATTAATGATTTATAATCAGCTAATTCTAATGTTTCAATAAATATGTACAATTAATGATAATTCTAGAAAGTTTTTTATGGTAATATTTGAAAAATTGTAAAAGTAAAATATATGGAAAACTTTTGATTCTTTTGAAGAATTGATTTAATATTATTTTTTATCAAAATTCTTCAATACTTAATATTACATTAATACAAATTCGCACTAGGCATTTTCTTCATAATGCAAAATAAAATATACATTTTATTCTTTGTTATTCTAGTAAGTCAAAATGCGTCGATGAGCCGCCTTGAATAATAAAATATCTTTATACAATAGGTACATATTCAATATATTAGAAAAATTGTTTTATAAATATTGATTTCCTGTTTGATAAAAAGAGTGTGACTAAAGAAAATAATTTGGAGTATAAATATTCTGGTATCTTTTCTTACGATCAGATAGAAAAAGTTTTAATTACAGCATAGATATTAAATGGAATTTCTTCAAGACTAACACATTATAAGCTACGTCAACTAAAATAAATAGAAAAATTAAACAAAATATGTACTCTTCTGGGGACGCACAAATCGTTGACATACGTAAAAATATAGAGACAGATCAACTGAACCCATCGTCACTGAATTAATTGTGATAATATTCTACAAACATAAAAACGCATTTTACGACTGCCCTGCGATTATAAGATCGCTGTCTCAGCTTGGGGTAATCCCCCTTTGACATGAATAAAATTCGTTACTCGGAAAACATCAATTAGATAGCCAGCTGAGATCTGCTCACTCATGGTCATCCATAGTTATAACATTGAGAAGAATCTAACCAACGAACCAACCACTTAATGGAATAGTGCATTTTCTCATCTGCAAAAGCAGAAATTAATGCACACACACACACAGTTAACATCATGCATTTAACCATTCTGATTATATTGGAAATACATGTATTGTATTCATAAAATATCATTAATATTTAATTCCTCTTATAAAAAAAATTGCTAATCTAGTTAATTTTCAATATCATTATTTTTTACCTTAAAATTGATTAATAGAATTTTTTTAAATAACATTTGCGTGAATTGGAAAGTAAAAACTATTAATATTTATAATGATTAATTTACAATCTGTAAAGTTAGTGAAAATTTTTCAGAGTATTATTCAGAGTACAATTCAGAGTACAACGAAAATCGTTCTTTAATAGTACAAAAGCCTTATATTGTACACAAATAATCAAAAAAAATATTAGAAATTATTAATATTATTTCTATATATTAATATTGTTTCTATATATTAATGGTCTGTTATTAAAATATAGTTAGGGATAAATATTTCATGTATAAATCTTCTATTAACATTCCTTACGTATCTGGCAAACAGTTTATAAATATATCATGAACATGAAAACTGGCAAAACAGATTAGAATCTGTAAGAGTAGCAGTTAATTTCAGATACCTCGTGCATGAAGATAACTGAAGTATAAAAAGAAATAAATTATAAGTCAAATTAAAGGATTTTGCAAAATCTATCTATCTATCTATCTATCTATCTATCTATCTATCTATCTATATATATATATATATATATATATATATATATATATATATATATATATATATATATATATATATATATATATATATATATATATATATATATATATATATATATATATATATATATATATATATATATATATATATATATATATATATATATATATATATATATATATATATATATATATATATATATATATATATATATATATATATATATATATATATATATATACTGTAATTTAGTTAATAATAAAAATTACTATCCATTTTTAAGTAATATTTAAAATGAAATTTAATGTATTTAAATTTTCACAGTATGCTAATTTTCACGATAAGTGAATAATTCAATTTATTTATAAAATTAAATGAAATGGAGAAGTATTTCTTGTATAATTTTAAGTATGCTCAATTTCCAATCAGTATTTTCAGTAAAATCATTTCTAAGGATTAAAATTCTTTAAAACTATATATTACAAAATATCAGATGAAGAATATTTTTCTAAGTATAAAGTTAAATAAATTATATATATATATATATATATTGGAAAATTAAAAATTGTAATAAGAATTTATTTCGGTAAAAATTGTATTAGTGTTTCATATTTGAAATAATGTCGTTTTTCAGAATTTTTATGCGTTGAATACATTATAAACATTGACTTGCTATTGTCAATTTGGAATCTTCGTAACTAGCTGCATGAGTCAGACTATTTATCCATGAGGCAAGTCAGGATTAACCGAGACGCGTGTTAAATAATAAAAAGTTTGTTTCTGTAAAATAATAATGAAAAGTGTTTGAAAATTGTTTTTGAATACTTATTTCCTGTTTTATCAAAAGTTGTAGCAAAAAAATATAATTTTGATTATTAATTTTCTTCTAACATTTCTTACCCATCAGATAGGAAAGCTTTAAATTCGGCACCGATATGGATATGTTCTGCTTACTCATGGCCATTTGTTAATCTCCACATTCAGACGATACCAACCAACTATAATACTTTTTTTTCATATGAAAAAAAAAGTTAATTTAAAATACTATCTGCATGAAACCATTTAGAATATATCCGAAATACATCTATTGTATTTATTAATTATTATTAATAGTAATTTCTTTTAATGAGATTGAAATTGTTAATTTAGATTATTTTCAGTATGATTATTTTTTATCTAAAAAGTGAATAATTGAATTTTATAAACATAGTTTGCGAATGAAAGGGAAAGTAAAAATTATTTATATTCATAATAATTTGTTTGAAATTGTTTAGTTTAGTAAAAAGTTTACAACAAATTAAAATTCAATAAAAAAGTGTTTTATGAAAATTAAAAGGAAATGATTTTAAAAAGAATAATGATTGAAAGTGGAACATTCTAATGAGCAGGAAAATGTTCTCATGTTTTACATCACTGTCTCAGATTTGCATTATTATCATTATGTATCCGACAGATGAAACTGGAGACATCACCGACAGTCACTAACATTAAGAGGTTTTCGTCTCTGCGTGCATGCCAGTTGAATATCGGCGCCTCATCCAACCAGCAATTCAGAACGCTAATATAGGTGGCTTTGAATAGTAGAAAAAGTTGACACTGTCTAAAATATTAAATAATCAACATAATTATATATTAATATTAGATAATCAACATTAGATATATTAGATAATCAACATAATATTTGATTAACAACATATTAATAAGATAAACAACATTTAGAAGACAGTTAAACTAAAATATTAGAAAAACCGTCTTTTTCATGTTGATTTATCGTTTGATGAAAAATATATATATATATATTGATAAAATATATTATAGTAAAATTTTGAATATACATCTTCTTTCATGTTAACGCAATAATTAAACTAACAGAAAATATTATAACTCTGTTTAAGATAGACAAGAACCAATTTTTAATCTTAACGAAATTTTATTCGTTATTTGTAAATTTATTAGAAGTGTTAAATTTAAACCAATATCAGAGATATTACACAAAATTAACAGAGGAACATATCAAAATAAGGAAGAAAATTTTTCTTCCGACATAAAACATTTAATTGAGCCAAAAAAAATAGCCATAAAACAGATGGTATCCAAGAACTTCATTAACAGTTTGACTTATCTACACTGTTCTTCAAATATAGGGGAGTGAGCTGCAAAGACTTTGCGTATTGCGCTCTGAGTGAATAGTTGATAGATTTATAACTTATTCTCCACCTCATTTAAAACACGTCCCCAAGTGCTTTAACAAAACAAAATTGTTTTTCCAACTATTATTGCATTAACAGTATTAGAAATATTGCTGTAAATAATTATTTCAGTTTTGATGGAAAAAAAAACACATTTTTAAAGCAAAGATATTTCAAGATTCATATCCTCTTACATTAAAAAAATAATTGAATTTTTATTCAAAATCTCATTCCAGTAATACCAGGATATATATTCAAGTAGTAATTTCTAGACATTAAAAAATAATGTAATTATGTTTATGATAGAATATTTTTTCATTTGTGTAAATTCAGAAATATTTTAGATGCAATAAAGAAAAAAATTTAGATTTGATTTCTTATAATTAGTTTTCCGAATAACATCACACTTTAAAGGAATAATGATCACTGATATGCACTTATGTGTGAGCTTTAACACACTGTTTATCCTCTATGCTATTCTTAACGTTGTGGTAGCACACTTTAAATATTAAAAAAAATGTTTGCCTGTACATCAAAATAGAACGAAAAATTGCCTGTTTTACCTATTGGATTACTAAATTTCCAATCAAAATTCTATTTGTTTTTGTTGTTACGTACGGCACTTAGACAAGCAAAACTCGCTTAACCGTTGGCTTTGTGAACATCAGAGAGAGAGATAGGGAATGAAAGAGAGAGAGAGAGAGAGAGAGAGACTGAGAGAAAGAGAGAGATAGGGAAGGAAAGGGAGAGAGGGATACATGTATATATAGAAAGAGGAATATATATATATATATATAGGAATGAATAGGGAGATATAAAGGACGAGGGAGATAAAGAAAGAGAGACAGAGAAAGTGTTTAGTTGTTTTTACCTTTAATTTGAGCATCTCGAACATGAAAGTACAAAATTGTGCTCTAAATTCCTCAGACAGAAGAAACTTTTCTTAAAATTTAAAGAAATTGTAAATATGTAGTGATAACTGTATTTAATAAGGAACAATTTTTTACAAGTTATTTATAATTAATTCAAATTTTAGGGAGTTGTTTATCGAAACCACGTAAGAATATATTTTGTATAATAAAAAAAAGGAAATATTCTTAGCAAATCCAATAATTTTAATAAGCACTCTGTAACAATACTTTGATTTGTGTGGGAGAATCAATTTACCATCATTTAACTTCAAAATAATTTAATTTTAAATGTATACAGATAAGCTTTAGTCTACTTATAAATATCGTGAGTAGCATAAATAGAAAGATGATTTATTCATCGAGCAATAGAAAGCGTGAGATAAAGTAATAGTAAAGTTTTAAATATTATATAAATAATAAAAATATTAGAAATTTTGATTTATAAATATTGATATACTATTTGATAACAAATATATTTTACGATAAATATTTTTGTACAAATTTTATCTTACAATGGTATTTAAGTGGTATTTGAATATGTCATAGGCATGTCGACAGATAAAGCATTCGCTTCATCTGTGAAATTAGCTGTTAAATTCAAATACTTCAATCACGAAACCACTTAGAATATATAAGAAATACTTTAAAAGCTATATAAAAGTATTTTGCTATGTATGAATATAAACATAGTACCTTATTAGTGTGACTCTTAATATTTATGTCCTGTTTGAAGAAAAAAATTATGAAAATAATTCATCACTAATTTTTAACACAAGTGAAAAATTGAATTTCTTTATCAAATTAACAATGAAATCTAAAAATAAAATATTTTACTGTTAATTACCTTCAATTTGCACTCGGAGAATTCCGTGCAAATTTCACAGTGCCTATTCAAATTCAGTAAAAATTTGTAATGCATATAATCGGAATAAAAGAATTTCATAAGTATAAAATTGATTGGAAATTAAACATTACAATAAGCAGCAAAAGTTACAATATTGTGTCTCTCAGATTTGAATTATTATCAATATACTTCAGAATACTCAAATTTTTAAAACATCATTGACACTGACTTGCATTTGGTACGTTCAAATCATCGTGACTAACTGAATAAATTAGACCATTTATACACTAGGCTAGTCTTAGTGCACTAAGAAGCATATTAAAATAGCTAAAATGTTTCATATTATTTGGAAATAATAAAAAAATGTTAGAAATATGTTTTTAAATACTGATCTCCAGTTTTATGTACAAATATATTTGAATATAATAAATTTGTGAGAGATTTTCTTTTAACTTTTCTTAAGCATCAAAAAGAAAAATCTTAAAATATATCATACAAAGCGATATGTATGGATGAGGCATATTTCCTCATCAGCATGAGTAGAAATAAGATTCAATTTCTTTATTTATCTAAAAAATCAGAGTATGTTAGTACGCATTCTGAAATAGATGAAAAACGTTCAGCGAATTTTAAATTAAAAAAATTTATTAAAATATTGTAAAAATATATGCCATTATTATTATAAAACAAAAGTGGTTAAACAATATAATTTTGAATATGCATATTTTTTTACATTAAATGTATAACAGTATTATTAAAATATTATCTGGATAATGTGTAAAGTAAAAACATTTAATGACGTATAATTAACCATTTTTAATTTTTAAATAAATATTTACAATTATTGCAAATTTCTAGAAATTTATTAATGGTAATAATTAAAAAATTAAATTGAATAATGCAAAAATATTCTGGAACAAAGTGAAAAAAAATACTTCAGGGATGTTAAGCAAAGTTTCCAAATCATTTTTCGATCATATTGAATCAGTGTACATATACAGCCCAAAATCAATGTATCTGAAATTGTAAGCTATATATAGTTATAAGGAAGGCTTAACATCCTTAAATCCGCTCTTATCCATTGAGCCAACAAGGCTTCAACTCAACCCCATTTCAATTAAATGAGATAAAATTCCAGTTGAAAAATTTCAACTCACTCATTATCTCTCAAATACATTTACCTGAAATGATTTTTTATTAAATTAATAGAGAATTTAGATTTATTTACATAATAATATATGAACTTTTTATTCTTCCATTACAGTCTGTATTTATTTTCTAGATATTTTTAATAAATAAAACAATTTTGTATAAGAATAAAAAATTTTGGAGTTAAATATGTATCTTTTAGCTAACTAAAATCTTTGAATATTTCACAATTCTTCAATGTAGATATCTAGATATCTGTAATCAATTTATATTTTTCTAATATAATATTAAACTAAGGAGAAATAATTAATCTATTGAAAAGTAATAAAATTATAAAAAGAATTGATAATAAAAAAAAAGTTTGAGAAAACGTTCTGTAATTTAAATGCATCGTTCTTTTAAATTATTTTTATCTGTGTAATATTTATACAAAATATTATTGTTTTTATGTATCATTTAAAATAATTAGAGTAATTAACTCTTTTTTATCTTCTCTAACAACATAAAATTTTGAAATAGAAGTTTATTTCGTTGATTTATTGAAAATAACTTATAAGATACGTCAGATTTCAAAAATTACATTTCACTCATAAGGACATATTTATTAATTAAAATTAATTACACTCTTTACTAATAGTGTGATTTAGGAGACATATGTACAGATTTATATGTGTCGTAAAAGCAAAAATCTTCAATCACGAATTTATAAACTATCACTATATCGATGAAAAAAAATGAAATTCAAGAGGAATAATTTTTGAATTATTTTAAAATGTTTTAGTGCCTTTAACTAATGAGAAAGTCTTTTTTGGAACAAACAATAAGTTGAGTTTCTGATATGATTTGTTATCATCTGAACATCATACTGCAGCAGATAGATATCATTATTGGCACTGATACTCTTTACCATGTTATATATACTTTCATACCATCAGAAGCATCAGTTTCAATGGGGGCACTTTTACGAACATGCCAACCAGATGACGGAAGGAAATGTTTAAAGAAATACAAATGTATATTTTATAATTAAAGTACTTGCACATTATTAAAAATATTGCTTAAATCGCTATTTAAAATGCGTCAATATCATAAGTTAACACTTTTAGACATACAATTTGCATACTTAGAAATTAATGTTTTGAAAACACTGAAAATTTTTAATTAACGTCGAATATAAATTAAAACATAAGCTAATCCTTTAAAAATAATCCTTTGATAAATTTATTTAGAAATTTTAAATATAAACAAAAATATTTATAAAAATATTTAAAATTTAATATGTGAGTATATGTCTCGTTAAATATTTTTATTCGTATATATAATATTACATGATATAAATTAAATCACATTTTAATTGCCTTTAAATAGATTAAAGCATAAGTTAATGCAATAGAAATATTCCTTTCATTAATTTATTTAGGAAAATGAAACGAATATTTAAAAAAATATTTCTAAAATTATTGAAAATTTTAATTAGTCACGTTATAGTTTAAATTTCCTTTTTTAATCTTTAATGTAATTTAAGTGTCTCAGATTTTATTTACCTTTTTTGACTGATGAAACGCCAATACATTTAAAACATTGTGAATTTGTTGTTATAAGTAGAGACTTTATCAACCAAGCAAATGAAAGGGTGTAATAAGGTAATTTAAAATGTAGAATCCCAAATTTAAAAATTACAATCCTTATAGATTATTTGTAAAATAGTTTTATCGTTGCTTATTTTATATCTGAAATTAGTAGTTGTAAAATTATTTCACTAATACAGTAAAGATATATTTATAGTTTACTATAAATCTAATAAATCTGAACAGATAACAATTTTTAAAATCATTTCCTTCTATGTATATGACTCATTGCTAAATATACTACATTGATAGAAAAAAATTGGTAAGTACTTTTGACCAAAATATTACCTATTTTCAAATTACAGTTTGAAAAATAATAAAATCATTTATTAATGATTATAAATAGTTTAATAAAAAGGACATCCTATTTAAAAATTTATCGTTAATGGAAATATTATAGTTTTTATACCCAAATAAACAGTGAATATTGTTTTGCTTATGTATGATCAAAAGCGTTAGAAAAACTGTCGCTTATCTTTCCGTTTACGTTACTGAATTTCTATTTAAGATTTTATCTGTTGCTACTTATAAAAGCTGGACAAGCCAAGCTCCGTATAAAGTTTTTATTTTCAGTCCCGTATGAAGAAAAATAATAGTTATTCTATCAGTATGCTATTTTTAACACATGTAAAAAATGAATTTCTTTATAAAATTAACTGAATGATATTTCAAAATAAAGTACTTCACTCTTAATTACGTTTAATTTACATTTGACGATTTTAGTAAAAATTTTACTACTCATTCAAATTCAGTAAAACTATATATTACAAGTAATCAAAGGAAAACAATTTTCTTAAGCGTAAAATTAATAAAATTTATTGAAAATTCCACATTACAATAAGCAGAAAATGTCCACAAGATGTTCTTTAGTGTTTCACATTTGAATTATTATCATTAAACTTCACAATGTCTAAAGCTTGAAAAATCAGAGATATTGACTTGCATTTGGTACTTTCGTATCTGCGTGACTAACTACATAAGAAAGGCCATTTATCCGCTAGGCTAATCACATTGCATTGCCGAGAATATTAAAATAGCTAAAACGTTTAATACAATAAAGGAAGAACAAAAAGCATTAGAAAAATGTATTTAAATACTATTTTCCAGTTCCATAAAAATTATATTTAAATATAATATTGTGAAAGAATTTTCTTTTAACTTTTCTTATGCATAAAAAAAAAGTACAAGTACTACATTCACACTGATTTGTGTAGATGTGTCATTTCCTCTTCAACATGTGTAGGAATACGATTCACTTTATTTATCTGAAAAATCATAATATATTGGTAAGCATTCATATAGAAATGAAACATTTTCAGCGAAATTTAAATTTAACAACTTTACTAAAATATTGTAATAAATACATGCCATTATTTTTATAAAATAAAAATGGTTGAACAATATAATTCGAATATGCATTTTTTTCACCTTGTATACAAAACTGCGTTATTGATTAAAATATTATCTGAATAATGAGGAAAAGCAAAAACATTTAATATTAATGATGTATAATAAGCCATTTCTAATGTTTAAATAAATATGTACAATTAATGATAATTCTAGAAATTTATTTATGGTAATATTTCAAAAATTGAATTTTAAAAATAAATTAAAAATATATATTCTTTGGAAATTTTATAAATATAATATATGGAAAAATTTTGATTGTTTCGAAGAATTCATTTAATATTATTTTGTATCAAATTACTTCAATTCTTAATATTACATGATAAAAATTCGCCCTATGCACTTACTTCATAATGTAAAGTAAAAATTACATTTTTATTCTTTTTTATTCTAGCAAGTCAAAATGCGACGAAAAGCCGCCATGAAAAATAGAAAATCTTTATACAAAGGTACATATTCAATATATTAGAAAAATTGTTTTAAAAATATTGATTTCCTGTTTGATAAAAAAGTTGTGACTAAAGAACATAATTTTGAGTATAAATATTCTGGTACCTTTTCTTACGGTCAGATAGAGAAAGTTTTACTTACAGCATAGATATTAAACGGAACTCCATCATGACTAACACATTATAAGCTACGTCAACTAAAATAAATAGAAAAATTAAACAAAATATGTGTTCTTCTGTAGACATACAAATCGTTGACCTACGTAAAAATAAAGAGATAGATCAACTTGCCAAAAGATGGAGAAAATTCAATAACAGCAACACCATCAAAGTAATTCTTAAATATGTGAAAACGATTGCAAGATACCGTCTAAGAGAAAATAACATTAAAAATGACTCAAAGATTTAATGTAAAATAAGATCAAGAAGAGACATCTCTAGAATTATCAATCGAGTTAGAAACGATAACTATCGAGAGGAGAAGATGCGGAGAGATGGCAACAAGAACCCATCGTCACTGAAATAATTGCGAAAATATTCTAACATCAAAACGCATGTTTGACTGCCCTGCGACTATGAGATTGCTGTCTTAGTTTGAGGTATATCCCCCTTCGACATGAATAAAATTCGTTACTCCGAAAACATCAATTAGATAGCCAGCTGAGATCTGCTCACTCATGGCCATACACAGTTTTAACATTGAGAAAAAACTAACAAACCACCTAATGGAATAATGAATTTTCTCATCTGCAAAAGCAGAAATTAATGCAGTTATCATTATGCATTTAACCATTTAGATTGTATCGTAAATACATATATTGTATTCATAAAATATCATTAATATTTAATTCCTCTTATAAGAAAAATTTGCTAATCTAAAAATATTTCAATATCAATATTTTTTACCTTAAAAGTGATTAATAGAATTATTTTAAATAAAATTAGCATAAATTGGAAAGAAAATATTATTAATATTAATAACGATTTATTTACAATCTGTAAAAATAATGAAAAAGTTTTAAACTAATTAAAATTCAATAAAGTTTTGTATAGTAAAATTAATAAATAAAGTGTTATCAAAAGTATAACACCCCTGAAAAATTCGACATTCCAATAAGCATGAAATAACCGAAAAAATTACATTACAGTCTCAGATTTGCATTATTATCATTAAATGTAAGAAAGATCAATTTGAATACACGATAGACCATCACTTGCATTCAGAGACTTTCGTTTCTATGTGAATACTTTTTAAATTCTGACTGTTTAACAAGAGAGTAAGAACGCGCGGGCAGCGTTAGGAAGTTCTGAATAGAAGAAAGGTTTGTCACAGTACATAAAATATAAAACATTAGAAATATTGTCTTCATTATGCTGATTTCCTATGTGGTGTAAAAATAATGTTAACATATATAATTTTAAATATGCTTCATCTTTTTTAATAGAAGAAATAATTAAATTCATAAAAAATATATCTGAATATAGGCTGCAAATATTTTATTCTTAACTAAATTTTATTTGCTGATTGCAAAGTTTTAATGGAATTTTTAATATAATCAATTTTTAGAGTTATGTTTATTGTACAAAATTCGTTAAGAGAAATATCAAAATATGAAAGAAAAATATTTTTAAAACAAGCCATTTAAATGTGTCAAAAATTGCCATCAAAGGAATTGTCTGCAACAATTGAATTAACATCGTTACTTATCAGCAATGTCCTTTAAATATACGGAAGAATTGCACAGATGTCACATTGTGATACCAGAATGAACAACTGTTAGCTTCAAATCATTTTACCATCACTCCAGTTAGAACACGTTAACGTGTATCAAGATTTTAAAATAATGTAAAAAGAAAACTATATATCAACGTTAGAAAACTGTATCAACCTTTTAAAAAAATGAAATTACTTTGTTGATATAAGAATGCATAAACCATATTAGTAAAACAGTGTTAAAATTATTTATAAAACTTCAGTTTTGTTTTGTTTGTCAATTAATAATCATTTTTGTCACACCAGGGCTAATTAGACCGGGACCTACAGTTTGAAATAGATTCTGAGCCACTATATACAACCATACACAACGTGGGATTCGAACCCACGAACAGATTGAACTGCAGGTTAGATAGATAACAATTCAGAGCTTTGGTCGATGTTTGAATTTTAGGAATAAAATTTTAAAGCAAGTTATTTTTAGTATTTTTATTTTCTTATATTAAATGAATAACGGAATTTTTATGTAAATTTTAGCCAAAAATATTAGACAAATATTTCAATTTCAATTTCTAAATTTTAAATCATATTTCAATTATGTTTTTGATAAAAATAAATTTCACTCGTGAGCATAAAATTTTTTTCTAGGAATCAGACAATTTTAACAACAGCAGTAATGAAACAATTTAGATATTATTTTCTTATAATTAAGCATTTGAATGTCCTGTGTGTTTGAAATTATATTTTTCATTGATACGCAATTTAAATTTCTCTTCTGAGCGAGATTTTACAAACTGTTTTTCCATTATGCTACTCATAACGTTGCGGTTGCTCATTTTAAAAAGTAGAAAAATTATTTTGCTTATGTACAATTAAGAGTAGAAGAAAATTTATATCTTCTTTTACCTTTTTCATTCCTATATTTGTATTTAAAATTTTGTCTGCTGTTGTTGCTACTTATTACACTTGCAATGTTACCTATGCAATTAAAGTCATGGGGAATTTCTTTCCCTTAGTCAGAGAACAACGGGAAGTGCGACTTTGCTCTGAAGTCCTCAGATTGAAAAATTGTATCTCAATAAAAAAGAAAAATGTAAATATTTAGTGCAAATTATATATAATAAAGAAATAATTTTTACAAGATATTTACAATTAATTCAAATTCTGTGGAGTTGTTTATGGTACCTAAGTGAAAATATAATTCATGATAAAAAAAATGAAAATATTCTTAAAAATATATATTTTATAATAAGCATACTATAGCGAATTTTCAATTGGTGTGCGAGAGAATTAATCTATTATGATTTATTTTAAAAAATTGAATTTTGTGAATGGATCCAGATTACTCAATCTCTCAATAGCGTGAGAAGAATTAACATTTAGACGTTTTATCCATCAAGCAATTCAGAGCGCTCAGAAAAACTTCCTATAAGAGTAGTAAAGTTTTATATTTTGAACAAATAATCAAAGTAATAGAAGTTTTGCTTTAACAATATTGATTTACTATTTGACAAGAAATATATTTTACGAATAAAATCGTGTGTGCGAATCTTCACTTAACTTTTCAGACGTATCAAGCAAAGGTATAAAAATTTATCGTTGAGATGGGGTTTAATAAAGCATCGTTTTCTTGCATCTATAAAATTAGTTGTTAATTTCCAGATACTTCAATCACGAAACCAAACAGAATATATAAGACATACATTAAAAGCATGAAAGTATTTTGCTAAGTCTGAATATAGACATAGTATCTTATTATTATAATTCTTAATATTTAAGTCCTATTTGAAGAAAAAAATTATGTAAATAATTTATCAATAAGCTATTTTTAACACAAGTGAAAATTTGAATTTTTTATCAAATTAACTGACACTTATATAAAAAATATTTTACTGTTAATTATATTCTATTAGCAATCGAAAAATTCAGAAAAATTTTACACCTGATTCCAATTCAATAAAACTGTGTATTACAAAAAAATCATACGCAGAGAATTTTTATAAGCATAAAATTAAATTATTTATTTAAAAATTCAACCTGATACAATAAGCAACTAAAATGACATTAATGAGTAATTCACAGATTTGAATTACCATTATTATGTTTATGAATATCAAAATTTTATTGTAGACATTGACATAAATTTGGTATTTTCGTATCTGCGACACTAATTATATCAGTCAGATTATTTATCCAGTTTGGCATCGGTAAAATTAGCAGTTAATTTCACATACATTCTGCGCGAAAAATAAAAAAATAAAAAAGGATATAAATTATAAGTCACTTAAAATGATATTGGGAAATATTCATACAAAAAGGACTTTAAATTAATAGTAATTTACTAAAAGTACTGTAAATTTTTCAGTCCTTCTTGAAAATAAAATTTAATTTAGATAATCCTTGAATATGATACATTTCTCGATAAGTAAAATGTTGAGTTTATATATAAAATTAACTAAATGCAATTAAAGAATAATTTATTTTAATTTTAATTTTGCTCAGTTCACAATAAATTTTTTCAGTAAGAACTTTTCTAACAATTAAAATTCAGTAAGAGTTTCTATTACAAAAATAATGTAAGAAATATTTCTAATTATGAAATTAAGAGAATTATTAAAAATTGTAATCAGGATTTAAATTCGTTCAAAATTACTTAAGTGTCTCAGATTTGAATTATTATCATTATACCTCAGAAGCCAGAGGAATTAATTTCATCATAGACACTGACTTGCAATTGGCACTTTCGCACCTGCGAAACTAGCTACATGAGTATGACTCTTTATCCATGAGGCCAGTCAGGATGCAATCGGAGGCTTGTTAAAATAATAAACATGTTAGTTCAATAAAATAATAATGAATAGGATTTGAAAATTGTTTTTAAAGAGTGATTTCCTGTTTTATGAAAAAAATATAGTTAAAGAATATAATTTTGACAGTGAGATTTCTTTTAGTTTTTTAACGCTTCAGTTAGAAAAGCTTTAAATACTGTACCGATATAGATGTGACATTTCTAATGCAGCATCAGTAGAAATGTGATTAACTTACTTTATCCGTCAGAAAAATTATCCGAACAACAGGACATTTTAATTGATTTAAGTATAAACTTAATAATTCTTAAATAATTGAAAAATGTTTATAGAATAATGTTACTACTGAAAAAGTATTAAAATATAGTCCAAAACAGATAGTTTCATTATTATGAGGTAAAAATGGTTAAACATATAATTTTGAATATGCATTTCCTATAAACTTAAATGAATAACTGTATTTTTAAGTAAAATTTTATCTGAATTATATGCAAAAAAATAATATTAATGGTGAATTCACATTTTTAATGTAAAATAAACGCAAACCAAGAATTGTATAGAACTAACACTTTCCTTTTTACCTGTCTCTATGGAGATATGTAATAAAATATAAAATCTATAAAATTATTTATATTAATAATAATTTGTTTGCAATTGGTAAATTTCCTAAAAATTGAACAACAAATTATTATATTCAATAAAAAAAAATTTATTACAAAAATTAAGAATAAACATTTTAAAAAATATGACGCTTGAAATTTTAAAATTCCAATAAGCAGCAGAAAGTTGACAAGTGTTACATCACTGCCTCAGATTTGCATTATTATCATTATGTATCAGACAGATGAATCTGAATGCATCATCGACAGTCACTAACATTAACAGGTTTTCGTCCCTGCGTGCATGCCAGTTGAATAGCGGCACTTAATCCAACAAGCATGTGAGAACGCTGAGTCAGGTAGTTTTTAATAGTAGAAAAAGTTCACACGGTCTAAATAATCTAAACTATTAGAAAAATTGTTTTTAGCGTTGATTTATCGCTTGTAAAAATAATGGAATTTTAGTTCAGAATCTCTTCTTTACTATATGAGAAAATATATTGAAATAGTATTTTCTAAATATTAAATCACATTTTAGCTATGTATATGATAGAAAATATTTTTAATAAATTTAATTCAGTAAATTTAATAAATTATCTATATTAATTAAACATTTTTAGAAGCAGTAAAGAAAAAAAATTAGATACGGTTTCTAATAATTATGTTTCAGAATGACCTAGCAGTTTAAAGACATCATGGCCACTGATATACTATTATGAGGGAGTTTTAGCACACTGCTCTTAAACCATGCTAGTCATGTTGTTGTGGAAGCACTTTTTAAATAGTAGAAATATTGTTTGCCTGTTGATCAAAAGTATGCAAAAATTGCTTTTTCTCTTACGTTTTGCTTTACTAAATGTCTTCAGAATTTTATCTGCTTTTGTTGTTACGTACGACATTTGGACAAGTAAAATGTGAGTAAGAGTTACAGTTAATTTTTTATTATTCTATCAAGTCAAAATGCGTAGGACAGCCTTCTTGAATAATAGAAAAACCTTATTCAATAAATATGTGATCAAAATATTAGAATATGTATTTTATAAATGTTGATTTCCTGTTTGATAAAAAAAAAGTGTGACTAAAGAACATAATTTTTAGTATAAATATTCTGGTATCTTTTCTTACGTATCATATAGAAATGTTTTACTTCAGCATAGATATTAAACGGAATTCCTTCAAGACTAACACATGATATGGAACGTCAACTAAAATGAAGTGAAGAATTAAACAAAATATGTATTCTGCTGTGGAAGCACAAATCATTTACACCTTTTTTTTAACAGAAGTGAAAAATTGAATTTCTCTATCGAATTAACAGTGAAATCTAAAAATAAAATATTTTACTCTTAATTACGTTTAATGTGCAATCGGAGAATTCCCCGCAAATTTCACAGTGCTTATTCAAATTGAGTAAAACTGTGTAATCCAAATAATCGGATATAAAAAAATTTCATAAGTATAAAATTGTTTGGAAATTCAACATTACAATAAGCAGCAAAAGTTACATTTTTGTGTCTCAGATTTGAATTATTATCACTATACTTCAGAATGTCAACATTTTTAAACATCATTGATACAGACTTGCAATTGGTAAGTTCATATCAGCGTGATTAACTGCATATATTAGACCATTTATCCACTAGGCTAGTCACAGTGCACGAAGAAGCATATTAAAATAGCTAAAATGTTTGATATAATTAAGAAATAAAATATTAGAAAAATATTTTTAAATACTGATCTCCATTTTCATGAAAAAATATATTTGAATATAAAAAATTTGTGAAAGATTTTCTTTTAAATTTTCTTACGCATCAAATAGAAAAATCTTAAAATATCTCATAAACACCGATATGTATGGATGAGGCATATTTCCTCACAAACATGAGTAGAAATAAGATTCAATTTCTTTATTTATCCTAAAAATCAGAGTACTTTAGTTTGCATTCTGAAATAAATAAAAAACGTTCAGCAAATTTTAAATTCAAAAAATTTATTAAAATATTGTTAAAATATATGCTATTATTAATTATAAAACAAAAATGGTTAAACAGTATAATTTTGAATATGCATCGTTTCTTACATTAAATGTATAAAAGAATTATTAAAATATTATCTGGATAATGTGTAAAATAAAAACATTTAATATTAATGACGTATAATTAAAGATTTTTAATTTTTAAATAAATATTTACAATTAATGCAAATTTCTAGAAATTTATTAATGGAAATAATTAAAAAATTAAATTGAATAATGCAAAAATATTCTGGAACAAAGTGAAAAAAAATACTTCAGGGATGTTAAGCAAAGTTTCCAAATCATTTTTCGATCATATTGAATCAGTGTACATATACCGCCCATAATCAAGGTATCTGAAATTGTAAGCTATATATAGTTATAAAGAAGGCTTAACATCCTTAAATCCGCTCTTATCCATTGAGCCAACAAGGCTTCAACTCAACCCCATTTCAATTAAATGAGATAAAATTCCAGTTGAAAAATTTCAACTCATCTCTCGTAAATACCTTTACCTGAAATGATTTTTTTTATTAAATTAATACAGAATTTAGATTTATTTGCATAATAATATATGAACGTTTTTATTCTTCCATTGCAGTCTGTATTTATTTTCTAGATATTTTTTAATAAATAAAATAATTTTGTATAAGAATAAAAAATTTTGGAGTTAAATATGTATCTTTTAGCTAATTAAAAAACTTTGAACATTTCACAATTCTTCAATGTAGATATCTAGATATCTGTAATCAATTTATATTTTTCTAATATAATATTAAATTTAGGAGAAATAATTAATCTATTGAAAAGTAATAAAATTATAAAAAGTATTGATAATGAAAAAAAAATTTTGAGAAAATGTTCAGTAATTTAAATGCATCGTTCTTTTAAAATATTTTTATCTGTGTAATATTTATACAAAATATTATTGTTTTTATGCATCACTTAAAATAATTAGATTAATTAACTCTTTTTTATCTTCCTTAACAATATAAAAATTTGAAATAGAAGTTTATTTCGTTGATTTATTGAAAATAACCTATAAGATACGTCAGATTTCAAAAATTTCATTTCACTCATAAGGAAATATTTAATAATTAAAATTAATTAAACTTTATTAACAGTGTGATTTAGGAGACATATTTAAAGATTTATATGCGTCGCAAAAGCACAAAACTGCAATCACAGATTTATAAACTACCACTATATCGATGAAAAAAAATGAAATTCAAGAGGAATAATTTTTGAACTATTTTAAAATGTTTTAGTGCCTTTAACTTATGAGAAAGTCTTTTTTAGAACAAACAATAAGTTGCGTTTCTGATATGATTTTTTATCATCTGAACATCATACTGCAACAGATAGATATCATCATTGGCACCGATAATCTTTAACATGTTATATTTACATTCATACCATCAAAAACATCAGTTTCATTGGGGTCACTTTTAAAACATGGCAACAACATTACGGCAGGAAACGTTTTAAAATATAGAAAAGTATATTTAATAATTAAAGTACTTGCATATTTATAAAAAATATTGTTTATATTGTATTTAAAATACGTCAATATCGTAAGTTAGAACATTTTGATATACATATTGCATACTTTGAAATTAATGTTAGGAAAATACTTTAAATATTTTTAGTTAAGATTAAATAAAAAATAAAGTGTAATTTATTCCTTTAAAAATATTCCTTTGATAAATTTATTTAGTGATTTTAAACATAAAGAAAATAATTAAAATTTAAAATGCGAATATGTCTCGTTAATTTAAATGTTTTTATTCGTAAATATAATATAGATATAAATTAAATCACATTTTAATTGCATGTATATAGATTAAGGCATAAGTTAATGCAATAAAAGTATTCCATTCCTTAATTTATTTAGTAAAATGAAACGAATGATGAAAAAATATATAAAAAAATTATTGAAAATTTCAAATGGTCAAGTTATAGCTTAAATTTTCTTATTTAATCTCTCTCTCTCTTTAATATAATTTAATTTGTGTGTCTCAGATTTTATTTACCATTATTGCCTGATCAAACGCCAGTACATTTAAAACATCACAAATAAAAGTTAGTTTTAGAAAGTACTTCAAGCATTCGAACCAGCTGAATTTGTTGTTTTAAGTAGACAACTTATCAACCAAGCAAATAAAAAGGTGTAACGGAAAGGTGTGAGATGGTAATTTAAAATGTAGAATCCCATATTTAAAAATTACAATCCTTGCACATTATTTATAAAATAGTTTTATTATTGCTAATATCATATCTAAAATAAGTAGTTGTAAAATTATTTCACTAATACAGTAAAGATATATTTATAGTTTATTATAAATCTAATAAATCTGAACAGATAACATTTTTTTTAAATCATTTCCTTCTATGTATATGACATATTGCTAAAATATACTACATTGATACAAAAAATTGGTAAGTACAAGCGGAAAAATAGCATACTGATAGAATAACTTTTTTTTCTTCATACGGGACTTAAAATTAAAAACTTTATAACGAGCTTGGCTTGTCCAGCTTTTATAAGTAACAACAGATAAAATCTTAAATAGAAATTCAGTAACATAAAAGGAAAGAGAAGCGACAGTTTTTCTAACGCTTTTGATCATACATCACTAAAACAATATTTACTGTTTATTCGGATATAATAAGTAGAATTTTTCCATTAACGTGATATTTTTAAATAGGATGTCCTTTGTATTAAACTATTTATAATAATTAATAAATGATTTAATTATTTTTCCAAACTGTAATTTGAAAATAGGTAATATTTTGGTCAAAAGTACTTACCAATCATTTTGTATCAATGTAGTATATTTTAGCAATGAGTCATATACATAGAAGGAAATGATTTTAAAAATTGTTATCTGTTCAGATTTATTAGATTTATAGTAAACTATAAATATATCTTTACAGTATTAGTTAAATAATTATACAACTACATATTTCAGATATGAAATAAGCAATAATAAATGCAATCCTTCCAGATTATTTGTAATTAATGATATTACAAATAATCTGGAAGGATTGTAATTTTTAAATATGGGCTTCTACATTTTAAATTACCTTATTACACACTTGCATTTGCTTGGCTGATAAAGTGTCTATTTATAACAACAAATTCACAATGTTTTAAATGTATTGGTGTTTCATCAGTCAAAAATGGTAAATAAAATCTGAGACACACAAATTAAATTACATTAAAGATTAAATAAGAAATATTTAAGCAATAACGAGACCATTTGAAATTTTCAATAATTTTATAAATATTTTTTTCATTATTACTTTCATTTTACTAAATAAATTAATGAGAGGAATATTTTTACTGCATTAACTTATGCTTTAATCTATTTAAAGGCAATTAAAATGTGATTTAATTTATATCAAGTGTAATATTGTATATACGAATAAAAAATATTTAACGAAACATTTACTCACATTTCAAATTTCAAATATTTTTATAAATATTTATTTTACATTTAAATTTCTAAATAAATTTATCAAAATAATATTTTTAAAGGATTAGCTTACGCTTTAATTTATATTCGACGTTAATTAAAACTGTTCTGTGTTATCAAAACATTAATTTCTAAGTAAGCAATATGTATATCAAAATGTTCTATCTTACGACATTGACGTATATTAAATACAATATAAACAATATTTTTTAATAATATGCAAGTACTTTAATTATTAAATATACTTTTCTATATTTTAAAACATTTCCTGCCGTAATGTTGTTGGCATGTTTTAAAAGTGACCCCAATGAAACTGATGTTTTTAATAGTATGAATGTAAATATAACATGTTAAATATTATCGGTGCCAATGATGATATGTATCTGCTGCAGTATGATGTTCAGATGATAAAAAATCATATCAGAAACGCAACTTATTGTTTGTTCTAAAAAAGACTTTCTCATAAGTTAAAGGCACTAAAACATTTTAAAATAGTTCAAAAATTATTCCTCTTGAATTTCATTTTTTTTCATCGATATAGTGGTAGTTTATAAATCTGTGATTGCAGTTTTGTGCTTTTGCGACGCATATAAATCTTTAAATATGTCTCCTAAATCACACTGTTAATAAAGTTTAATTAATTTTAATTATTAAATATTTCCTTATGAGTGAAATGAAATTTTTGAAATCTGACGTATCTTATAAGTTATTTTCAATAAATCAACGAAATAAACTTCTATTTCAAATTTTTATACTGTTAAGGAAGATAAAAAAGAGTTAATTAATCTAATTATTTTAAATGATACATAAAAACAATAATATATTTTGTATAAATATTACACAGATAAAAATATTTTAAAAGAACGATGCATTTAAATTACTGAACTTTTTCTCAAACTTTTTTTTTCATTATCAATACTTTTTATAATTTTATTACTTTTCAATAGATTAATTTTTTTCTCCTTAATTTAATATATTATATTAGAAAAATATAAATTGATTACAGATATCTACATACACGAATTGTGAAAAATTCAAAATTCATATAGTTAACTAAGGGGGATTATTATTTTACTCTAAAATCTTTTATTCTTATACAGAAGTATTTTATGTACTACCAAATGTCTAGAAAATAAATACAGACTGTAATGGAAAAATAAAAAATTCTTATATTATTATGTAAACAAATCTAAATCTATTATAAAATTTAAATAAGAAATTCATTACAGGTAAAGGTATTTACGAGAGATAACGAGTGAATTGAAATTTTTCAACTGGAATTTTATCTCATTTAATTGAAATGTGGTACGGCTGAAGCCTTGTTGGCTTAATGGAAGAGAGCGGATTTAAGGATGTTAAGCCTTCCCCTTATAACTATATATAGCTTACAATTTCAGATACCTTGATTATGGGCTGTATATGTACACTGATTCAATATGATCGAAAAATGATTTGGAAACTTTGCTTAACTTACCTGAAGTACTTTTTGTCACTTTGTTCCAGAATATTTTTGCATTATTCAATTTAATTTTTCAATTATTACAATTAATAAATTTCTAGAATTTGCATTAATTCTAGAAATATGAAATAATTATTTAAATACCAAGAATAGATTATTATACATCGCGTTAATATTAAATGGTTTATTTTACACATTTTTCACACATAATATTTTAATAATACAATTATACATTTAAAGTAAGAAAAGATGCATATTCAAAATTATATTGATTAACGGTTTTTGTTTAATAATATTAATGGCATATATTTTTACAATATTTTAATTAAGTTTTTAAATTTAGGCTGAGCCTCTTCCATCTATTTGAGAATGCGTCCGAACAAACTCTGAATTTTCAGATAAATAAAGAAAGTTAATATTATTTCTACTCATGCTGATGAGGAAATAGGCCTCATACATACATATCGGTGTGTATAAGATATTTTAAGATTTTTCTTTTTGATGCCTAAGAAAAGTTAGAATAAAATCTCTCACAAATTTATTATATTCAAATATATTTGTTCATGAGAAACTGGAGATCAGTATTTAAAAACATTTTTCTAATATTTTTTTATTATTTCCTAATTGTATCAAACATTTTAGCTATTTTAATATGCTTCTTTGTGCACTGTGACTAGCCTAGTGGATAAATAGTCTAATAAATACATGCAGTTAGTCGCGCTGATAAGAACGTACCAAATGTAAGTCTGTGTCAATGATGTTTAAAAAATTTGAGTATTCTGAAGTATAAAGATAATAATTCAAATCTGAGACACAATATTGTAACTTCTGCAGCTTATTGTAATGTTGAATTTCCAATCAATTTTACACTTATGAAATTCTTTTAATCCGATTATTTGGATTACAAAGTTTCACTGAATTTAAATAAGCACTGTGAAATTTGCACGAAATTCTCCGATTGCAAATTGAACGTAATCGAAAGTAAAATATTTGTTTTTAGATTTCATTGTTAATACATTAATTAAATTTTGTAATCCAATAGGTACTATATTGATGATGAAATTTTCGTACTATATTGATGTACAGGCAAACATATTTTCTACTATTTAAAATGTGCTACCACAACGTTAAGAATAGCATAGTGGATAAACAGTGTGTTAAAGCTCACACGTAAGTGCATATCAGTGATCATTATTTCTTTAAACTGCCATGTCATTCGGAAAATTAATTATAAGATATGAAATTTAAATTGTTTTCTCTACTACATATAAAATATTTTTGAATTTACACAAAAGAAAAACATTTTCTATCATAAACACAATTACATTATGATTTAATGTCTAGAAATTCATACTATAATATATTTCCTGGTATTACTGGAATGAGATTTTGAATTAAAATTCAATTATTTTTTTAATGTAAGAAGGTATAATTTTTGAAAAATCTTTCCTTTAAAAATGTTTTTTTTCTATCAAATCTGAAATAATTATTTATACCATTATTTTCTAATACTGTTAATGAAATCATAGTTGGAAAAAACAATTTTGTTTTGTTAAAGCACTTGGGGACGGGTTTTAAGTGAGGAGGAGAATAAGTTATAAATCAATCAAATATTCTATCAGAGCGCATTACGCAAAGTCCTTGCAGCTCGCTCCCGTATATTTGAAGAACAGTGTAGATAAGTCAAACTGTTAATGAAGTTCTTGGATACCATCTGTTTTATGGCTATTTTTTTTGGCTCAATTAAATGATTTATGTCGGAAGAATAATTGTCTTCCTTATTTTGATATGTTCCTGTGTTAATTTTGTGTAATATCTCTGATATTAGTTTAAATTTAACACTTCTAATAAATTTACAAATAACGAATAAAATTTCTTTAAGATTAAAAATTGGTTCTTGTCTATCTTAAATAGACTTATAATATTTTCTGTTAGTTTAATTATTGCGTTAACATGAAAGAAGATGTATATTCAAAATTTTACTATAATATATTTTATGAATATATTTTTCATCAAACGATAAATCAACATGAAAAAGACAATTTTTCTTATATTTTAGGTTATGCAGACCGTGACAACTTTTTCTACTATTCAAAATATCGTATTCTGCATTGCCCTCTCATACATAATATGAAAATATGAAAATCTGAAACAGTGACGTAACACTTGAGGAAATTTTCCTGCTCAATTTAAAGGGATGTTATACTTTTTTAAATACTTTATTTATAATTATTTTTAATACAAAATTTTATTAAGTTTTAATTAGTTTTAAAGTTGTTACAAATTTTTAAAAATTTTAAATTTATAATTATTAATATTTATAATTCTAAATATGCATTTTATCAAAATTATGTTTTAAAGATTTCTATTATTCACATTTCATTGAAAAATAATCATACTGAAAATTATCTAGATTAACATTTTTTTCTCATAAGAGAACGCAGAGGTGGTATGTTCAGTTGTTCTCTCACTCAATCATCATGTCTCAATAGCGACAGATTCAAAGCCGACTGATAGTTCAAAAGATGCCTCTATTTGCATTTATTTTACATTAAATCTGAGAGACTTAGTTTTTTAAAGGTATTTTCTCTTTGCCAGTATCTTGGAATCGTACTCATATCGTAAAGAATTAGTTTGATGGTATTTCTGTTCTTCAGAGATCTCCATTTATTGGTAAGTCTTCATTTTTAGGAATGTCAAAGTGTCCGGCAACTCCTGCAGAATTACACATATTATTTAATTTTTCAATTTTTCGTTATTCATTTAATGTAGGAAAATAAAAATACTAAAAATACCTTTCTTTAGAATTTTTATTCTTTAAACTCGAGCGCCGAGCTTGTAGCTAAATGATCATCTCTCTTGCCTTTGTTTCAATAGTTCGTGGGTTCGAATCCAGAATTGGACATTGCTGTTTATAGTGGTTCAGAAACTGCTTTAAACCGTAGGTGCCAATCTAATTAACCTTCGTGTGCTAAAAATGATCTATATTTGACAATGAAACTAAACCTCAAATTCGAAAAATTATTTTTAACATTATTTTACTAATATGGTTTATGCGTTCTTATTTCAACAAAGTAATTTCAATTTTTTAAAACTTTGATACACAGTTTTATAACATTGATTTATAGTTTTTTATTACATTAGTTTAAATTTGTGGATACACGTTAACGTGTTCCAGCTGGAGTGATGGTAAAATGATTTGAAGCTTACAGTTATTCATTCTGGTGCCAGAATGTGAAATTTGGGCAGTTCTCTTCCGTATATTTAAAGCACATTGCTTATAAGTGAAGATGTTAATTCGGTTCTTACAGACAATCCCTTTTATGGCTTTTTTTTGATCATCTAATCGGTTTGTTTCATATTTTGATAATTCCCTTTACGAAATTTGTACAATAAACATAACTATAAAAATTTATTAAATTAAAAATTTCATTTAAAATTTGCTATCATTAAATAAAATGTAGTTAAGAATAAAAAATGTGCAACCTATATTCAGATACAATTTTGATGAATATAATTATTACTTAATTATTTATGAATTCTAATATTAACATATGTTAATAATAGAAGACTGCGCAGTCTAAAAATTATTTTTTAAGCACTTATAGCAAGTATGATTAAAATAATATTCAAAAATTTTTCCAATTACGTGCATGAATAAAAATTTTGGAAAACATGTGTACTATTTTAAAATACCTAGTGATGTATTCAGTTTAGCTTCTTAGAGAAAGAGTTTGACTATATCTGCTATTTCTGTGAGTTCGAATATCATTAGATTGATTAAATTCCAGCTGTGTCAATGATGAATTGGCTCCATTTTTCTGAGAATGAAATGATAATAAATCATAACTGAGACACACTTAAACTACGTTTAATTTTAAGATCTTATTTTTAAAAAATCTATAACACATAATTTTAAAAATAATGTATATACGATTTTAAACTTCTTCTGATCGTCCATGTAGTGGCATTTCTTTTTACAATCAAGCCTTTCAAACTTAATTAATGTGAGATGATTATTGCTATATAATGTTTTCAATTTGGTAACGAATTGAGAAAATAATATCTTTATATCATAAGGCTTTTATTATAATTCCCAGTTCAACATGATTCAGAAAATTTCAACAGTAGAATATACGATTACACAACTTCAATTCACCTCATAAAACAGGAAATAAATTTTAGCCGAAGAAGTTTTCAATACTTCAGACATACTAAAAATACTCTGTTTACTGCATTTAAATTCAAAACAAATGGACTTCACTAATTTAACATTTACATTTTTTTCTTCTATTCCGCGAGACGTTGAGTTACCGGATTAGGCATGGAATTTAACATTTTCACCAAGTTTTGTGTGTGTGTGAAGAGGTATATATATATATATATATATATATATATATATATATATGTATATATATATATATATATATATATATATATATATATATATATATATATATATATATATATATATATATATATATATATATATATATATATATAAATATATATATATAATATATATATATATATATTATATATATATATATTTATTATATATATATGTGTATATATATATATATATATATATATATATATATATATATATATATATATATATATATATAAATATATATATATATATATCTTATACAATCACAAATGACAAAAACCTTAGAAACCTTAGCTAATTATTTCTAACCATAAGAAACAATGAGGCATTATAAAATGCTTTTTTTTAAAAAAAATTGTTTTAATATCGTATTTTTTATCTATTACTACCAACGAAATCATAAGCATATATAAATATAGTAGCAGAAAAAGAAAATTAAATTATGCAGTTCATGATCTAAAATCATTACTGATACTTTTAATCTCTCAGATTTTACAATTTGTTTTAAATATTTTTACTTATTACAAATGTGTAGTATGAATGTTTAGCTATTTGTTTGGAAGAGAAATTTCACGCATTGTTTCAAAATTATATAGAAGATGATTTTTTTGTAATATTTATATATTCTCCTGCATATATACGTTACTATTCACGAGTTGCACAACTGATGTTTTAGAATGTTTATCAGGAGCAAGTGAGTTCCGAAAAAATATTCAGTCTACAAAAAGCAAAAAATTAATATTAGTAAAATTAAAAAGTTTGAAATTCTTAATGTTAAATGTTTGTCAGTGAAGATTGTCCCCGTGATATGTGTTGCACTCTACAAATGAAATACTTCTAATGTTTTTTGAACGAATCTCTTATTTTCGATTTCGAAACAATTGAAAATGAAAATAATTCATGTGAAGAAATAAAAATATCTGTTAATTTTAACTTATTTTAAGTTTCAATCACTTAAAATAATTTTCATATTCTTCATAATTTCCTTTTAATTTTTAAATTTTTTCTTTTGATAATATTGGATCTATAGTGTTTAAACAGTAGAAAATATTTTGATTATTTTATTTAATGTCACTTGCGGAATATCTAAATTATTTTTGGAAACAGTAACTAATACCTCTTCAATTTTTTGTCTAAAATAAAGGTTTCTCTATAAATAATAGAAAACAAATTGAAAATATATCTCACAAATGAGGTATATAAGTGAAAATGTTGACTAAAATGATCAATTTCAAGGTATATAAGAAATATTAAAAATTAAAAATAATTCGTCGGACAAAAGTCTGCAAAATGATAGATAAATATTTGTTAAAATACTATTTTCAAGCACGAGATAAAGAATAATAAAATTATTTTTATAGTAATACACTAATAATATTAAAATATTTTAATGTGCATTTTTACTATTTTAAAATACCTCATCACGTGCTGTGGTTGGCATAGTTGATAAAAGGTAAAACACGAACCCATTTACCTGCAGGTTCGAATGTGAGTACAACTTAGTCAAGCTCCAATGTGTCTCAATGGTGAACAATTCTTCATTCCTCTGATTATGTAGTGATAATAAATCATACCTGAGACACACGTGAATTTCTAAAAATTAAGATTTTATTTTTCATAATTGTAACACAAATGTTTAAAAATAATTTCTACTTATTTTCACCACATCTAAACAGCATTTCGTTAGCTTAATTATTAAATAATGTCTTTATAACCATAAATCTTTCATATTTAATTTATTATTACAGACATTCATACTGCTACATATTGGGTTTAATTTGTTAGCGAATCAAGAAAATAATCTCTTAAAATCGGAGTAATTTCATCATTTATAAACTGAACAAGATATAAAAACTTTTAATGACACTGATTAAGTTAATATTTATTATAAAAGAATTATTTTCATATTTCTAGAATATAAAATAAAAAAATATGTCTATTAATTATACATATAACATAATCATCAATATATATTAATATAAGAAAATAGCTTTAATGAAATCTTGAAATGAAATTCTTAATTACAAAAACATTTTGTTGTTGTTTTTGCTTATCTTAACTGGTGTAACAGTAGCATCACAGCAGTTATTTGAATCCATGAGTTCTCCAGAACCACCCACGACTTAATTCCACGTACCCCTCTCACAACCGACACACTGATAAATATGAGAGGGAGAGGCCTATGCCTCCTGACATTTGGGGCAAAGAGGGTAAGACTTGACTCCAGAAAAATGTCTCTGAGCAAGCAGGTGGCCACTTCTCAGTCTAGACAGAGCCGTTTGATCGCATCTTTTGTGCGCGTCGGTTAAAGAGGAACCAGGATATTTGGCTTGGTACCATTCACGGACAGGTTTGGCATCTCTAAAAAGCAGCATTGTTGTCCATTCTGACACGTGAGATTAGCTCCGATGCCGACAAAATGTCCCCAATAACGGTGTCTGAGAGCTGCCCTCCTTGACCAATTGGTCCGCAACCTCATTACCATACACATTGACATAGGATGGTACCCACTGGAAGACAATGGTATTGACCAACAAATCAGTGTAATCAGCGTTTTTTGTAAAAGATACTGATACAATCACGAAGAAATAACATAAATCTGGGAATTTATATTAGGGTAATTGTAATTATTTCATTAATGTCAGATCATTAAGATTAATTTATAACGTTATATTATGGAAGATGAAATAATTTCTAATAAATATGACACTATAAGTGAAAGGCAAAACAAAGGATTATTTAAAAAATGTATATAAAATATCACTTATTTCCAGGTCACTAATGCTTCACAATATTAAATCAAGACACAATATTAGTATTAAATCAAATCACAATATTAGTTACAAGATTCAAATTAAGTAAGCAACTCTTAGTCATAAAATTTATCAAACTCAAAAAAGGAAGAAATTTTCGATGTTAAATATTTATCAGTGAGTAATGTTTCTGTGATTGACGTTTTAAGCTAAAAATGAAAGTTTTTCAACAATTTTTGAGCCAATTCTCTCATACTCAAGATTTCCAAACAATAAAAATGACAACATTTAATTTAAAGAAAATATATATAAACAAGAACTTTATTCAAATTTGTAATAGAAAGTAAATTTAGGATATTTTTAGATTATTTTATTAACAGGAAGATACTGAACACTGTTTTCATTAGTTTTATATAAAGACTGTGATTCAAACTAGTGTACTGAATTTATGTCAAAAATGTTTACTCCTTATTCTTATTAATTGAAGGAAATTTTAAATACACATCTCAGCAATAAAATAACTAAAATGATATGATGACCTTAACTGAATAATTAATGAAATTTAACTTTTTCACCAAATATTAAAAAGGTCTGGGTAAAGTCACTTAAGGTTTAGTGATGCATTTTTATTATTTCTAGCAAATCTGTCAAGAAAACGTCAAAGTTGTGCCCACCAAGTTACTTTTGACTGTTTAAAATGGCGTTCCTAAAATAAAATACGAGTAAAAAAATGTGCAATATTACTTACCATAATTAATACACAATATTTCAAGTAATTTTATAATAATTTAATAAATTTAATACTTATAATGAAAGATTATTTTTTCAATATTTTTCTAAATGTGCACAAATAGTCACATATATTTTCGGTTTATGCTCAAAAATTTTATAAAGTCAGGTAATAGTGTTTATCTAATTTGCAAGTGCCACTTCTAAGTACAAAATGTTTTGTGGCAGATATTATTACTATCACAAAAAAACAAATTTAAAATATATTTAATGAAATTGATGTATATAAATATAATATATATTTTAAAATTTAAATATATATAAATAAAAATATAAATTAAACTCTAAATATATAATAGGGTTATTGTAGTTTTCTTTATAAGGATAGAGCATTGAGATAAATTTATAACATTATCTTAGTGACAGTAGTATGAATTTTATGATATTTCAGAAAAATAATATTTTATTAAAAATGATTTCTTTATATAAATTAATTTTCAGTATTACAGAAAGTAATTTGAAAATAATAAAAGAAAATGCATTGCCACTCCATTTTTAAAAATTTTAAAAATATTGAAATATATTTACGGCGAAAAAAAAACAGAAATTTGGAAATTTAGTATATATATATACATATATATATATATATATATATATATAATGAGTAAATAATTTCAAACCATAAAAACCAATTACCCTAATAAACTGGTTTTTTTTAAATTATTTCAATATTATAGTATTTTTGTTATCCATTAATACCAATGAAATCATAAGCGAAATGTATTATTTATAAATATAGAAACTGAAAAATAAAACAAAATTATGTTTTTCATGATCTAAAATTATTACTGAAACTTTAATCTTTTTCTCAGATTTTACAATTTGCTTGAAATATTTTAACTTATTAACGTATGCAACATAAATGTTTAGAAAGTTGTTTGGTAGAGAAATTTCACGCATTGTTTAAAATTTATAGAAACTTTTTTTTTTTAATAATTATATTTTCTGATGTATATATTCGTAAGTATTCACGCATTAGCCGATAATTTAAGACTGTACAGTCTAAGAAAAATAATTTTATAAGCATTTATTGCAAGTATCATGTAAACAGTATTCTAAAGATTTTTCTAATTATTTGCAGGTATTAAAATTTTGAAATACAACTCTACTATTTTAAGATGTCTCAGGATGTGTTCATGTTAGCTTGATATTTAAAGTGTATGCCTATGTATGCTTATCCTGTGAGTTCAAATTTAATTAGAATTATCTGAATTCCAGCTGTGTCAATGATGAATTGGCTCCATTTTTCTGAGAATGAAATGATAAGAAATCTTAACTGAGACACATTTGAACATCGTTTAATTTTAAGATCTTATTTTTAAAAAATCTCTCTCTCTCTCTCTCTCTCTCTCTGTAACACATATTTTTTAAAATAATGTCAACCTAAAAAATATCAAACGTTGAAATTACACAGGCCTACAATTTTTTTTGTTTGAAGAATTTTTTTTGTTTTGGTGCTTAGGATTTTAGAGCAGATTTTAACTATATTTTTATTGCCTAATCTAAATAGGAAAGCAGTTTTTCAGCATCAGCTCTAGATTTTTAGATAAATTCACTTATCTATCAATGTTTTTTTTCTATTTAGTACTTTCAAGTACAAGTGTTGTAAAATTTATACAGGGAAAGATTCTTGTATATTTGCCCTATTGTCAGTCTTCTTTTGTAACCAATTGAATTTAAAATAATAATA
This sequence comes from Latrodectus elegans, assembly GCA_030067965.1. Classification (NCBI taxonomy): domain Eukaryota; kingdom Metazoa; phylum Arthropoda; class Arachnida; order Araneae; family Theridiidae; genus Latrodectus; species Latrodectus elegans. Next base: position 61,518,691 of record CM057815.1, read on the forward strand.
TTTAGGAAATAACTAATTATTATTTTAAAAATTATTATTTTAATTGCTTTATTATAAAAAGAAGACAAACAATATGAGATATATAACTGATTAGAGATGAGATATATTACTGACTTTGTAAAGAGGGCTTATCTTGGATACTTTGGTGTTAAACTTGGTGATCAGTATAAAACCTGGACACCACATATTGTCTGTAAAACTTGTACAGAGCATTTACGACAGTGGACTACCGGGAAAAGGAAAAGCCTGAAATTCGGTGTACCAATGGTTTGGAGAGAACCAAAAAATCACTTTAATGACTGTTATTTCTGCTTAGTAAATATTACTGGAATCAATCGAAAGAACCGTATTAGGTGGACTTATCCAGATTTAGTCTCTGCAAGACGCCGTGTCCCTCACTCAAAAGAAGTGCCAATTCCAACTTTTCACCAACAACCAGAACTCTGTGAGGACGCTTATTTTCACTCTGATCAGAATTCTGATACTACTGAAGGTGACAGCGATTTTGAAACTATAACATCAATTCCTCAATGCTTCAACCAAGATGAGTTAAATGACTTCACTAGAGATCTCAATCTGTCGAAAGAAGTTTCTGAATTACTGGCTTCCAGGTTGAAGGAAAAAAATTTACATATAACCAGGAACGAAAATTACATTCTATCGCACAAAGGAGAAATATCTGCTACCTTTTTTCTCTGAAGAACAAAATCTTGTATTTTGTCATGCTGTTAGAGAACTCCTGGTAAAAATTAGTCTTCCTGAATATTTTCCAGATGATTGGCGCCTATTTATTGACAGCTCAAAGCGAAGTTTGAAATGTGTTCTTCTACATAATGGGAACAAATATGGCTCAATACCAATTGCTCACTCAACAAAAATAAAAGAGCAATATGATACCATAGCTTTGGTCTTGGAAAAAATAAAGTATCGTGAACACCAATGGGTGATTTGTGTAGACTTAAAAATGGTAAACTTTCTCTTTGGACAGCAAAGTGGCCACACAAAATATCCTTGTTTCTTGTGCCTCTGGGATAGCAGAGACAAAACGCAACACTGGGTTAGAAAAAAGTGGCCTAGGAGAGAAAATATGGATGTTGGGGAAAAGAATATCATCAATGATCCTTTAGTTCCACGAGAGAAAATCATCTTTCCACCACTGCGTATCAAGCTGGGTCTAATGAAGCAGTTTGTAAAGGCTCTTGATAAGAATGGATCATGCTTTGCATATATAGGGAAAAAATGCCTCAGCTGAGTATGGAAAAAATTAAAGCAGGAATATTTGATGGCCCACAAATAAGACAGCTGATTAAAGACCCTGACTTCATAAATTCAATGAATGATATTGAACAAAAAGCCTTGAATTCATTTGTTTCAGTTGTCCAAAATTTTCTGGGTAAACACAAAGCTGAAAACTATATTGAATTAGTCAATGAAATGCTGAATAATTTCCTCTCAGAACATGAGCATTAAGGTGCACTATTTACATAGCCACTTAGACCGTTTTCCTGATAATTTAGGAGACATTAGTGAGGAGCAAGGTGAAAGATTTCACCAAGATATAAAATGTATGGAGGATCGCTATCAGGAAAGATGGGATACTCCCATGATGGCAGATTACTACTGGACTTTAAAACGGAATTGTTCCAAAATACATTCAAGAATGTCAAGCAAAAGTAGTTTCCGAAATGTTCAGTGAGTAATTTGTTTAAATCATGACTTTCTCTGTTTTCTTTTGTATTTAATAAGCAATATCTATGTAATGTAATAAAAATTCCCTGTTTAATTTTTTTGTTTAAATCATGGTTTTTCTTTTAAAATAGTGTAATGCATGATTCATTAAATTGTTGATATCTTAAAAATTCAAGCTAATAGGCAAACATTAATGGCATATTTGGATTCAGCGCATCGAATTCATATAAAATCACCTCCAAAATCTTTGGCACCAATACCACTGTTGACCAGTGTTATGATTTCCCTCCTTCCATTCACCTCATAATACAGGAAAGAACTTTTAGTCCAAGACGTTTCGAATACCGCAGACATACTAAAAACCCTCAAAATACTAGTATATGTTGATAAATTAATATTTTTATTTATCGACACACACAATATGTAACATAAATCTTTAAAAAAGTGTATGTTAGAGAAATTTTACACACTATTTCAATTTTATTAAAAATAAATTTTTTTCAAAAAGTATCTATTCCTCACAAAGCTGTCAAAAATTCATCAAAGTTTCGCCCAGTAAGTTACTTTTGAATATTTAAAAATGGATATTTAAACATAGATTACGATTGATTTGTCCAATATTACTTACCATAATTAATTTGCAATGCAATTAAGTTCATTTTCATAAAAAACTGATGAAGTTAATATTTATAATGAATTAATATTTTTTTTTCAATTTTTTCTTAATATACACAAAAGCGATACGTATTTTCTTTGCATTCTTACAAATGTATTAAATTCAGAGAATTGTGTTTTTCAAATTTTCAAGGGCATCTCTTAATTACGAAAATTTTCTGTAAGAGATATTAGTACTATCACAAAGAAGTAAAATTAAACTATATATATATATACATATATATATATGTATATATATATTATCGTAATTTTTTACATAAGGATAATTCAGTAAGATCAGTTGAGAACAAAATCTTTATGGAGGTGAAATGAATTCCACAAATTTCAGAAACGGTTAATATTATTGACAAAGTTATATTTTAGCCAACTATTTCTAAGAACTATTAAAAGTATGTTGAAAATTTTGGGGAAAATACTGAAAATGCATGGTTAAAAGTAATGAAATATGGTTACGTTAAAGAAAATGAAAAAGAAAAATATCGAAAAATATGATTTCACCATTTTGTGTTACATTAATGCATGTGTTGTAACAAATACAGAGAATTCAGAAATTTTATAATTACTTTCCATATAAAAATATAATTTCAGAATAGAAGTCAAGAGAGATTATTGTATAAGTATTTATTTCAAACCAAAATAATTTATAATTCAAAATACTTATATAAAAACTAATTTGTGTCAATGACGAATTGTGGATGCCTTTTTTATGATTGTACCATAACTAAATATCATATGCTTAACTATTTTGAATTTTGTTCCTATATTTGTGATGGAACCAAGAAGAGAAAGTTATTTTTAACAATTTTTACACTATTAATTTTTTAAAAAATAATTTCTTGTATTTTTAACTTCATACAAACCTCAATTTGTTGGCTTGATTCACTAAGAATATGTTTATATTAGTAAAAGTCTTGCTCGTAATGTATCCATGACAAGCAGTCCCTACAACGTATTTTATGAAATTCACTTCTTATGACAAATAATCTTATGTAAGATGCAGATCTGTATTTAATTAGTAGCTCTATACGTTTCAACACGTTGCTTTTCAAATAATCTTATTTTCCACAATTTTTCTTTTTAATTTTATGTGATGCACAGGCTTGAAGAAAAGAATAATTATGAACTTCTATTTTTAAAAACAATTTATTAAAAGTTGAAAATGCTTATTTAAAAAAAAAAGTGGAATATCTGTATAAATATTTAGTTTTAAAGAAAACGTTTGAAGGCTGAAGCAACATTCGGCTGTTTATGATACAAAACCATTGCTATATATGTCAAACGTTTTACCATTTTTTCAAAGTTTTATTAATATTTCAATATGAATGAAAATATTTTATAACAATATATTTTCAAAGGTTGAGTTATCATTTTGTGGAATTTTTGTGTTAAAAAATTTCATATTAATTGAAATTAAGTTTCTACAAAAAAATGATTTTCCCCCAAAATCAATTTTCGTCACTATTTATTTAATAAATAATTTATAGTTTTACAACATTAAATAAGAATATATTGTGTTTAAAAATTAAAGTGCTTTAGTTAATACTTAATAAAATAAAATAAATCGAAAAAATGAAGATATTCTTATTGCTAAATATTTGCGGGAAAGAATATATCAGTGATTGACATTACAAATTTAACTTAAAGAGAAATAATAATAGCAAAAACTTAATTTGAATTAAAAATTCAAATATTTTCGAAAATAATTTTCAAAATTATTTTCAAATGTTTTTACAAATTTTGGATCAACAGAGATTGAAAGAAGAAATATTTTTTTAAATATTTAGCAAAAATTAGCATTCATTTCAGTAATTTAAAAAGAATTCACTTCAAATTACGGTAAACTTCTCTTAAAATATGTTTACACTTGTTTATATATGAACTAGACGAAATTTCAAATATATTTCTACAATCATATAAAGAAAGTAAATGTACACCACTAATGAAGAATTTACAGATTAACAATATTTATTAAAAAATACAAATATTTGTGTGCATTATTCAAAAACACTTTCATGTATGAAATAAATGACACTAAAAGAGTTATCGAATAATGCGCCACCATTAATTTTTTTTTCTGAATACCTTTTTAATATTTAAAAAAAACTCGACCGGAGTCTTGTGGTTGACTCTCTTGATTGCTAAAGCATTCACATGCAACTTCTTATCTCATGGTTTCGAATGCATATGTTCTTTACGGAAAATATTTATGGTAACAATTCAATTTCTTAATTATTAACATAAATAAATTTCTAGAAACATCATTAGCTGTACATATTTATTTAAATATAAGAAATAACCTATTTTACACACATCATTAATATTAAATGTTATTATATTACACATTATTCAGATAATATTTTAATTATACAGTTATACATTTAATGTAAGAAAAGATGCATATTCAAAATTATATTTGTTTAAACACATTTGTTTTATAATAATAATGGCATATTATTTTACAATATTTTAATAATTTTTTTGAATTTAAATTTTGCTGAACGATTTCTATGTATTCATCTATTTAAAAACATTTTTCTAATATTTTATTATTTCTTAATTATATCAAACATTTTAGCTATTTTATTATGCTTCTTTGTGCACTGTGACTAGCCTAGTGGATAAATGGTCTAATATATGCTGTTAGTCACGCTGATATGAACTTACCAATTGCATTTCTGTGTCAATGATGTTTAACAAGGTTGGTATTCTGAAGTCTAGTGATTATAATTCAAATCTGAGACACAATAATGTAACTTTTGCTGCTAATTGTAATGTTGAATTTCCAAACAATTTTATACTTATGAAATTTTTTTATATCCGATTATTTGGATTACACAGTTTTACTCAATTTGAATAAGTACTGTGAAATTTGCGCGGAATTCTCCGATTGCACATTAAACGTAATTAAGAGAATAATATTTTATTTTTAGATTTCACTGTTAATTCGATAGAGAAATTCAATTTTTCACTTGTGTTAAAAATAAGGTGTAAATGATTTGTGCTTCCACAGCAGAATACATATTTTGTTTAATTCTTCAATTCATTTTAGTTGACGTTCTTTATCATGTGTTAGTCTTGAAGGAATTCCGTTTAATATCTATGCTGAAGTAAAATATTTCTATATGATACGTAAGAAAAGATACCACAGTATTTATATTGAAAATTATGTTCTTTAGTCACAATCTTTAATCAAACCGTAAATCATTATTTAAAATTATTATGGTATTGAATGAGGTTTTTCTATTATTCAAGAAGTCGCTCCTCTATGCATTTTGACTTGATAGAGTAATAATACATTAACCGTAACTCTTACTCGCATTTTACTTGTCCAAGTGTAGTACGTAACAACAAAAGCAGATAAAATTCTGAAGACATTTATTAAGCAAAACGTAAGAGAAAAAGCAATTTTTGCATACTTTTGATCCACAGACAAACATTTTTTCTACTATTTAAAAAGTGTTACCACAACCACATGACTAGCATTGTTTAAAAACGGTGTGCTTAAACTCCCTCATAATAGAGTATCCGTGGCCATGATGACTTTAAATAGCTAGGTCATTCTGAAACTTAATTATAAGAAACCGTATCTAATTTTTTTCTTTACTACTTGTAAGACTACTTCTTTACTACTTGTTTTTCTTTACTACTTACTTTAGTACTTGCTCCTATTTAGGTTGTTTTCACACTAAATGATAATATATAAATTCACCAACACGAATCAAAATTTTGCTGTAGTTTGCTTATTAAAATTATATATATATATATATATATATATATATATATATATATATATATATATATATATATATATATATATATATATATATATATATATATATATATATATATTTCCTTCCCTCAGAATATTTTCTATATTTTTATCGTACAAATTATATTTTCACTTAGTTACCATAATCAAATTCCAAGAATTAGAAATAATTGTAAATAACTTGTAAAAAAGTGTTCCTTATTAATCACAATTAGCATTAAATATTTACATTTTCCTTATTTATACAGAAAAAATATTTCTATCTCAGAAATTTTGAGCAATGTTGTTATTTCATCTTTGTGGTGATTTCTTTAAAGGTAAGAAAACCAAAGACTCTCTTTCTTACTCTCTTTTTTTCTATCTCTATCCTTTCTTTCTCTTCCTCTTTCTCCCTCTTTCTCTCTCTCTCTCTCTCCCTCTTTCTCTCTCTCTTTCCGTCTCTCTCTCTCACTCTCTGATATTCGCAATGCCAACATCTAAACAACCTTAACTTGTCAAGTGTACGTAACGACAAAAGCAAATAAAATTCTGAATTGACATTGAGCAATGCAAAACGTAAGAGAAGAGGCAATGTTTTGTATACTTTTGATATATAGGTAAACACTATATTTTTACTATTTAAAAATTACTACAGCAACGTCATTACCAGCATGGTGGAGAAGCTTGCTCATATGAGAAATTCAAAATCCATATCGGTAAAACATCAGGTCGTTCTGAAATTTTATTATAAGAAACCAAATCAAATTATTTTCTCTACTCCTGTATATAAAAATATTTGTATCCTATAGCATGTTTATTGAATTTATGCATGAAAATTATTTTCTAACATAAACATAATTGAAAAATGAGTTACTTTTAAACTTTACTATATAAATATATATTCTGAAATTATTAAATAAAGATTTTGAATTAAAAGTCCATTCTTTTTTTAAAGTAAGAAGGTATAAATCGTGAAAATTTTTTGCTGTAAGAGTTTTATTCATTAAATCTTAATAATTTATTTATAGCACTATTTTACTAATACTGTTTATTTAGTTATATTTAGGAAGAACAGTTTCACTATTTTAAATCACTTGACGAAGTGTTCTAATTGGCTACGAAGTTAAATGTTCTTAATCTGAAACCCACTAAGATCGCAGTATGCAAAGTAATTACAGCCCTCTTCCTTATATTTCAAACACATTGCTTATAATTTAAACTGTTAATTCCGTTCTTAGATGCTATAATTATTATGGCTATTTTTTGACTCAGCAAATTTGATGGTTGACATCAAAGTAAAAATTTTGTTTCTTATCTTTATACCTTCCTGTGTTAATTTTGTTCAATAAACATAACTCAAAAATTGGATTAAATTTAACACATCCTTAAAAATTTATAATTAACGAATAAAAATTCGCGAATATTAAAAATTTGTACCAATCTGTATAACACAGAGTTAAAATATTTTCTTTATTTTTATTAATTTTGTTTATACAAAATATGCATATTCAAACTAGATTCAAGTTATCATTTATTTTACATCAAACGATAAATCAACATTATGAAGACATTTTTTCTTATATTTTAGATTTTACAGACACCATCAACTTTCTCTAATATTGAAAAGTACTTAGTGCAACGTTCTGACTTGCTTGTTAAATGAAGTGCCGATATTTAATAGGCATTCATGGACAGACGAAAACCTCTTAATGTTAGTGACTGTCGGTGATGTTTTCCCGACTATCTCTCTGATACTTAATAATAATAATGATGCAAATCTGAGACAGTGACTTAACATTTGAGAACATTTTTCTGCTTAACTTAAAGGGTTGTTATACATTTTAAAATAATTTATTTATAAATATTTTTAATACAAAATTTTATTGAATTCGAATTATTTTTGAAGTTGTTACTAAATTTAAAAATTTTGAATTAATCGTCATTATTATTTATAATTCTAAATATACTTTTCATTAAAATTACGCTTTATAATGTTTCTAAAATTCATATTTCATTGAAAAATAATCATACTGAAAATTATCTAGATTAAATTTTTTTTCTCATAAGAGGAAGCAGTGGCTCTAAGTTCTGTTGTTCTTTGACTGAATCATCATCACTCAATAGCAACTGATTCAAAGGCGATTGATAATTCAAAAGATGCCTCGATTTGCATTTATTTTACATTAAATCCGAGACTCATTTTTTAATGGTATTTTCTCTTAGATAGTATCCTGCAATTGTACTCATATCGTCAATTATTACTTTTATGGTAGTTCTGACTTTCACATTTCTCCATTTTTTCACAAGTTGATCTTCCTCATTATTTTTAGGAATGCTTACAAAGTGGGCATCCACTGAAGAATACTAATATTATTTAATTTTTAAACTTTTTAACTAATGGATATCTTGTGTTATTCTTGATGGAATTCCGTTTGCTGTCTGGACTGTAAAAATAACTCTTCCGCCGGAAATGTAAGAAATGATACCAGAATTTTCATACTTAAAATGATGTTCTTTAGACACACTTTTTTATCAAACAGGAAATCATTTATAAAATACATTTTCTAATATTTTGAGTATATACATATTGAATGAGGTTTTTCTATTGTTCAAGATGACTCCCCTACGCATTTTTACTTGAGAGAAAAATAAAAAAAATAACTGTAACTCTTACTCAAATTATTAAACAGGTTTTTAATGAAAATCTAATTAATGCAATATGTAGAATTAAGGTATTTTGTTTAAAAAAGGATACTAGATCAAATCTTTGACAAAAGAAAAATTTCATCATATTGATACTTATAATATTTCCATAGAAATATATACATCTTATTTATTTTGAAAATTCAATTTTCCAATTAGTTCCAAAATTAATTTTATAGAATTTTTTTACTTGAATACATTTTTTAAAAAAAATTGAAATTACTTATTATAATTATTTAAATTGAAACATTTTATTTTTTCCATTTTATTCGCATAAACTATTAATAAAAAGAAATCTCATTCTCAAAATCATATTCTTTAACTATATTTATATCATAAAACCTGAAATCAGTAAATAAAAATAATTTTAAATACTTTTCACTATTATTTGATTGAATCAAACTTTTTTTATTATTTTAAAAAGCTTCCTAGTGCATCCTGACTAGCCTCATTTATATATAGTTTGACTCATGTAGCTAGATTAGTAGATCCGAAAGGAACAATTGAAAATCCATGTCTATGATGTATTCAACGCAACTATATTTCAAAGTATAATGATGATAGTTCAAATCTGTAATTTTTACCGAATTTTTCTTGTCATTGCAATTTTTAATTTTCCAACAATTTATAAAATTTTATATTTAGAAAAATTCTTTGACTGATTTTTTAATGCAAAATTTTAATTTTTTTTAAATATAAAAATTGCTTTTACTGAAAATATTGATAGGGAAATAAGCTTAGTTAAATGTAGAATAAATTACATTAACATTTCATTCAAATAATTTTATAAATAAAATCAATTTTTCGCTTATCGTGAAAATTAGCATACTCAAAATTTATCTCTATTAAATTAAATTTTCTAGCAGGACATAAAAAATTATTAAGGATATATATCTAGACTTCTCAAAATCCTTTAATTTCACTTATAATTTAGTTTTCTTTAAATTTTCACTGTCTTCGGGCACATGATATCTAAAATTATCTGCTGCATTTACAGATGATAAGCCTGTTTTCATGTCCATGATATATTTATATACAGCTTGCCTCATACGTAAGAAACACTAATAAAACAATTGTGCATGAAAATTTTATTCTTTAACTTTATTTTTTTCATCAAATTGTTAATCAATATTTATAAAATGGTATTTCATTTATTTTTATTATTTGTATATGATATAAAGCTTTTGTGCTACTTAAAAATGCGCGATTTTCGTTGTACTTTGAATTGCTCGATCGATAAAGCGAATTTACATTCATAACTGTTACTTCTAAACAAACTATTGGAAATTGCCTAGTGTTAGTTTGTATATATTTATATTGTTTTAAAATATTTTAAGTACATACTTATTGAATGAGGTTTTTTTCTATTATTCAAGAAGGCTGTCCTACGCATTTTGACTTGATAGAGTAATAAAACATTAACCGTAACTCTTACTCACATTTTACTTGTCCAAGTGTCGTACGTAACAACAAAAGCAGATAAAATTCTGAAGACATTTAGTAAAGCAAATAAGAGAAAAAGCAATTTTTGCATACTTTTGATCAACAGGCAAACAATATTTCTAGTATTTAAAAAGTGCTTCTACAACAACATGACTAGCATGTTTTAAGAGCAGTGAGCTAAAACTCCCTCATAATAGTATATCAGTGGCCATGAAGTCTTTAAACTGCTAGGTCATTCTGAAACTTAATCATAAGAAACCGTATCTGAAATATTTTTCTTTACTGCTTCTAAAAATATTTAATTCCTATGAAACATTTATTAAATTTACATATGAAAAATATTTTCTGTCATAAACATAGTTAAAATATGATTTAATGTTTAGAAAATACTATTTCAATATATTTTCTCATATAGTAAAGAAGAGATTCTGAACGAAAATTCCATTATTTTTACAAACGATAAATCAACACATAAAAAAGAATTTTTCTAATAGTTTAGATTATTCAGACCGTGTGATCTTTTTCTACTATTAAAATCTACTTGCCGCAGCGTTCTAACATGCTTGTTGGATTAAGTGCCGCTATTCAACTGGTATTCACGCAGGGACGAAAACCTCTTAATGTTAGTGACTGTCGATGATGTCTCCAGTTTCATCTGTCTGATACATAATGATAATAATGCAAATCTGAGACAGTGATGTAACACTTGTTGAATTTTGCTGCTTATTGGAATTTTAAAATTTCAAGCACCATGTTTTTTAAAATGTTTATTCTTAATTTTTGTAATAAAATTTATTTATTTAATATATAATAATCTGTTGTACAATTTTTAGGAAATTTAACATTTGCAAACAAATTATTATTAATATAAATAATTTTTACTTCTCTTTCATTCACTCTATGTTTAAAAATTTCTATAATTCACTTTTCAGATAAAAAAATAATCATACTGAAAATTATCTAAATTAAAAATTTCTATCTTTTAAAATAAATAACTATTAACAATAATTAATTAATACAATATGTGTATTTCCGATAGATTCTAAATGGTATCATAAATAAAGTACTAGAAATTAACTGCTGCTTTTACGGATAAAAAAATGTATTATGGTTGGTTGGTATCGTCTGGTTGGGAAGATTAACAGATGACAATGGGTATGCAGAACACAGCATATTATCTAAATCATGTTTTCGAAATACAGAGGCTCATTCTTATGTCGAGGGGGGGGGGAGAATTCTTTAGAGCTAAGTCAGCAACACTTATATAGCAGGGCCGTCAAAAACATGCTTTAAGGTTTGTGAAACATTATCCAATTAATGGAGAGACGGTAGACTGTGTTGCTATTTCGCTGAATCTCTACATATCTCCATAGAGACAGGTAAAAAGGAAAGTGTTAGTTCTATACAATTCTCGTTTGCATTTATTTTACATTAAAAATTTGAATACACCATTAATATTTTTTTTTTGCATATGATTCAGATAAAATTTTACTTAAAAATACAGTTATTCATTTAAGTTCATAGGTAATGCATATTCATTATATTGTTTAACATTTTTAATCTCATAATAATGAAGCTATCTGTTTTGGACTATATTTTAATAGTTTTTCAGTAGTCACATTATTCTAAACATTTTTCAACCATTTAAAAATTATTAAGAACATACTTAAATCGATTAAAATGTCCTGGTGTTCGGATATTCTGATTTTTCTGACGGATATAGAAAGTGAATCACATTTCTACTCATACCTTACTATTAATGCCACATCCATATCGAAAGAGTATTTAAAGCTTTCTTATCTGAAGCGTTTTAAAGACTAAAAGTAAACTCATTGTCTAAATTATGATCTTTAAATATGTTTTCTTCATAAAACTGGAAACGAGTCCTTAAAAACAATTTTCGAATCGTTTTCATTATTAATTTATTGAACAAACTCTTTTATTATTTTAACAAGCTTCCCAATGCATCCTGACTGGCCTCATGGATAAATAGTCATACTCATGTAGCTAGATTCACGGATGCGAATGTGCCAATTGCAAGTCGATGTATTTAATGCGGCTCTGTTCTGATGTATAATGATAATAATTCATATCTGAAACACTGATGTAATTTTGACCAAATTTGACTTCTTATTAAAAATTTAATTTTTTAGTTATTCACTAAATTTTAAACTTAGAAAAATTCTTTATATGATTTTTTGTAATAGAAAGTTGTAATGAATTTTAACTACTAAAAAAGTTCTAACTGAAAAAATTTATTGTGTATTGAGTATGATTGAAATTTAAAAAATATTTTTATTCTATGACATTCAGTTAAATTAATAAATAAACTCAATTTTTTACTTATCGTGAAAATTATCATATTAAAAGATTATCTACATTAAATTTTATTTTCAATTAGGACTTAAAATTTTAGAGTACTTTTAATAAATTAATATTAATTTTAAGTCCCTTTTTGTTTGAAGATTTCACAATATCCTTTTATGTGACTTATAATTTATTTCCTTTTATATTTTTGTATTTTTCGTGCACGAGGTATGTGAAATTAACTGCTACTATTGCTCATGCTAAACTGGATAATTAATCTGAATGATATAATTAGTGTCGCAGATACGAAAATACCAAATTTATGTCAATGTCTATATTAAAATTTTGATATTCATAAACATAATAATGGTAATTCAAATTTGTGAATTACTGAATAATGTCATTTTTGTTGCTTATTTTATAAGGTAAAATTTTCGAATAACTAAGTTAATTTTATGCTCATGAAAAAATTCTTTTTGTATGATTTTTTTGTAATACACATTTTTATTCAATTTGAATCAGCTGTAAAATTTTTACTGAATTTTTCGATTTCTAATTGAATATAATTAACAGTAAAATGTATTATTTTTAAATTTCATTCAGTTTATTTGATAAAAAAAATTAATTTTTTCACGTGTTAAAAATAGCTAATTTTGATAAATTACTTACATAAATATTTTTCTTCAACTAGTACTTAAATATTAAGAATTATAATAAAAACATTAAAAGTCATAAAAGTATTTTGCTAAATCTAAATATAGACATATTTAGATTTAGCAAAATACTTTTATGACTTTTAATGTATTTCTTATATATTTTAGTTGGTTTCGTGATTGAAGTATCTGAAATTAACAACTAATATTATCGATGCAAGAAAACGATGCTTTATTCGTCCACACCTCTATGATATATTTCCATACAATTTGCTTGATGCGTCAGAAAAGTTAAGTGAAGATTTGCACACACAATTTTATTCGTAAAATATATTTCTACTCAAATAGTAAATCCATATTTTTAAAACAAAGCTTGTATTATTTTGATTATTTGTTCAATATATAAAACTTTACTTTTCTTATAGGAAGCTTTTCTGAGCGCTCTGAATTGCTCGATGGATAAAACGTCTAAATGTTAATTCTTTTTACACTATTGAGAGAATAAGGAATGCGGATACGTATCCATTCACAAATATAAATTTCTTTAAAAAAATAAATCTTTATAGATTAATTCTCTCACACACCAATTGAAATTTCGTTATAGTATGCTTATTATAAGATATAAATTCTTAAGAATATTTTCTTTTTGATTTATCATACAAATATTATATTTTCACTTAGGTACCATAAACAACTCCACAGAATTTCAATTAATTGTAAATATATTGTAAAAAGTATTTCCTTATTATATATAATTAGCATTAAATATTTACATTTTTCTTTATTATTGAGATACAATTTTTCAATATGAGGACTTCAGAGCAAAGTCGCACTTGCCTTGCCGCTGTCATCTGACTAAGGAATAAAATCCCGATGACTTAAATTGCATAGTTAACTTGGCTTGTCCAAGTGTAATAAGTAGCAACAACAGCAGATAAAATTTTAAATACAAATTCAGAAATGCAAAAGGTAAAAGAAGATATAAATTTTCTACTACTCTTAATTAAGCATTGGCAAAATAATTTTTCTACTTTTTAAAATGACCAACCGCAACGTTATGACTAGCATAATGGGAAAACAGTTTCTTAAACCTCGCTCAGAAGAAAAATTTAAATTGCATATCAACGTAAAATATGTTTTCTAATCTAATAAAATTATCTAAATTAAAAATTTCTATCTTATTAAAAAAATAACTATTAATAATAATTAGTTAATGAAATAGGTGTACTTCCGATATATTCTAAATTATATCATGCATAAAGTATTAGAAATTAACTGCTGCTTTTACAGATAAAAAAATGTACTATGGTTACTTGGTTGATTATAGTATCGTCGGAATGGGGAGATATAGGCTTTTTCTTAAGTCGAGGGGCGTGGAAGTTCCTTCGAGTTGAGCCAATATTCTTATATAGCAGGCCCGTCAAAAATGTGTCTTAAAATTTGTGAAACGTTATTGCAATTAATGGAGAGACAGTAGACTGTATTGCTATTTCGCTGGATCTTCATACCTCCAAAGTGAGAGGTAAAATAAAGAGTGTTATTTCTGTACAATTCTTTAATTGCGTTTATTTTACACATTAAATATTTGAATACATCATTAATATTATGCATTTCTTGCATATAATTCAGATGAAATTTTAATTAAAAATACAGTTAATCATTTAAGTTTATAGAAAATGCATATTTAAAATTATATTGTTTAAATATTTTTATCTCATAATAATAAAGCTATCTGTTTTGGACTATATTTTAATAGTTTTTCAGTAGTCACATTATTCTAAACATTTTTCAACCATTTAAGAATTATGAAGAACATACTTAAATCGATTAAAATGTCCTGGTGTTCGGATATTCTGATTTTTCTGAAGCATAAAGAAAGTGAATCACATTTCTACTCATGCTGTATTAGAAATGATACATTCATATCGGTGCAGTATTTAAAGATTTTCTATCTGAAGCGTTAAAAAAACTAAAAGAAAACTCATTGTCAAAATTACATTCATTAACTATATTTTTTTACTAAAACAGGAAATCCGTTTTTAAAAACAATTTTCAAATCGTATTCATTATTATTTTATTGAACCAACTTGTTTTTTATTTTAAAAAGCTTCCGAGTACATCCTGACTGGCGTCATGGATAAGTTGTTTGACTCATGTAACTACTTTCGCAGATGCGAAAGTGCCAATTGCAAGTCAGTGTCTATGATGTATTTAACACTGCTGTTTTCTGAAGTATAATGATAATAATTCAAATCTGAGACACAAGACTGTAAATTTTGTTCCTTATTGTAAATGTTGAATTTCCAATCAATTTTATACTTATGAAATTCTTTTAAACCGTTTATTTGGATTACAAAGTTTTACTGAATTTGAATAAGCACTGTGAAAATTGCACGGAATTCTCCGATTGCAAATTGAACGTAATAAACTGTAAAATAATTTATTTTTATGTTTCATTTTTAATGCAATAAATAAATTCATATTGTCTCTTGCGTTAATAATAAGGTGTAAACGATTTGTGCTTCCACAGCAGAATACATATTATTTCGTTTAGTTTCTTCAATTTATTTTAGTTGACCTTCCATATTATTTGTTAGTCTTGAAGGATTTCTGTTTAATATCTATGCTGAATGTAAATCTTTTCTATCTGTCACGTAAGAAAAGATACCAGAATATTTATACTAAAATTTATGTTCTTTAGTTACACTTTTTTTTATCAAACAGGAAATCAATATTTATAAAATACATTTTCTAATATTTTGATCACATATTTATTGAATAAGGTTTTTCTATTATTCAAGAAGGCTCTCCTACGCATTTTGACTTGATAGAGTAATAATACATTAACCGTAACTCTTACTCACATTTTACTTGTCCAAGTGTCGTACGTAACAACAAAAGCAGATAAAATTCTGAAGACATTTAGTAAAGCAAATAAGAGAAAAAGCAATTTTTGCATACTTTTGATCAACAGGCAAACAATATTTCTACTATTTAAAAAGTGCTTCCACAACAACATGACTAGCATGGTTTAAGAACAGTGTGCTAAAACTCCCTCATAATAGTATATCAGTGGCCATGATGTCTTTAAACTGCTAGGTCATTCTAAAACTTAATTATAAGAAACCGTATCTAAAATATTTTTCTTTACTGCTTCTAAAAATATTTAATTCCTATGAAACATTTATTAAATTTACACATGAAAAATATTTTCTATCATAAACATAGTTAAAATGTGATTTAATGTTTAGAAAATACTATTTCAATATATTTTCTCATATAGTAAAGAAGAGATTCTGAACGAAAATTCCATTATTTTTACAAGCGATAAATCAACACATAAAAAAGAATTTTTCTAATAGTTTAGATTATTCAGACCGTGTGATCTTTTTCTACTATTAAAATCTACCTGACTCAGCGTTCTCACATGCTTGTTGGATTAAGTGCCGATATTCAACTGGCATGCACGCAGGGACGAAAACCTCTTAATGTTAGTGACTGTCGATGATGTATCCAGTTTCATCTCTCTGCTACATAATGATAATAATGCAAATCTGAGACAGTGATGTAACACTTGTCAACTTTCGGCCGCATATTGGAATTTTAAAATTTCAAGCGTCATGTTTTTAAAAATGTTTATTCTTAATTTTTGTAATAAAATTTTTTTATTTAATAATAATCTGTTGTACAATTTTTAGGAAATTTACCAATTGCAAACAAATTATTATTAATATAAATAATTTTTACTTCTCTTTCATTCACTCTATGTTTAAAAATTTCTATAATTCACTTTTCAGATAAAAAAATAATCATACTGAAAATTATCTAAATTAAAAATTTCTGTCTTTTAAAAGAAATAACTATTAATAATAATTAATTAATACAATATGTGTATTTCCGGTAGATTCTAAATGGTATCATAAATAAAGAACTAGAAATTAACTGCTGCTTTTACGGATAAAAAAATCGTATTATGGTTGGTATCGTCTGGTTGGGAAGATTAACTGATGACAATGGGTATGCAGAACACAGCATATTATCTAATTGATGTTTTCAAAATACAGAAGCTCTTTCTTATGTTGAGTAGGATGAATTCTCTAGAGCTAAGTCAGCAACATTTATATAGCAGGGCCGTCAAAAATATGCTTTAAAGTTTGTGAAACATAATCGCAATTAATGGAGAGACGGTAGAATGTGTGGCTCTTTCGCTGAATCTACATATCTCCATAGAGACAGGTAAAAAGAAAAGTGTTAGTTCTATACAATTCTTCGTTTGCGTTTATTTTACATTAAAAATGTGAATACACCATTAAAATTATTTTTTTGCATATGATTCAGATAAAATTTTACTTAAAAATACAGTTATTCATTTAAATTTATAGGAAATGCATATTCAAAATTATATTGTTTAACCACTTTTATTTCATAATAATGAAGCTATCTGTTTTGGACTATATTTTAATAGTTTTTCAGTAGTCACATTATTCTAAGCATTTTTCAACCATTTAAGAATTATTAAGAACACACTTAAATCGATTAAAATGTCCTGGTGTTCGGTAATTCTGATTTTTCTGACGGATAAAGTAAGTTAATCACGTTTCTACTGATGCTGCATTAGAAATGTCACATCTATATCGGTACAGTATTTAAAGCTTTTCTATAACTGAAGCGTTAAAAAACTAAAAGAAATCTCACTGTCAAAATTATATTTTTTAACTATATTTTTTTCATAAAATAGGAAATCAGTCTTTAAAAACAATTTTCAAATCCTATTCATTATTATTTTATTGAACCAACTTATTTATTATTTTAAAAAGCTTCCGTGTGCATCCTGACTGGCCTCATGGATAAGTAGTCAAACTCATGTAGCTAGTTTCGCAGGTGCGAAAGAGCCAATTTCAAGTCAATGTCCATGATGTATTTAATACTTCTGGTTTCTGATGTATTATGATAATAACTCATATCTGAGACATTAATGCAATGTTGGCCGAATTTAAATTCTGATTACAATTTTCTATATTTTAATAATTCTCTTAATTTTATAATTAGAATTATCTTTTATATTATTTATGTTAATAAGAAGTTTTACTTAATTTTAATTATTAGAAAAGTTCTTACAGAAAAAAATTTTTGTGAATTGAGAATAATTAAAATAAAAAAATTATTCTTTTATTGCATTCAGTTAATTTTATATATAAACTCAACATTTTACTTATCGAGAAATGCAGCATATTCAAGTATTATCTACATTAAATTTTATTTTCAAGTAGGACTAAAAATTTATGGTACTTTTAGTAAATTACTTTTAAATTTAAGTCCCTCTTTGTATTAAGATTTCACAATATCCTTTTATGTGACTTATAATTTATTTCCATTTTTATTTTGGTATTTTTCGCGCACGAGGTTTGTGAAATTAACTGCTAGTTTTACCGATGCCAAACTGGATAAATAATCTGACTGATATAATTAGTGTCTCATGTACGTACGAAAGTACCAAATTTAGGACTATGTCTAAAATATAATTTTGATATTCATAAGTGGAATTAAAATAATTCAAATCTGTAAAATACTCGTTAATGTCATTTTTATTGCTTATTGTATAAGGTTGAATTTTCAAATAATTAAGTTAATTTTATGCTTATAATATAATTCTCTGTATATGATTTTTTTGTGATACACAGTTTAATTCAATTCGAATCAGCTGTAAAATTTTGTTGAATTTTCCGATTGCTTATTGAACGTAATTAACAGTAAAATATTTTTTAAAATAGATATCAGTTAATTTGATAAAGAAATTCAATTTTTTACTTGTGTTAAAAATAGCTTATTGATAAATTATTTACATAATTTATTTTTTCAAATAGGACTTAAATATTAAGAATTATAATAATAAGATACTATGTCTATATATATATTCAGACTTAGCAAAATACTTTCATGACTTTTAATGTATGTCTTATATATTCGATTTGGTTTCGTGATTGAGGTATCTAAAATTAACAACTAATTTTATAGATTCAAGAAAAAGATGATTAATTGTTATACCCCATCTCAATGATATATTTCAATACCATTTGCTTGATGCGTCAGAAAAGTTAAATGAAGATTTGCACACACAATTTTATTCGTAAAATATATTTCTTGTCAAATAGTAAATCAATATTGTAAAAGCAAAATTTCTATTCCTTTGATTATTTGTTCAAAATATAAAGCTTTACTACTCTTATAGGAAGCTTTTCTGAGCGCTCTGAGTTGCTTGATGTATAAAACGTCTAAACGTTAATTCTTCTCACGCTATTGAGAGATTGAGTAATCAGGGTCTGTATCCATTCACAATATTCAATTTTTTTTAAATAACTCATAATAGATTAATTCTCTCGCTCACCAATTGAAAATTCGTTACAGTATGCTTATTATAAAATATATATTTTTAAGAATATTTTCTTTTTTTTTATCAAACGAAATATATTTTCACTTAGGTACCGTAAACAAATCCACAGAATTTGAATTAATTGGAAATATCTTGTAAAAAGTATAGTTCCTTATTATATATAATTAGCACTAAATATTTACATTTTTCTTTTTTATTGAGATAAAATTTTTCAATCTGAGGACTTCAGAGCAATGTCGCACTTCCTTTTCCGCTTTCCTCTGACTAAGGGAAAGAAATTCCCCATGAACTATATTTTTTTAATAAAACAGGAAACCCATCTTTAAAAACAATTTTCAAATCTCATTCATTATTATTTTATTGAACCAATATGTTTATTATTTTAAAAAGTTTCAGAGTGCATCCTGAATGGCCTCATGGATAAGTAGTCTGACTCATGTAACTAGTTTCGCTGATGCGAAAGTGCCAATTGCAAGTCAATGTCTATGATGTATTTAATTCTTCTGTTTTCTGATGTAAAATGATAATAATTCAAATCTGAGACATTAATGCAATGTTGACCGAATTTAAATTCTGATTACAATTTTCAATATTTTAATAATTCTCTTAATTTTATAAATAGAATTATTTTTTATATTATTTATGTTCATAAAAAGTTTTACACAATTTTAATTATTAGTAAAGTTCTTACAGAAAAAATTTATTGTGAATTGAGAATAATTAAAATAAAAAAAATATTCTTTTATTGCATTAAGTTAATTTTATATATAAACTCAACATTTTACTTATCGGGAAATGTAGCATATTCAAGTATTATCTACATTAAATTTTATTTTCATGTAGGACTTAAAAATTTATGGTACTTTTAGTAAGTTACTTTTAAATTTAAGTCCCTTTTTGTATTAAGATTTCACAATATCCTTTTATGTGACTTATAATTTATTTCCTTTTTTATTTTTGTATTTATCGCGCACGAGGTTTGTGAAATTAACTGCTACATTACTGATGCTAAACTGGATAATTAATCTGAATGATATAATTAGTGTCGCAGATACGAAAATGCCAAATTTATGACTATGTCTAAAATATAATTTTATATTCATAAGTATAATAATGATAATTCAAATCTGGGAAATACTGATTAATGTCATTTTTGTTGCTTATTGTATAAGGTTGAATTTTCAAATAATTAAGTTATTTTTATGCTTATAAAAATTCTCTGCATATGATTTTTTTTGTTAAACACAGTTTAATTAAATTCGAATCAGCTGTAAAATTTTTGCTGAACTTTCCGATTGCTAATTGAACGTAATTAAAAAAATAATTTTTAAAATAAATATAAATTAATTTGATAAAAAATTCAATTTTTCCCTTGGGTTAAAAATAGCTTATTGATAAATTGTTTGCATATTTTTTTTCTTCAAACAAGACTTAAATATTAAGAATTATAATAAAAAGATACTATGTCTATATTTAGATTTAGCAAAATACTTTTATGACTTTTAGTGTATTTCTTATATATTCTAGTTGGTTTCGTGATTGAAGTATCTGAAATTAACAACTAATTTTATAGATGTAATTACATATTGTGAAATTAACAGTTAATTTTATATATATCATAGAGGTGGGGACTAATAAAGAAAAAGATGCCTAATTAGTCCCAACCTCTATGATATATTTCAATACCATTTGCTTGATGCGTCAGAAAAGTTAAGTGAAGATTTGCACACACAATTTTATTCGTAAAATATATTTCTTGTCAAATAGTAAATCAACATTTATAAAACAAAACTTCTATTATTTTGATTATTTGTTCAATTTATAAAGCTTGACTACTCTTATAGGAAGCTTTTCTGAGCTCTCTGAATGGCTCGATGGATAAAACTTCTAAATGTTAATTCTTCTCACGCTATTGAGAGATTGAGTAATCCGGATCTGTATCCATTGACAAAATTCTATTTTTTTACATAAATCATTATAGATTAATTCTCTCGCACAACAATTGAAAATTTGTTATAGTATGCTTATTATAAAATATATATTTTTAAGAATATTTTCTTTTTTTACCATACAAATTATATTTTCACTTAGGTACCATAAACAACTCCACAGAATTTGAACTAATTCTAAATATCTTGTAAAAAATAGTTCCTTATTATATATAATTAGCACTAAATTTTTACATTTTTCTTTATTATTGAGATACAATTTTTCAATCTGAGGACTTCAGAGCAATGTCGCACTTGCCTTCCCGCTGTCCTCTGACTATGGGAAAGAAATTCCCGTTGACTTTATTTGCATAGGTAACATTGCAAGTGTAATAAGTAGCAACAACAGCAGATAAAATTTTAAATACAAATTCAGGAATGCAAAAGGTAAAAGAAGATATAAATTATCTTCTACTATTGATTATACATAGGCAAAATAATTTTTCTACTTTCTAAAATGAGCAACCGCAAAGTTGTGACTAGCGTAATGGAAAAATAGTTTGTTAATTCTCGCTCAGAAGAGAAATTTAAATTGCGTATCAATGGAAAATATGTTTTAAAACAGCCAGGTTATCCCCTCAGGGGGTTTACATTCTTGAGGTAAACACGGGTGTCGCAATCCCGAGGTACCCTAGTGATCTGTTCTCTTCTTATATTTCTTCTCTCCTCTACTCTTCTGCTTTTTCTTCCTCTTCTCCCTCGTTGTGGTTGCCTCGTAAGAGGTTGAGGGCACCCCTTCAGTAGCTTTCCCCACTCTGTTGCTATTAGCTACTCTTGATTACTAAATCACCCACGTGTTTGCCGGGCGTGGAGACCCGTGTCCATGGAAAGGAGGATCCTGGTAATTGAGGCCTCCTGAGACCAACACATTGCTTTGGCCTCTGCTTCAGGTAAACGGGAGGTGTGTTGTGGTCATCAGCACATCAATCGGCTTTATGGATCAAGCGATCGGTGCATCGGTACTAGGTGACTCGTTAATGGTGGAGTCCACTTCAGGGATGTACCGTAAGCGTATAGGGACTGGCTAGCACTGGTACAATAACCTGTATCCACTCGTAGGGCACCGTGTTGCCGTCTAGTCCCTGAATTTTCAGCTATACTATAAGAACAAATCAATTAAGTCTTCACTTCCTTTGGAGCAACAAATGTCTATGTTAAATGCCAAGTTTTTCATTGTTAAAAGAACTGAAGGTGGTTCTTTCCAATTTTCCTCGCCTTTTCTAATTGAAAAGAGCATTTCATCGTATCTAGGTGAAGTCAAAAATATTCGTAAGCTACGATCAGGAGATATTTTAGTAGAGATTGCTTCTGAAAAACAAGCAATAGTAATACAATCATTCAAATCAATTGGTAAAGTGGATGTGGTCGTTCAGCCCCACACAACATTAAACTTTTGCAAGGGAGTGATTTCTGCAACAGACCTCATATATACATCAACAGACGAAATACTTGAAAATTTAAGATCTCAAAATGTGTGTGCTGTGAAATGTATAACCCTGAATCGAGATGGTGTATCAATTAATACAAAACACCTCATTTTGACATTTAGCACTCCAACCTTGCCACAACATATTAAAGTTGCATGTATGAGATGCTCTGTGAGACCATACATTCCAAATCCGCTGCGTTGCTTTCAATGCTAACGATTCGGCCATTCAAAAATAGCTTGCAGAGGTAAACTTACGTGCGCCCGTTGTTCAGACGTTGGCCACGATAGTGTAACCAGCAATGCTAAGGAAGTTTGTGGCAACTGCAAAGGCCACCATCCTGCCAATTCTCGATCTTGCCCAACATGACAGTTGGAAAAAGAAATTACCTCCATCAAAATCAAGAATAATGTGTCTTATCCGGAGGCTCGACGAATTGTCGCCGCACGTACACCACAGCCAGGTATCAGCTATGCGACTGCTACTAAGAAAGTAACTAGATCTTGCTGCACCCAAACTGATCCTATTTTAGAGCCTTCAACAAAACCATCTGCAAAGCCAAAAGAAACAAAGTCCCCAAATGTTATTCCTAAACTGTCATTTGCTAAATCAAGTTCATCACAAGCAAAAAAATTAAAACTTGCTAAGGAAGGTGCTCATAAGTCTTGCTTGACAGAAAGGAAAGCCAGGCTTACATTGGATGAAGATACCGTAAAACTGTATCCCTCAGATGCTGATAGTTTGGAGGATTCATCAGAGACTCAGATGAGCACTGCTGGTGAATAACATTCATCCCATTAATGACTTCCTTTGTTTCATGGAATTCTCGAGGTTTTCGTTCTCGAATTCACGACGTCAAATCTGTTATCTCTCGCAACAACCCCGCATGTGTGGCTCTCCAGGAAATATTCCTGAAGCGCACTGTTAACACCAAACTGCGTGGGTTTCAGTGCTTTAGAAAGGATAATGGTGGTGATGCGTCTATATCTGGAGGAGTTTGTATGTTCACATCAAGCTCATATTCTAGTACAGAACATCCACTAAGAACTACACTACAATCTGTAGCAATGAAAATTCACGTAACATGTCTTATCACGGTTTGCAGCCTGCATTTACCACCACAAGACGTCGTAAATTCAGAGGAACTAGATAATTTAATTGACCAACTCCCAGCTTCATTTGTACTCCTCGGTGATTTTAATGGCCATAATACTCTGTGGGGTAGTGAAGATACGAATTCTCGCGGTCGTCAGATAGAGCAGTTCATAACTGACAATTGCCTCTGTCTGCTGAATACCGATGAGAAAACTTATTTCCACGAACCTACACGGAGATTTCACTCTCTTGACTTAGCTATTTGTTCTCCATCACTCCTGCCATTGCGGAATTTTGTTGTCGGAAATGACCTTTACAACAGTGATCATTTCCCTCTAATCGTGTCTCAGGCTGGAAGTAATAGTGTGTGTCACAAACCACCTAATTATGTGTACAGTCGAGCCGATCGGACACTTTTCACGCAATTGGCTGTGATTAGCGAAACAAGAGTTAAGGCAGTTGTGATAGATGATGCTGTTAAATATATCACCGACACAATAATCCGAGCTGCGGATGTTGCTATCCCTAAAAATTCCATCATTCCACATAAGCACAGGAAACCTTGGTGGAATTAAAAGTGCCAACTCTCTTATAAAAAACAAAGGAAGCAATGGAATGACCTGCTTGTTGGATTAAGTGCCGATAGTCAACTGGTATTCATGCAGGGACGAAAATATCTTGTTGTTAGTTACTGTCGATGATGTATTCTGATTCGTTTCTCTGATACATTATGGTAATAAAGCCAATATCGGACAGTGATGTAACACATGTCAACTTTCCGCTGCAAATTGGAATGATAAATTTTCAAGCGTTATACTTATTAAAATCCTTTATTTTTAATTTTTATAATAAATTTTATTGAATTTTAATTTGTTGTAAAAGTTTTATTAAATTTACCTATTGCAAACTAACTATTATTAATATTGATAAATTTTACTTTCCCTTTCATACGAATTGTGTTTAAAAATTTCTATAACTCACTTTTCAGATAAAAACGAATAATATCGACAATATATTTTACTTAGATCAAAATCTTCTTTCTTATTACAAGTACTAATTCTTATTAATATTTTATTGATACAATAGATATATTCTCAATATATTCTAAATGGCTTCATGCATAAAGTATTAGAAATTAACCGCTCCTTTTCCAGATGAAAAAAAGTATTATGTTTGTTTGGTTGCTTATAATATCGTCTGAATGGGGAGCGTCTGTTTGGGAATTCTTTCGAGCTGAGCCAGAATAATTATATAGCAGGGCCGTTAAAAATGTGTTTTGACGTTTCTTGAACATTTTCGCAATCAATGGAGAAACTATATTTCGTGTTGCTATTTCGCTGGATCTACATATCTCGATAGTTACTAGTTCAAAGGTGAGTGTTAATTCCATACAATTACTTCTTTGATATTATTTTACATTAAATGTGGGAACACGTCATTAACATTAAACATTTTTTGCATATTATTCAGATAAAATTTTAATCAAAAATACAGTTATTCATTTACGTTTATAAAAAAGCATATTCAAAATTATATTGTTTAACCATGTTTATCTCATAATAATGAATCTATCTGTTTTGGACTACATTTTCAGTGGTCACATTTTTCTGAACATTTTTCAGCAATTTAAGAATTATTAAGAACTTTCTTAAATCGATTAAAATGTCCTGGTATTCGCATATTCTGATGTTTCTGACGGATATAGAAAGTGAATCACATTTCTACTCATAATTTACTATTAATGCCACATCCATATCGAAAGAGTATTTAAAGCTTTCTTATCTGAAGCGTTTTAAAGACTAAAAGTAAACTCATTGTCTAAATTATGATCTTTAAATATGTTTTCTTCATAAAACCGGAAACAAGTCCTTAAAAACAATTTTCGAATCGTTTTCATTATTAATTTATTGAACAAACTTTTTTATTATTTTAACAAGCTTCCCAATGCATCCTGACTGGCCTCATAGATAAATAGTCATACTCATGTAGCTAGATTCACGGATGCGAATGTGCCAATTGCATGTCAATGTCTATGATGTATTTTATGCGGCTTTGTTCTGATGTATAATGATAATAATTCAAATCTGAGACACTAATGTAATTTTGACCAAATTTGGCTTCGTAATAAAAATTTAATTTTTTAGTTATTCACTTAATTTTAAACTTAGAAAAATTATTTATATGATTTTTTGTAATAGAAAGTTGTAATGAATTTTAAATATTCGGAAAGTTCAAACTGAAAAAATTTATTGTGTATTGAGTATGATTAAAATTTAAAAAATATTTTTATTCTATAGCATTCAATTAAATTAATAAATAAACTCAATTTTTTACTTATCGTGAAAATTATCATAAAGATTATCTACATTAAATTTTATTTTCAATTAGGACTTAAAATTTTAGAGTACTTTTAATAAATTAATATTAATTTTAAGTCCCTTTTTGTATGAAGATTTCACAATTTCCTTTTATGTTACTTATAGTTTATTTCTTTTTTATTTTTGTATTTTTTGTGCATGAGGTATGTGAAATTAACTGTTACTTTTACCGATGCAAAACTGGATAAATAATTTGACTGATATAATTAGTGTCGCAGATACGAAAATACCAAATTTATATCAAGGTCTATAACAAAATTTTGATATTCATAAGTATAATAATGGTAATTCAAATCTGTGAATTACTCATTAATGTCATTTTTGTTCCTTATTGTATCAGGTTGAATTTTCGAATAATTAAGTTAATTTTATGCTCATGAAAATTATTTTTGTATGATTTTTTTGTAATACACATTTTTATTCAATTTGAGTCAGCTGTAAAATTTTTACTGAATTTTTCGATTCCTAATTGAATATAATTAACAGTAAAATGTATTATTTTTAAATTTCATTCAGTTTATTTGATAAAAAAAAATATTTTTTCACTTGTGTTAAAAATAGCTAATTGATAAATTACTTACATAATTTTTTTTTCTTCAAAAAGGACTTAAATATTAAGAATTATAATAAAAAGATACTTTGTCTATATTTAGATTTAGCAAAATACTTTTATGACTTTTAATGTATTTCTTATATATTTTAGTTGGTTTCGTGATTGAAGTATCTGAAATTAACAACTAATTTTATAGATGCAAGGAAACGATGCTTTATTCGTCCACACCTCTATGATATATTTCCATACAATTTGCTTGATGCGTCAGAAAAGTTAAGTGAAGATTTGCACACACAATTTTATTCGTAAAATATATTTCTAATCAAATAGTAAATCCATATTTTTAAAACAAAGCTTGTATTATTTTGATTATTTGTTCAATATATAAAACTTTACTTTTCTTATAGGAAGCTTTTCTGAGCGCTCTGAATTGCTCGATGGATAAAACGTCTAAATGTTAATTCTTTTCACACTATTGAGAAATTAAGTAATGCGGATATGTATCCATTCACAAAGATAAATTTCTTTAAAAAAATAAATCATTATAGATTAATTCTCTCGCACACCAATTGAAATTTCGTTATAGTATGCTTATTATAAGATATAAATTCTTAAGAATATTTTCTTTTTGATTTATCATACAAATTATATTTACACTTAGGTACCATAAGCAACTCCAAAGAATTTCAATTAATTGTAAATATCTTGTAAAAAGTATTTCCTTATTATATATAATTAGCATTAAATATTTACATTTTTCTCATTATTGAGATACAATTTTTCAATATGAGGACTTCAGAGCAAAGTCGCATTTTCCTTCCCGCTGTCCTCTGACTAAGGGAACAAAATTCCCGATGACTTAAATTGCATTTGTAATTTTATAGCGAGCTTGGCTTGTCCAAATGTAATAAGTACAAACAACAGCAAATAAAATTTTAAATTCAAAATCAGGAATGTAAAATGTAAAAGAAGATATAAATTTTCTTCTACTCTTGATTGTACATAAGCAAAATAATTTTTCTACTTTTTAAAAATGAGCAACCGCAACGTTATGACTAGCATAATGGAAAAACAGTTTGTTAAATCTCGCTGAGAAGAGAAATTTAAATTGCGTATCAATGAGAAAATATGTTTTCAAACAGCCAGGACATTCAAATGCTTAATGATAAGAAAATAGTATCTAAATTGTTTCCTTACTGCTGTTGTTAAAATTCTCTGATTCCTATAAAAAATTTTATGCTCACGAGTGAAATTTATTTTTTTATCAAAAACATTATTGAAATATGTATTAAAATTTAGAAATTGGTATTGAAATATTTTTTTCATATTTTTTGCTAAAATTTACATAAAAATTCCGTTATTCATTTAATATAAGAAAATAAAAATACTAAAAATACCTTGCTTTAAAATTTTATTCCTTAAATTCAAACATCGACCTAACCGCTGAATTGTTATCGATCTAACCTTCGGTTCAATTGTTCGTGGGTTCGAATCCCACGTTGGGGATGGTTGTATATAGTGGATCAGAATCCATTTCAAACCGTAGGTCCCGGTCTAATTAGCCCTGGTGTGACAAACATTATTATTAATTGACAAACAAAACAAAACTGAAGTTTTATAAATAATTTTAACACTGTTTTACTAATATGGTTTATGCATTCTTATATCAACAAAGTAATTTCATTTTTTTAAAACGTTGATACACAGTTTTCTAACGTTGATATATAGTTTTCTTTTTACATTATTTTAAAATCTTGATACACGTTAACGTGTTCTAACTGGAGTGATGGTAAAATGATTTGAAGCTAACAGTTGTTCATTCTGGTATCACAATGTGACATCTGTGCAATTCTCTTCCGTATATTTAAAGGACATTGCTGATAAGTAACGATGTTAATTCAATTGTTGCAGACAATTCCTTTGATGGCAATTTTTTGACACATTTAAATGGCTTGTTTTAAAAAATATTTTTCTTTCATATTTTGATATTTCTCTTAACGAATTTTGTACAATAAACATAACTCTAAAAATTGATTATATTAAAAATTCCATTAAAACTTTGCAATCAGCAAATAAAATTTAGTTAAGAATAAAATATTTGCAGCCTATATTCAGATATATTTTTTATGAATTTAATTATTTCTATCAAAAAAGATGAAGCATGTTTAAAATTATATAAGTTAACATTATTTTTACACCACATAGGAAATCAGCATAATGAACACAATATTTCTAATATTTTAGATTTTATGTACTGTGACAAACTTTTCTTCCATTCAAAATTTCCTAAAGCTGCGCGCGCGTTCTGACTCTCTTGTTAAACCAAGTGTCAGGATTTAAAATGTATTTACATAGAAACGAAAGTCTCTGAATACAAGTGATGGTCTATCATGTATTCAAATTGATCTTTCTTACCCTTAAAGAGAATGATGCAAATCTGAGACAGTAATGTAATTTTTGTCGGTTTTTTCATGCTTATTGGAATGTCGAATTTTCCAGGGATGTTATACTTTTGATAATACTTTATCCATTATTTTTACTATACAAAACTTTATTGAATTTTAATTAGTTTAAAACTTTTTCATTCATTTTACAGTTTGTAAATTAATCGTTATTAATATTAGTAATATTTACTCTCCAATTCATGCTAATTATATTAAAAATAATTCTATAAATAACTTTTAAGGTAAAAAATATTGATATTGAAAATTTTTTTTAGATTAGCAAATTTTTCTTATAAGAGGAATTGAATATTAATGATATTTTATGTATACAATATATGTATTTCCAATATAATCAAAATGGTTAAATGCATAATGATAACTGCATTAATTTCTGCTTTCGCAGATGAGAAAATGCATTATTCCATTAGGTGGTTGGTTAGTTTCTTCTCAATGTTAAAACTACAGATGGCCATGAGTGAGCAGATCTCAGCTGGCTATCTAATTGATGTTTTCGCTGTAACGAATTTTATTCATGTCGAAGGGGGATTACTCCCAAGCTGAGACAGCGACCTTACAATCGCAGGGCAGTCAAGAATGCGTTTTCATATTAGTATAATATTATCGAAATTAATTCAGTGATGATGGGTTCTGTTTCCATCTCTCTGCATATTCTCATCTCGATAGTTATCGATTCTAACTCGATTAATAGTTCTAGAGATGTCTCTTCTTGAGCTTATTTTACATTAAATCTGTGAATCATTTTTAATGTTATTTTTTCTTAGACGGTATCTTGCAATCGTTTTCACATCGTTAAGAATAACTTGTGTTGTAATGGTGTTGCTGTTATTGAATTTTCTGCATTATTTCGCAAGTTGATCTGCCTTTTTATTTTTACGTAGGTCAACAATTTGTGCATCCACAGAAGAATACATATTTTTTTCAATTTATCAATTTATTTTAGTTGAGGTAGATTATAATCAGTTAGTCTTGATGGAATTCCGTTTAATATCTATGCTTAAACTAAGAAAAACTTTTTCTATCTGATAGTAAGAAAAGATACCAGAATATTTATACTCAAAATTATGTTCTTTGGTCACACTTTTTTATAAAACAGGAAATCAATATTTTTAGAACAATTTTCCTAATATATTGAATATGTACCTATTGCATAAAGATTTTCTATTTTTCATGGCGGCTCATCGTCGCATTTTGACTTGCTAGAATAGTAAAAAATAAAATAAAATTTTTACTTTAAATTATGAAGTAAGTGCATAGGGCGAATTTTTATCATGTATTATTGAGAATGGAAGTATTTTGATAAAAAGTAATATTAAATGAATTCCTCGAAACAATCAAAATTTTTTCATATATTATACTTATAAAATTTCCAATATATATATATAATTTATTTTTAAAATTCAATTTTTCAAATATAACCATAAATAAATTTCTAGAATTATCATTACTTGTACATATTTATTTAAACATTAGAAATGGCTTATTATACATCATTAATATTAAATGTTTTTGCTTTTCCACATTATTCAGATAATATTTTAATCAATAACGCAGTTTTGTATACAAGGTGAGAAAAAATGCATATTCGAATTAAATTGTTTAACCATTTTTATTTTATAAATATAATGGCATATATTTATTACAATATGTTAATAAAGTTGTTCAATTTAAATTTCGTTGAAAATTTTTCATTTCTTTAAGAATGCTTACCAATATATTATGTTATTCAAATAAATAAAGAAAGTGAATCGTATTCCTACTCATGTTGAAGAGGAAATGACACATCTATACATATCCGTGTGTATGAAGTACTTGTAGATTTTTTTTGATGCATTAGAAAAGTTAAATGAAAATTCTTTGACGATATTATATTTAAATATAATTTTTCATGGAACTGGAAAATAGTATTTAAAAACATTTTTCTAATGCTTTTCATTCTTCCTTTATTGTATTAAACGTTTTAGCTATTTTAATATTCTCACCAATGCAATGTGATTAGCGTAGTGGATAAATGGCCTTACTTATGTAGTTAGTCACGCAGATATGAAAGTACCAAATGCAAGTCAATATCTCTGATTTTTTCAAGCTTTAGACATTCTGAAGTTTAATGATAATAATTCTAATGTGAAACACTGAAGTACTTCTTGTGGATATTTGCTGCTTATTGTAATGTGGAATTTTCAATAAATTTTATTAATTTTACGCTTAAGAAAATTGTTTTCCTTTGATTACTTATAATATATAGTTTTATTTAATGTAATAATTTATAATTTGAATGAGTAGTAAAATTTTACTAAAATTGTCAAATGCAAATTAAACGTAATTAAGAGTGAAATACATTATTTTGAAATATCATTCACTAAATTTTATAAAGAAATTCATTTATTCACATGTGTTATATATGGCATACTGATAGAATAACTATTTTTTTCTTCATACGGGAATTAAAATAAAAAACTTTATAGGAAGCTTGGCTTGTCCAGCTTTTATAAGTAACAACAGATAAAATATTAAATAGAAATTCAGTAACGTAAAACGAAAGAGAAGCGACAGTTTTTCTAACGGTTTTGATAATACATAGGCAAAAGGATATTTACTGTATATTTGGATATTTAAGTAAAATTTTTCCATTAACGCTATATTTTTAAATATGATGTCCTTTGTATTAAACTATTTAAAATAATTAATAAATGATTTAATTATTTTTCCAAGCTGTACGTTGAAAATTGGCAATATTTTGGTCAAAAGTACTTACCAATGTTTTTGTATCAATATAGTATATTTTTGCAATGAGTCATATACAAAGAAGGATATGATTTCGAAAATTGTTATCTGCTCAAATTTATTAGATTTATAGTAAACTATAAATATATCTTTCCTATATAAGATAAATAATTTTACAACTACTCATTGCACACATGAAATAAACAATAATAAAACTATTTTTCAAATAATTTGCAAGGATTGTAATTTTTAAATATGGGATTCTACATTTTAAATTACCTTCTCACACCTTTTTATTTGCTTGATTAATTAATTGTCTATTTTTCACAACAAATTCACCTGGTACGAATACTTGAAGTACTTTCTAAAACTAACTTTTATCTGTAATGTATTAATTAAATTGTTGTTTGATCAGGCAATAATGGTAAATAAAATCTGAGACACAATTTAAATTACTTTAAAGATTAAATAAGAAAATTTAAATTATAACTACCATTTGGAATTTTAAATAATTTTATAAATACTTTTTTCATTATTCGTTTCACTTTAGTAAATAATTTAATGAATGGAATATATTTATAGCATTAACTTATGCTTTAATCTAGTTAAAGGCAATTAAAATGTGATTTAATTTATCTCAAATTTAATATTATATATACGAATAAAAATTATTTAACGTGACATATACTGACATTTTAAATTTTAAATATTTTTATAAATATATTTCTTTAAATTTAAAATTACTAAATAAATTTATCAAAGTAATATTTTTAAAGGATTAACTTACGCTTTAATTTATATTCAATGTTAATTAAAATTTTCAAATTGTTTTCAAAACATGAATTTCTAAGTATGCAGTATGTATGTCAAAAAGTGTTAACTTACCATATTTACCTATTTTAAAAGACGATATAAGCAATATTTTTAATAATGTGCAGGTACTTTAATTATAAAATATACATTACTATTTCTTAAAAAATTTCTTTCCGACATATTGTTAGCATGTTTGTAAAAGTGACCCCAATGAAACTGATGTTTCAGATGGTATGAATGCATATATAACATGGTAAAGCTAACGTTGTCGATAATGAAATCTACCTTCTGCAGTATGATGATCAGATGAAAACAAATTATATCAGGAACGTGACTTTTGCACCAAGAAAGATTCTCTCTTAAGTTAAAGGTATTTAAACATTTTAAAACAGTTAAAAAATTATTCCTTTTAAGTTTTTTTTTCATCGATTAAGTGGAAGTTTATAAATCTGTAGTTGCATTTTGGTGCATTTTCGACACATATAAATCTGTACATATGTCTCCTAAATCACACTGTTAATAAAGTTTAATTAATTTTAATTATTAAATATGTTCTTATGGGTGAAAGGAAATTTTTGCAATCTGATGAATTTTATTAGTTATTTTCAATAAATCAGCGAAACAAGTTTCTATTTCAAGTTTTTATGTTCGTAAGGAAGATAAAAAAAAGTTAAGTAATCTAATTATTTTAAATGATACGTAAAACAATAATATTTTGTATAAATATTAAACATTTATAAAATACTTTAGAAGATCGTTACATTTAAATTACTGAACTTTTTCTCAATATTTTTTCATTATTAGTACTCTTTTTAAATTTATTACGTTTCAATAAATTACTTTTTTTTCCTTAATTTAATTTTATATTAGAAAAATATAAATTAATAAGAGATATCTAGATATCTACTTTTAAGAATTGTGAAAAATTCAAAGTTTATATAGTTAGCTAAGTGATGCATATTAGACTCCAAAACATTTTATTCTTATACAGATGTGTTTTATGTACTACAAAATATTTAGAAAATAAATACAGACTGTAATGGAAAAGTAAAAAAGTTCATATATTATTATGTACATAAATCTAAATCCATTATTAATTTTAGATAAAAAATCTTTTCAGGTAAAGAAAATTACGAGAGGTAGTGATTTGAAATTTTTCAACTGGAATTTTAATCACATTTAGTTGAAATGTACTTTGTCTGAAGCCTTGTTAGCTTAATGGATAAGAGCGTATTTAAGGTTGTTAAACCTTCATCATACCTATAGATAGCTTACAATTTCTGGTATCTTGATTATGAATTGCACATGTACACTGACTCTATATGATTGAAAACTGATTCGGAAACAATGCTTAACTACCCTGAAAAGTTTTTTGTCACTTTGTTCTAAAATATTTTTGAGTTAGTAGTTAGTCACGCAGATATGAAAGTAATAAATGCAAGTCAATGTCTATGATTTTTTTAAGCGTTAGACATTCTGAAGTTTAATGATAATAAATCAAATGAGAAGCACTAATGTATTTTTTGCGGACTTTTGCTGCTTATTTTAATGTTGAATTTTCAATACATTTTATTATTTTTATGCTTAAGAAAACTGTTTCCCTTTGATTACTTGTTATACAAGGTTTTACTAAATTTGAATGGGTAGTAAAATTTGTACAGAAAATATCAACTGCAAATCAAACGTAATTAAGAGTGAAATACTTTATTTTGAAATATCATTCAGTTAATTTTATAAAGAAATTCATTTTTTCACATGTGTCAAAAATAGAATACTGATAGAATAACTATTTTTCTTTTCTTCATACAGGACTTAAAATAAAAAACTTGTTATAGAGCTTGGCTTGTCCAGCTTATATAAGTAACAACAGATAAAATCTTAAATTGAAAATCAGTAACGCAAAAGGAAAGAGAAGCGCCAGTTTTCCTCATGCTTTTGCTAATATTTACTGTTTATTTGGATATAATAAGTATAATTTTTCCATTAACGTTATAATTTTAAATAGAATGTCCTTTTATGAAACTATTTAAAATAATTAATAAATGATTTAATTATTTTTCCAGACTATACTTTGAAATAGGCAATATTTTGGTCAAAAGTACTTACCAATTTTTTGTATCAATGTAGTATATTTTAGCAATAAGTCATATACATAGAAATAAATGATTTCAAAAATTGTTATCTGTTCAGATTGATTAGATTTATAGTAAACTATAAATATATCTTTACTGTATTAGTGAAATAATTTTACAACTACTTATTTCAGATATGATATTAGCAATAATAAAACTATTTTTCAAATAATCTGCAAGGATTGTAATTTTTAAATATGGGATTATACATTTCAAATTACCTTACTAAACCTATTCTTTTGCTTGGTTGATAAGTTGTCTGCTTATATTAACAAATTCAGTTGGTACAATTGCTTGAAGTACTTTCTAAAACTAACTTTTATTTATGATGTTTTTAATGTTCTGGCGTTATGGTAAATAAAATCTAAGACACACAATATAAATCACTTTAAAGATTAAAAAAAATTTACATTAGAACATTACCATTTGAAATTTTCAATAATTTTATAAATATTTTTTCATTGTTCGTTTCATTTCACTAAATAAATTGATGAATGGAATATTTTTATTGCATTAACATATTCTTTAATCTAATTAAATGCAATTAAAGTGTGATTTAATTTATATCATCAGTAATATTATATTTATAAATAAAAAACTTAAATTAACGAGATATATACTCGCATTTTAAATTTTAAATATTTTTCCTTATATTTAAAATCACTAAATAAATTTATCAAAGGAATATTTTTAAAGGATTAGTTTACGCTTTAATTTACATTCGACGATAATTAAAAAAAATTTTCAATTTTTTTTCAAAACATGAATTTCTAAGTATGCAATATGTATATCAAAATGTTCTAACTTGCGTATTTTAAATACGATATAAGCAATATTTTTTGATAATGTGCAGGTATTTTAATTATTAAATATACATTTCTATTTCTTAATACATTTCGTTCCGTCATCTGGTTGGCATGTTTGTAAAAGTGACCCCATTGAAACTGATGTTTCTGATGGTGTGAATATAAATATAACATGGTAAAGCCTATCAGCGTCAATGATGATATCTTGCTGCTTCAGGATATTGGTCTGATGATAACAAATCATATCAGAGACACAACTTACTTTTTGTACCAAGAAAGACTTTCTCATAAGTTATGGGCTTTTACATTTTTTAAAGTAATTTAAAAATAATTGCCCTTGAATTTCCTTTTTTGCTTTATCGATAAATTGTTAGTTTATAAATGATATGCTTGCAGTTTTGAAGCATTTGCGACACACACACACACACACACACACACACAGATATATATATATATATATATATATATATATATATATATATATATATATATATATGTACATATTTCTCCTAGACCACCCCCTTGTACATATTTGATTAATATTTATTTGTTGAATATGTCATTTTAAAGTAACATTTTTAGAAATTTAAACAATTTAATTAATTATTTTCAATAAATCAAAGAAAAAACTTTTATTTCAACTTTCTATATTCGTTAGGAAGATAAGAATTTAAGTAATTTAATTATTTTAAATGATACATAAACATTAATATTTTGTGTCACTATTAAATAAATAACAAATATTTTAGAAGATTGATACATTTAAATTTTACTGAACTTTTTCTTAATTTTTTTTTAATATTAGTACTTTTTCTCTTATTTTATTACGTCTCAATAGATTATTTTGTTCGGCTTAATTTAAACTATATTGGAAAGATATAAATTAATTACAGGTATCTAGATTTCGACATTTACGAATTGTGAGAAATTCAAAGTTTATATAGCCATCTATGTGACAAAAAAATTTCTTATTCTTTTACAAAATTGTTAAACATTTTACCAAATATCTTGAAATTAAATACAGACCATAGAGGAAAAACAGAAAAGATCATATATATTATAATGTAAGTGAATCTAAATTCACTATGAATTTCAAATGAAAAATTCATTTCAGGTAAAGGAAATTACGATAGATAACGAGTGGCTTGAAATATTTCAACTGAAATATGTATCTCATTTAAGTGTAATGTCTTTGGGCAGAAGCCTTGTTGGCTTAATGGATATGAGCAGATTTAAGAATATTAAGAATATTATATATATATATATATATATATATATATATATATATATATATATATATATATATATATATATATATATATATATATATATATATATATATATATATATATATATATATATATATATATATATATATATATATATATATATATATATATATATATATATATATATATATATATATATATATATATATATATATATATATATATATATATATATATATATATATATATATATATATATATATATATATATACATATATATATATATATATATATATATATATATATATATATATATATATATATATATATATATATATATATATATATATATATATATATATATATATATATATATATATATATATATATATATATATATATATATATATATATATATATACATATATATATATATATATATATATATATATATATATATATATATATATATATATATATATATATATATATATATATATATATATATATATATATATATATATATATATATATATATATATATATATATATATATATATATATATATATATATATATATTTAGATATATATTGTATATATGTAGTTTACAATATATATAATATATATTGTAAAACTACATATATATTTACATATATATATAGTTTACAATTTTGCTATCTTGATGATGAATTGCACATGTGCACTGATTAAATGTGATTGAAAACTGATTCTGAAACAATGCTCAATTTCTATTAAGAGATTTTTTGTCACTATTTTCTAGAATATTTTTGCACCAAAATATTATTTTGCATGAGAATTGTAATATAATGCAATTCTCATGCATTGAAGAGGATAATAATGGGAATAAAAAATCTATCTATTTAATCATGATGCAATATTTTCTTATACATTCCAGATAATATAAATTAAGCTTTTCTCCTTAATACGTGACGCGAAATCCAATAAAATGTTTTAGTGGGAATGGCATACAGGCTTCTGTAGAATAGTGGTTTAGCTATTAGACTCTCTCGTTGCTATCGTTGCTTCTATGGGACAGTTGTGGTCTGTGATGAAGAACATAACTTTTGTGCAATTAAATTATTTTGTGCAAAATTAAAATTGCAGATTATCTTTTTTTCAATGTTAAATTTTTTTTTTACTTTTTTTCTACTGCTTCACATAGCAAAAATTAAACTAAATTTCCATTCCTGCATTTGAAGATGTTTAAAAAAATTTTGAAATGTTAAATTATGAAAAAAAATTTATTTGTAATATTTTATAAAAACTTATTTATAAGCAGCAAAATAATTGTAGGTAAAGATGTTATTCCATATATTATTTTGTAATTAATATAACAAACTGGAAGGAAATTATTTATACATGAAAAATAGAAATAAATAAATTTAAATTCGCATGAATTTCATCCAAGAATGAAAGTTATCAGCAGAAATTATGCATGTTTTCCTTAACTCAATTAGAAAAACTGTAACTGCGGTGCATTGTAGTTAATATTCTTAGAGTTAATTGTGTTTTCTGGGATATGATTTTTATTACATATCCTATCTTAGCTATATTAAATTTCATTTGAAGTAAATATTAATACATTATGTGTAAAGAAAATTAATCTAAAAACGAAGAGATTTTTTCATCTTTTACTTTTATAACTTTTGGCCATAAAATTTGTAAATTTAAATTAGTTATAATAAACAATAGAAGAGAATTTCCCCTCTACTTAAACCCCTTCCTATATATTACTTTCCTTCCTTCCTTACTTTCCCCCCTTCTTATATATACATGTCCATTCTCAATTACTTTCACCTAAATTTTTATAACTAGTTGAACAGTGTTGCTATGATTTTTGCTATTCTGTAACATGTGAATTTTTCATCAATGTTCTCATGCGTTATATCAAATATTGGTTTATTTTGAGGACTGATGCAGAAGAAAACATTAAATGAAAGATGCAATATTTTTAAGATGATATTTACATCTTTAATATTTGTTATAGTTATTGAGTTCGTGAAGTATTATAAGTAGAATGTACTAACATCTCTAAATAAATCTGTATAAAATTTTGCAGTATGTGTGTATAAAATGGAAGAATTTAAAGTTACACATTATATTAAAAAATGAATTATGCTTTGTTTTTAAATGAGTGTTAAATATACCTGATATTTTTAGCTATGCATTACATGCAGAATATTTTTAAAATTTTTAATAAAATATCAAAGAAATATTATATTATTTCAGCAAAAGAAAGAAAATTCTTAGGAAGAATCTAAAGGTATTATTCATTAATGTTAATCAAAACTCACTTTGTTTAATAATGATTATAAGTACACTACTGGCCATTAAAATTACTACATTAGGAAGAAACGCAGATAACAAAATGATTTTTATTGGACAAATATTTTATACTAGAAATAAGTAAAGACCGAGACGTGTATCCAATGGCACCCATACCATCACGCCAGGTGATGGGCCAGTATAACGAAGACGAATGTACGCTGCCAGTGTGCGTTCATCACGATGCCGCCAAACACGGATGCGACCATCATGAGGCTGTTCACAGAACCTGGATTCATCTGAAAAGATGACGTCTCACCATTCGTACGCCCAGGTTCGTCGTTGATCACACCATTGAAGGCGCTCTTGTCTATGACGCAGCGTCAAAGGAAATCGCAGCTATGGTCTCTGAGCTGAGAGTCCATGCTGATGCAAACGTCGTCGAACTGTTCGTGCAGACACTTGTTGTCTTCCAAACGACCCCGTTTCTTAACTCACAGCTCGTGACGTGGTTGCGCGATCCATTACGGCCATGCGGATAATATGCCTATCTTCTCGGCTGCTAGTGATAGGTGGCCGTTGAGATCCCGCATGGCGTTCCGTATTACCGTCCTGAACCCATCGATTCCATATTTTGCTAACAGTCATTGGATATCGACCGACGCGAGCAGCAATACTCTGCGATAAGATAAACCGCAATCCCGGTACGCTACAATTCGACCTTTATCAAAGTCAGAAACGTGCTGGTACGCGTTTCTCCTTCTCACCCGAGGCATCACAACTTTTCACCAGGCAACAACGTTCAAATGCAATTTGTGTATGAGGAACCGTCTGAGCAATTTCCTCATTTAAACACAATGTAGGTATCGCTACTGGCGCCTGCTTTGACTGAATGCGATGAAAAGCTAATCATTTGCATATCACAGCACCTTCTTCCTTTCGTATAAATTTCACGTTTGTAGCATATCGCCTTCTTGGTGTAGCAATTTTAAGGGCCAGTAGTGTATAATGATTATCATTAGTTAAAAATGAATGATGCTTCAAAGGGAAATAAGAAAAAACTACATCTTTGCTGTGTTTTACAGTTTATTAAATCTTATATTTATGGAATGCCGAATCATTTTGATTCAAATTCAACTACAGATGTTTCTTGATAGTTAACTTGCCTGCGTGCTGAATAACAAAATTAAAATCCAATATTTTACTTTTTGCTTTACATTACTTAAAATTGTATTT
The DNA here is from genome assembly GCA_030067965.1 of Latrodectus elegans. Lineage (NCBI taxonomy): Eukaryota > Metazoa > Arthropoda > Arachnida > Araneae > Theridiidae > Latrodectus > Latrodectus elegans. The sequence goes on from CM057815.1 coordinate 61,559,431, forward strand.
ATTACTTAATTTTGCATATTTTTATAAAAAAATTATTTTGGAAGAAATTAAATTGCACAAAGAAATATTCGTTTAATATTTTCCTAAAATCGAAGTGATATCGGAATAAAGTTTTATTTAGTGTTCAAAATTCTCAAAAATATCATAAAATGTTATAAAAGACCAAGAATATTTTTTAAAAAAAAATACTTTATTAACATTATTTTAGCATCGATAATAATTAATTATTCTTTGTAATATTTTTAAATAAATACTAAAAAATAATCAAATTACAATAAAATATGATTTTATGAATTTATAAACTTTTATAAGTTCAACATTCGTATTATAAAAAAAATTCACCCTCATATCATATTAATTCAAAATATATATTGAAAAAATTACGAGAAACTAAAAGAATTGGAGTTTTCTTTAATTCTTTCTCTCTCTCTCTATTAATACAGTTCTTACATACCATGTGTATTTTTTATAAAAGTAATGTCTTAGAATGAAGAAAATTATTTGTATGGAACTTGAGCTCCGTGTAAAATTTGTGATAGTAGCTAAAATAATCTTTATTAACGGCCATCTTATGAGTAAAACGAATGTTAAGTTGCTTAGTTTGTGCTTCAGGAAGCAGATTGCGGAAGTTCAAAACCTAGTGACCATGAAAGCTCAAGATTTCAGGTTGTTAAATGATGATATTTTCACCGTCTGATAATTAATGATAAGAAATAAAAATCTGATAACAATCTTTTTTCTTAAAAATTGTTTTATTTTTTATTAAAAGAATTTATTTATGTCATTGAAAAGCATAAAAGAGAAATTTTTATAAATTGAAATACATTGGGATGAAACATTCTTTCCAGGGAAGAAATGATGAAAATAATTATTTTCTTATGAATTTATTTAAGCAAAAGTTTAAAAAAGAGAAATATACAGAATAAATTTTATTTTATATAGAAATAAAATAAAAGATAATACGAACTCAGTCTGAAAAAATAAATCTTACTCTAGTATCCCTAATTAGACAAATGTTCAGATTTTTTAAATCTTGCTTTACGATATCTTTTTTATGAATAACATTATATATTGATTTAGGTTTCTAAGATATTGATATATATTGAAAAGGACTATATTTATATAACAATTGTTAAGTTTGAAATTCACTTTAAATACATTAATTGTTGAATTTTAATTCACTTATTTAGAAACATTATTGGTACTCTTGTAACTAGGAAATACACACTGAATTAAACTTTATATACACAACTGAATTATTGAAAAAATAATTCACAAGTGATAGTGAAACTTAATGAGTACTTGAAAACATAGTCAAAAAATTTTACTGTCTCTTGAAGGTAACTGAATTATAACAATTAATATATTACTTATCACTTGTAAATATATTTTGATATTGTTATTATTTAATTAAAAATTAATTTAAAAATATTTCGCAGTGAAAAAAATCAATTAAAAATTATGGAAATTGGATATTAGATATTTTATTTAAAATAACATCTGTGTAAAAAATATATTTATCATCTTTTGTAATATTAAAAAACAGAATTTGTAATCCCTGATAACTATTTAAGCATTTTACATGTTTAATGTTAATATGCGAAGTCTAATGCGTGTTAAGTAAATTAAACTTATTTTGAAATGCAAAATGAAATAGAGTTCAAATACGTTTGATCGCGTTTAATATTTCGTATAATACTTTTAATTTAATGTTATGTAAATTTAACACATGTGCTCTAAAAATCTATGATTGCGTGAAATTACCTTGAATAGTATTTAAATTGCTGAGATGTTTAGATTTTTTAAGATGTTACTCTCGTGTTCTTACGTAAATGTTATTTTAACACCTATTTTCACTAATACAGATTACAGATTTCTTATGAATAACTGAAAATGTTTGAGTTTAGTTTAATGAATTTTATAAATGTAGTATTCACATAAATTATTTCTTTCTAAATAATGCAATTGAAATTTACAGAAGTGACTTATATGGAAATAAAACTACCCCGAATTGCAACTAGTAGCGTGAAGGTAAATAAGCTGCATTAGCTTGCTCACAAACGAGGTATTAGTTATTTAGCTGCTAGGATTTCACTTATAGATGCAGATAGCCTTAGGTTTCGAAACACATCGTGCTTGAGCTTTCAAATGTTGTATGATGATAGATTCACTGTTTGATTATTGATGATAAGAAAACATATCTGATGACATTTTTACAAATTAATTTATTTCATAAATATAATTTAGTTTTTACATCAATTTAAAATCTAACAATAAAATCAGAATTTTACAAAGCTTTTTGAATGAAAAGTTCCAAAAGCATTGTTATCCTTATCAAGTTTATGATGAAAACATGATAAGGATATTTTTATTATGTAATGACTCACTGAATAAATTAAAAAAAGAAAATACACACAGAAATATAATTGATTTTTAATATTTTCACTTATTAATTACAAAAACTAGATTTTTAACTCATCAGTTTTCATCGTGGATCAATAAGTTTCATATGAGGGAAAACCTTATATTCTTTATTTAGCTTTTACACATGGAGAATCGTTATTAATCTTTGCATATTTTTCAGTAATTTACTACTATAAATTTTTTTCTAATATTAATCTTAAAAATTACTATTGGTAAAAGTATATCTTCTCTGAATATTTAGAAATTAAATTTTGTGATGATAATTTTATTATCAATCGAAATGACGGAAGCTTAAGTTTTATGGCATGCTTTTAAATATTCATATATTTAATATACTTCATTAAATTTATATTTTCAAGCATTTTTTAAACCTGCTACAAAAAATTAAAATAATTCTTACTTTTATTTTGTTAAAACTATATATATAATTTACTGTCCTGACTGTAAATACAATTTCGAAGAGAATTTCTGCAAGAAACACATTTATTTTCATTAGTGTGTAGGACACTTTCAACATGTTAAAATTATATATAATTTACTGTCCTGACTGTAAATACGATTTCGAAGATAATTTCTACAAGAAACACATTTATTTTCAATAGTGTGTAGGATACTTTCCACATGTTAAAATTATATATAATTTACTGTCCTGACTGTAAATACGATTTCGAAGAGAATTTCTACAAGAAACACATTTATTTTCAATAGTGTGTAGGACACTTTCCACATGTTAAAATTATATATAATTTACTGTCCTGACTGTAAATACAATTTCGAAGAGAATTTCTACAAGAAACACATTTATTTTCAATCGCGTGTCGGACACTTTCCTCATGTAAAAATATATATAATTTACTGTTATGACTGTAAATACGATTTCGAAGATAATTTCTACGAGAAACATATACTTTCAATCCTGTTTAGGACACTTTCTATGTCAATTAGTGGGGCGTAAGATATTTAAATTTAACGCTGTTTATCAATAATACCAATGCAATTCCGGCGCATGTTTTACCTGCTGGTAAACTGACAATTTTTTTAAACTTCTGATTACGAAACTTTTATTGTAATTAATGATATCATCATAAAAATGTTTTTCTTTAACCATACTAGAACCTTCATTATTCAATGTTTTAAATTAGTAAATTATGAGCGTTCTCCTCTTTAAATTTGAGTCAACTTTTATTGTTTGTAAAAAATCAATATTTAAAATATTTCATTCAATATTATTTGAATAATACAGAATGAAAATGCATATTTGTTTTTCTTGAATAAACATATTCAAGGTCTATATCATTTTAATAATTAGTCAGAAAAAGATAGTAATTTGTAAGTATTTGCGTCTAAATTATAAATAGATGCAGCATAAAATAACAAAATACACGTATGTAAATTTAATTTATATATGAAAAAGATACGGATAGTAATAATATCAGAAGCAGTTTCTCACGAAATAAAATTTGATTAGGGAAAATGGTACCATATATTAAGTACTCCCTTAAACTTAACCAAAACAATGTTTTAAATATATTTTTAATAAGTAAAAAGTTTTGGCTGAATTAAAAAAAAGTTAAATTACCGTACATGTATTGCATTGATGTTGCAAAATTATAGAAAAAATACTAACTAATATCTATATGGTAATGAAATGTAAATTATAATTAATTCATTTATTTATGAACTGATGTAAATACAAGCATTATATCATTGTTTAAAATAAAAGATGTCTCTGAGAAATATAAAAAAATGTAAACTCAATTGATTAGGAAATCGTTATGGAAATAAATTGTGGAGATAATTATATGTGTTCTTTTATGTTATATTAGTCTTAAAATAACAGAGAAGATAAAAAATTTTTATGTTTGAATAAATTTTTTTAAATTTTACATTTGCATAAATCTGAGCCATAAGTAAAAGCAATCAGCAGAAATTAGGTTTTCTGTATCTTAGCAAAATAAATTATACCACGTACATATTGCCCTTCTGAACGCGTTACGTGCCAAATAAACTTAAGAAAATAATAATATAATGTAATTTGCTAAATCCCCCTTAAAACAGTTTTCCCTATAATAGGTCCAGTGCATTTTTAGAAGACATGTGGAAAAGCATATATAATTGTTATAGTCTCTTTTTATCTGACAAATATTTAGTTGGATTTGTCATGGTATGAGCAGCCATGTCTTTGTTTCCTGTTTAACTAATCGTAACTCTAAAAAGAATGATAACTGTTAGAAGCATACAGAAATATTTGTTTACTAGATTCATATTAAAATAAAAATTCCATTTTCTGCAAGAGATAGAATTTCCTAATGTGGTTTACCAATCGTATATATAAATACGAAATTGAAGTTAAAACCTCACACTAGCCAGCGCATTCACCCGACCATAATTAAATCGAACCGTTATGGCCATTTGTAGAAGATTCAGTATGGACTCAATTTCCGATTCCGGCAACTCTTCCAGAATTTTCTCAGTGTTTCCATGAAGAATGATATAATATTCTTCTAAACACTATTCAGTATTTGCATGGAAAAATTTCCCCCCGACCCCATATTATCTGCCAAAAATGGTCTTACAGCATATTATGAAGGATTTTTTTGTAACATTAAAGTGTTTCCATTGTTTTTTAAGCATGCGTATTTCTTGAAAGTTTTATGTAAATAGAATATATAATTTTGAATTAGATGTAAATAAAATGTATTATGTAGACAAATGATAAACTATATAAGTAAAATTATATTCATATTTTTAAAATTAAATAGGATAAAATTTAGTATATACTATAATAAAAAGAAATTATATGTTATGCTGCTAAAGGAAGTCTAAATATATCTATTATATTTAGTTTTTTTATGATGCAAGGGCAATTTCTGAAATTTTAAAAAGCATATATATCAGAGCACAATTATTTTATTTATTCAACAAAATCAATGACAATCGATTATTTTTATGTTAATTAATATTTAATTTGATAATAAATGAAAATCGGAAGAATATGAGCTAAATTGTAATGAAAAATATGTATAAAAAATAACATTACGATTGAGAGATTTGACAGTTTATTAAAATTTTATATTAGTTCGCGTTATTGCAATTAAATTCAAATAGAGATATATTTTTTGATGGATAACTCTTCTAAAATCTGAAATTTTTAATATAAGTGAAATCTTAAATGCCATTTCTCGCTTTGCTTTATTTACTTTGAATTATATTAATTATTTAATTTCAATACTCATATTAGCTAAATGCGTTTGATTTAATTTATAAGGAATACAATTATGATTTTCTTTTAATTAAAAGTGATTTTTTAACACCTTATTGAGAGTGTTTGAAATTTTTAAAAACGTCATGAACATTTAATAAAAATATTCAATATTTAAAAAAAATATTTATTATAATATTCAAAAAGAGATGATAAAATTGATCATTATATTATTTCTTTGAAAAATTCAACAAAGTTCAAATTACCAGACAATTTGAATTTATTAAGATATCAGATTTCATAAATTTCGCTGTTGTTGAAAATAATTGATAGTCAATTTCTTGAACTAACTGTGTTTAAGATGATGAGATATTTTATTCAAATTTTATATTTTTGATACGCAAACTCGGCACTCGTATTATTTCAAAGTATATAGTTATATAAAAGGGTAATAAATGACTAAGAGTTCGAGCTTTTTTTTGGTTGGTTTAGTAAATTCTATTAATAAAGTATTTGCATAGGCATAATATAACATTTACTTAAGTTTTTGTTTACTAAATTCATTAAATATTTACATGAGTATTTGCTTTTATACATTTTCAAGAATAAAAAAATGATTGTTTTAAAACTTGAATTCAGTAGGAAATTTCAGATTACAGCATGAGAGAAAAAATATTAACAGCCAATTTAACGACGAACTGATGGCTTACTTGCTCAGGCTGTGCTTTCGAAAGAAGATTTCTCAAAGCATCAGAAGCCGATGAGTATACCCTGTTTTTAAGGGATGTTAAATGATGAATTTTTCACCGTCTGAAAAATAATGATGAACGAAAGTGTTCTGATAACATTCTTAAAAATTATTTACTTTTTAACAAAAATTTAATTTTCATGATAGTGAAAAGCATACGGCAATTTATTTATTAATTAACAGTTTTTTTATACATGTAAAATTAATGAATGTATTTTATGATGAACTTATCAACTAAATTAAAATATACAAGTATACAGATAAAACTTTTCGATTCATATGTATAATAAAATGCATGTTAATATATATCCCTGGTTTCAAAAGAAAATGTGTTCACCTGTAAAATTATGTATGTTTAAATAAATACATACGATTTGAACACCGCTAAACTGTATTAAATGGTGAGAGATTATCAAATATACCATTGCTAGTATGAAACTAAAACAATAAAACGTTTCTTATTTAGTTTTTTTTATTTTAAATTTCTGCAATAGAAAATGAAATTGCTCATATTAAGGCGAGATTTATAAGACAGTTCTCAATATAATATTCAAAAGTAATATTAATAAAAATTTCTTATAGATAGGAAACATAATAATAATTATAATTAATGTTATTTACAGCAATTGTTTACAAAAAATACCCATTAAGAATGAACAGACTTAGAAAAAATAATTCACTTATTAATAAATGTTAATGATTGATTTGCATTCAGGATGCTTCCTTCATTGTGTACCTGCTTTTTCTAAGAAGTTTATTCGGTGATTTAGACCTTTAAGATTCATATTAGGAGAGTAGTGTCTATTTCACATCCTGGTAATCGCTAAAAAAGAACTAAATTTATTTTCTTTTTCTTTGATCTACTTTTTAGTAAGTTCGCAAAAGAAGATTTGAAGTTGCATTATTGGTATTAAATTTTTGAATTAAAAGATGAAAGTTGTTTGGTTACACCATGAAAAATATTTAAAATAGAATACGAAATATTAATAAATAATAATGTTGTTTTTAATCTTTTTCTTTCAAAAAACAAATCAAGGAGTTATAATTAGTACAAGAATAATTTATCCGGGTAATAATTACAACTCCAAATAATTCGGCAATATGATAAAAGTTTAAATTGATTTTCATGTGGCCCAGTTATTTTATCATGCCCTTAATTTTAAGCAAATAATTTTAACTATTTAATGAGAAATCATGAAAATAATTGCAAGCATCAACACATTTTTAATAACTACACACACACACACACACACACACACACATATATATATATATATATATATATATATATTAATTTACGTATATAAGAAGTGTAAAAATAGCTAAAAGATGAATCACCAAAATATATTGATAACTATTAAAAATTTCAACAGAATATAAGACAGGAAATAAACAAGAAATTTATTGTATGTTATCAATATAACAAGAAAAAAATTTACAAGTGTTTGCATTAACAAATGAGAGTGATATTAATGGGAACAGTTATCCTCTTTGCCAATTAAAAGGGCTCTTGCTCATTACAACATGAAACCAAACTGGATTTGGATGACAGGAAAGGGTGTCTCATAACATATTTCTTCAGATACATGTCCCATTTTGTTACCATGGTAGCTTAGAAATGCTTTCAATGGGTTTCCCATGACCAAATGATTTTAATGGGTGAGAGTTCTGGTGACCAAGTGGACTTTGACGTCTATGGAACAATTTTTGTATCGATGAAGAACAGAACCTAAACATATAACATGCTTTCTTGCATTATCTTGTTTAAAAATGATCTTTCATAGATTTCGAAGTTAACGTACAACCAAGTACTTAAGGTGTAATAAGTATTCCAAAATCCAATCAAAATAAAAGGAATAATAGATAGAGATATATAAGCAATAGTTACCCATATAAATACATTAGGTTCCTCATGGTCCTTATAACGATACTTAATGCAACCATACACATTATTCTCACTGTTTCCGGACACATAAAGCCATCAAAATACCAAGAACAGAATCAAGGATCACCTGAAAAGAAGAGATTTACTAAACCACTCCTGCATCCATCTTTGTCGTTGTGAGCACTGGAGTCGCCGTCTATGTCTATGCTACACTATAAAGACAAATAGAAAAATGGTGGTCTTTCCTGACAGTCCATGCTGCTCCAAATATCATCGTATTATACGAGTGGTTACTAAACATGTTGCAAACTGACTCTGTTCTTTATTACTGATCCATGATGTGGTTGTATGGTATTGATATCCTATTTTACAATATATTTGCCTTTCGAGAGTTAGACATTGGAAACCATTTTGATTTTTATAAGTAATAATATCACGGAATGATTATTCCTATTCTTAATGGGATGCGAAATTTTTTTTTGTCAAGCTCCAACAAGTGTTAAAAAATTATTTTTCTTCTTGCATAACATAACATAATAATCATAATAAGATTATTTCAGGACACTTTCACCTTACAGAATGTTTTCCAAATGAGAAACCAACTGAAGTTCTTAAGGTTGCTGATATAAAGAACATCATCGTTATATTGTTTTCGCATTATGTGTCCTTTTCTTTAAATGAAATTTTTAGTCATTGTAAGCTATAGGTAATGTACCAAAACATATTGAAATTTTAGTAACCAAATTGAGAATCGTAATTAATATCCTTCTCATGCGTCTTCTAAGCCATGTTGTTCTTATCAACAGAAAATTTTTGAATTTAATCACTGAACACCAAATTTTATTCATTTGCCTTGTCTATCTAAATATCTTGAGATATTATGAATTAAATTCTGTGGCACAACAGCCCATATAGGCTAAGGCTTACAGTGTCCATTTCTGTTTTCTTCACCACGAGTCACTAGGGCGCAAAGCAAATGTCCCGATTAGGTGGTCAGCCTAACGCGAAACCCCAGCATTTTATTCCCAAACATACTTAAAACTCAGTTTAACGACCCGTTGAAGGGATGAAAGGCGGAGTAAGGACATTATAACTAACTTAATTGTCAATCTTTTTGTCATTAAGTGTGTCATGAAATGTTGATATTGTACATATAATTTCATATTATTGTTTTAAACAACACCTATAATCGATAACAGAACTTTTTTTTTTCGAAAATATTTAATTACGTTTCTCAATTTTGATTAGAAATTTTTATAAAAATTTTACTATGCTAAAAATATTTGATTGCATTAATAGATTAAAGTGCAAATTTAATTAAAGTTATTTAATTTTATACATAAAGTGTTCAAAGAATTAGCGTATTTGTATTTGTCTACAGATGAAAATGTCTTGCCAAAGTTCGCTTAGCACACGAGGATATGAAGATAGATTTGATGCAGCTAAAATAATTTATCTTATTTATATTGGCAAATATTTCTTTAGCTGCTTTTATATTGGTTACATTTCCTGTAATGTATATTTTTGCCTTATATTAATATATATATATATGTATATATATATATGTGTGTGTGTGTGTGTGTGTGTGTGTGTGTGTGTGTGTGTGTGTGTGTGTGTGTGTGTGTGTGTGTGTGTGTGTGTGTGTGTGTGTGTGTGTGTGTGTGTGTGAAAGTATTTTATTTTGAAATTAAACTGAAACTAGACACATATTAATAAAAACTTTGGAGTATTCGTATTTTAACTAAAAGAGCAGTTTACAAATAATGCGTCTATACCGAATCTATGTTCTAATCGATGGTTCATTTTTGTTGGCTCGATATAAAAGGGATGAATTAAATATTTTTTTTCATTTTTTCTAGTCAAAATAATTAAAGCATTCTAAATATAAAAAACCAGCAATATATTGTATTTTTGTGAATTATTATCATATAATACATAAATTACACAAATGAAATTAAACTTATACTTAACTTATTCAAGAAATTTTTATTTCAGTTCTTTATGCTTCAAGTATTTTCGTAAGAGCATAATTTATCATTATTTAGAACCATATTACAAACTAACTTAACAATCAAATTATTTATTAATATCCCTGATGTGATACGGTCTTGTAACCCAATTATTTATTTCTTCGCTTTTATGCACGTTGGTTGCTAACTCCTTTTCATAGTCAATTAGACTTTATATTTTTCTTCATTTAAATAGACTCGTCGACTAATTATTAATGTGTCCATTACGTAAAACATTCCTTAGAAAATTGCTCATCATCCGAATAGTTATAGTGACTAGTTGAGGATTTGATTCGTTGCAATGAACCTTAAGAAATGCTAAGCTATGTAATTTAACGTGATGTTGACAATAGTTTTGGCTATGTATAAATAATATAAGGTTCTGATATACGAATTGTTTTTTTTTTTTTTTTCCTGCTAACAGAAATATTTATCAATACTCTTGAATTTAAAATTCTGAAAGTTCGTAAACACGTCGTTAACAGTTTGTTTTATTTTCACTAATATTCTGAGTATTATCATAAATCTTAACTGTTATGTATTTAAAATTTTATTTACAAGCATGCTTTTAAATATTTATTACGAATAATTTGTATCAAATGCATATTAATTTTAATATAAATTTACTATTTTATAAAAATGTCATCGAATCAAACTAAATAGATATCGTGTATCCCATCAATACAGGTTCCATCAATCCCATCAATACAGAAAAGAAACCAGTGAATACAGGTTTCTTTTCTATTTACTGATGTGTACAGTAAATAGAAAAGAAACCTGTATTTACTTATAGTTTTTTAACATTCAAGAGAATGTGTTAAGTAGATAGAAGCAAACTTCTATGACCACGTTAGATTTTTTATTTTCAGAAAAGAGGAAATGATGATATTTAAGTTTGCAGAAAATGTTTTAATAAAAATTTACCATATTTGATATTATCAGATAAGCAATGGATGAGTATGGGGCTACTTCTTTTTGTAAAGTACAAGTTACTTTTTTGATTGATTATCATTGTCACTATGCTCGTGGAAATAAAATAGATCGATTATATAGATGTTGTAAAACTAACTCTATTTTTGCTTACGGAAGTCATTACATGAATGTATATAATACAAGAAGAAAATTAGTCTTCCTTCAGGAAGGGAAAAAATTCAAAAAGGACGCTGACTTGGCTGAACAGGCTCGTAGTTTTATGACTGCAGATTGGATGACAACATCCAATGAAAATTTTGCATTTAATTTTGATTTTCAAAAAGATTTTTTCATTTAAAAATTTACTTTATTGGAAGTTTACTATAATCGAGATTTATAGGTTTATAATTTTGCATGTCACAAATATACGGCACAAATTCCTTTTGCTAGAAGCTATAGGATCTCGTGAATCTCAGGAAAAATCTTCATAGGTAATAAAATTCATAAATAGTTTTGTTAAAAATTGAAAATCTGCAAAGTAACACTGTAAATGTTTTGCTTTATCTTTTTACCCATTGCAGTTATTGCCTTTGAAATTTAGTGTTAATTGAGGAAAACTTAAAAAATAAGTTTTTGTCTTCTTTACATTCAAACAATTTTTCTGTACATATTTGGAAAGCAATGGTTTTAGTCCTTCTTTTCTATGTATTCAGTTTTTGAAAGTCATTACTCTACTTTCATCACAGATTTCTGTGGCTCAAATTTCGCCTCATCTTAAATTTTTGCCTTGAAAATTTTCATGAAGAAACATTGAAGAATAATCTAAAAAAACACTTATATTGATGTAACATAAGCAGTCTTCAATGACATTACCATATGTAAGTATGTTTATTACTGTTCATTTTTTCAGTAAAATGAAAAAAATCATTTACCAGTGCAGGATGTTTTGTTCTTCTAAAATACTTTCTAATAAGCATGTTTTTCTTGGCACTGTTTTCCTTTTTACAGATTTTCTTACAGCTTTTTAATGTTATCAAGAAACTATCCATTGGAATTCCCTTTTTTGACAACTTCCATCGCATTTCAGGTATCTGTCTAACTGTAAAGCAGATTTTTGACCATATAAGTAATTTTTCTACAACAAAACATATTTTTGAACATCAATTTGAAATTACATAGCAGTTTTAAAATACATTGTCTGTTATGAAACAGAACCAAAAATAATGCTTTCAAACTGGAAGTCAAGAAGAAAAATCTGCACTTTGCTTACTTTAAGTCTTTGTAACGTTTTTAATTTTCTGTTTCTAATTTCATAACATTAGGCACAACAGTTGGTTTGATTTAACTATTTTATTTATTTTCTTACATAAAAGTTTCAATATCACCATTCTTAAGCATTTCTTTATATTTTAAAACTTTCTATTTGATATTTACATTCCTTTCTCTCTTAATTACTAGAGCTTCACAGTAATTTAAAATAGGGATCAAAGAGGAATTAAAGTTCCACGTACAGAATGTTTGGGAAAATTTAGTTTATATAGTAACATCTAAAATGCAAACTATTTCAGATGATGACCCAGTGATTGTCATTGCAAGAACATAGGAACTGGAAACACAAGTCAGTTTCCCATATGGAAATTTGTTTTTCCTGGGAATACTGAAATATCTCTCGCAAACCATAGATACTACTGAAAATTTCATAATCCTTACAAATCCTAAATTAGCTTTAAGGGTCATCATTAATGAAGAGATTAACATCATTCGATCCATAAATTTTCTACTTGAGAAACAGCCATTGCAAGGAAAAATCCGGTGAAATGCTATGGTTACTTTCATATGCAAATATTGAAGGGAATGGGTGTGCTGATTCTTGGGCAATAATCGCACAAGCTGATGCAAACCCGGTAGCCAGGTTTAGATTTTTTCCTCGCTCCCTTAAGAAGCTATTCGTCACAGACTTTTAAGTCGCTAGAATCTACATTTGCAAGCTTAAGGACTCACTACTTCAAGGGCATGAATATTCCTTCTGATAAAACCAGGTCTTTAAAAACTGCCCAGATTTCCAACCACTGACATTAAAATACATTTTTGAGTTCCCATCTTTCTCTCCTAAAGCACTAAAGCTTGGTTCAGTACCACTTTTGGTCCCTTTAGAAGGTATCTTCTATAGCCGCGATGCTTTGGATTCGATAATTTTTACCACTTGTGGTGATGTCTTGTGATTCTTTCTTTTCTTCCTTTACTTGATTCTTGGACACGAGAACAACATCAATTGTAATGCATAAATGAATTGTAATGTATACATAGCATTATAAACACTGAAATTGTAATTTCTTATTATTTAGAAACCTTATACATCCCATTATGTTTTAAAAAGCTAGTTTTATGTAACGGAAGTTGCATAAAACTAGCTTTTTAAAACATAATCACTTTGGCATAAGTCCAAGTTCATTTTGAAATTCAAGAGTTGCATATTTTCCGAGAGTTTTTGTCTCCACAAAAATCAGATACACTAATGTGTTAAGTACTCCTGTTTGCAAACATTAATAGTAATTTAATGCAGCAGAAAATAACTATTTTATAAGTGATATTAAACATTTTTGTCAGAAACTTATTTTATAATGCAAAAAATAAAATTACTATAGATATCAAGATGCTTCAATTGAAAATAACTGAGTCTGCGTATAACACCAGAGAACATAAATATTCTTCAAGCAAAGTTAAAAGATTTTAAGCAGTTCATTAATTTTTTATACATCAAGAGGTAGGGACAATAACCTCTGAATAATAGTCTAAGCTGCCTTTATCACTTAATACTTAGAAAATGCTGAACATGTAATATTGCTAAATGTTCGGAATATTTCCAGTTGAATAAAGATGTCAGAAAGCAAGAAATTTTTTAAATAAACTTGGAATAAGTTCTAGTCTATATATACAGCTTAGTCAATAAAAATCCGATTATATTTAGCAAAGTGATGCTAGACAGTGCTTATTTCTTCATGAGAAAAACTTGAGCTGTTATATACTGTCTGTAAAAATACAAATGTACAGAGGGCGAATACAAAATGTGTGATAGATTAGTAAACTGGTAAATTTGAAACAATGTACGTAAAAATAAGCTGAAATAATAAAATAATGATGAATAATCATAAAGTTTGATGACAATAACCTTTAAATGGGATTTTATCAAAAATCTAGTCATTCAAGAAAACTTTGAACCATTAAATTTGTATCTCAACTGATAATCAAGATTTTTACATGAAATCTTGCCTAAAAAATTCAATTGTTATTTCAGAGGAAATGATATAAAATTATGTACATATGTAAATAAATTGCTTTATTTCTTTACATCAATTTTTATTTTAAAATAAATTTTTTATCTATAGTAATTTTTAAATATGGTGTATTATAAAATTCCGTAAAATATTCATAAATACGTATATTTATGTAACATTTATTCTGTAAGATATAATATTTCTTTTAGACTGGTCTTCATTGTAAGGGTATCCACAGATAAATTATACAATTTATCTGTGGATATCTCATAGGATATTATAATTAATGCATTACAAGTTTCTATAAATTGTTGTGAACTTTGTTGAAATTTAACTGAAATATTAAAAAAATGACTATTTTTTTTATAAATTTTATACTTAGTTAATATTTTAGATAATATGCCTTTGTATCATTATTCAGTGTTTCTCAACCTTTTAGTATTCACGGCCTAGATTTCATTCATAATTTTCATTGAGACCCCCTTCTCACCGCATACAATAATAATGTATTTTGAGTATTTTGGCGCTAAACTTACACTACAACCTTAATTTTAAACTTTATAAATTAGCAAGAATACGGAAATTTCTTGACATTTTGCAAGACTGATCCTCAACTTTGAAAAAACAAGAATCCTATGCCTTTTCATTGCTTTTGCGTCCCGCCATGTCGAGAATTCTTACGGTTTCCCGAGAAGTTTCAATTTTTCTGGAATTTGTCTGGTCAGCTTTAAAGTTAAGTTAGGAGCGTGCGCAGATGTGAACAAATGTTTTCTCATTGGGAGATGGAGAAAGTTCTATAACGCCAATTTCAATTCCAGACAATCTCATTCGAGTTGATCCTTCTATCGCTGTTGAATCTATTCTGAATGTGAATGTTATATATATTTTTGTTTAATTACAATTCACCGTATTAAATATTTATGGCAGCAGACATATGCTGAATCATGGATAAATTCTTAAGCGGGCGTAAGCAAGTATTAGATGATAGACAAGCATAAACAAGTACACAGACGAGCGTGGTTCTGATAATAAAATCAAGAAAATATTCTCAAGAATACTTAAATTTTGGGTTCACTAGTACTGAAATAAATGAAGAAGAAAAAGGCCCCTGTGTATTATTTGCTCAAAAATGTTAACGGCAGACAGCATGAAACCTAATAAACTTAAACGACATTTGGAAACGCTTCATAGTGAGTACGTAAAAATACCCAGAGAATTCTTCAAATTAATATTAAAATCATATGAAAAACAAAAATCATTGTTTAAAAAACTTTGTCTGTGAATGAAAAAACTTTAATTGCCTCTTACAAAGTTTCATATAAAATAGCCACACAGATGTAAAAAGTCTCACACCATTGGGGAAGAGATTATTTTGCCAGCCGCAATTCAGATTGTAGAAATTATGTTTCGAGATAATTTTGCAAAACAATTATAATCTATACCTCTTTAAAATGATACTGTTGCCAGTAGAACTGCTGATGTATCTGAAGATGTAGAGTGTCAGCTTTTGTCGAAGTTGTGTGTCAAATTGTTTTCAATACAACTCGATAGAGCAACAGATAGTAATAAAGATGCTCATTTCATTGCCAATGTTAGATTTTGTGATGATTTGCCAGTAGTAAAAGAATTGCTTTTCTACCAACCAATAGAACTCAAAGCAATAACACTCACATTATTTGCTATCATAAATGATTTTATGAACGAGCCAAACATAGAATGGAAAGATAGCGTTGGATTATGCACCGATGGTGCTCGTTCTATGTCTGGAAGATTCCAAAGTATTCAAGCACTTGTGAAATAAAAATCGCCACTGTGCGTCTGGACACATTGCATGATCCACAGAAAAGGTTTGACTTCCAAAGAAATGAGAACTGGTTTGAATATCGTATTAAATACGGTTGTAACCATATTAAATTATTTAAAAATGAGACCCCTGAAATCAAGAATCTTTTCCGTACTTTATAAGCACATGGATGCAGTAAATTCAGCGTTACTATTTCATTACGAGGCAAGATTGTTATCACGAGGGAAATTCTTGCAACGTGTTTATGAATTAAGACGAAATTCGCCGCTTTCCTAGAAGAGGAAAACAGACCGGAAGTTGAGAATTTTTGCAATAGTTTATTTGCGATGAAATTGAGCTACATGGTTGGCATATTCAAGAAATTAAATAACTTGAATCTTCAACAGATACACATAGATTGGGTACGAGTGATAAAGTTAAAGCTTTTTGTAAGAAATTGGAATTGTGGAGCAGAATTTTAAAGCAAGAAAACTTAACAATGTTTGCAAATTTGAAGGCTTGTATTATAACTTACAAGGCTGAAGAACAACATGTAAAAGTTTTTTTTGTAACCATTGAAAATCATTTAGCAATGCTAGCAAAGAATTTTAAAAAGTACTTTCTTGCTGACGACAAATTGATATCAAGTTACAAGTGGGTGAGGGATCCATTTCAAAATACTCCCGAAGGATTCTGAATTGAAGAGGAAGAAACATTCATAGACTTCACGGCACGCGGGGAAACAAAAAGACAAAGGAGTAATAAATCACTCTTTGAATTTTAGGCAAGAGTAGATGATGAGTTTTCTTCACTAAAAACAAAAACATTTCGCAATCTGCTACCATTTTTATCATCTTTACTTTGTGAGACTGATTTTTTGCGGTGGTTTCTTTGAAGACAAAATATAGATCTCAGCTAAATATAGAAAAAGAACCGAGAGTGTCTATTTCTAATGTTAAACCCTCCTTCGAAAAACTTTGCTCTGAAAGACAGGCCTAGGAAGTCACCAATAATTATTAAATTTGTTTTTTATTTAGTAATGAGTTTTAATTTAACAAATTAATTATTAGATATGTAGAAATGCATTTTTATTTGTATGTGTGTGTGTATTCTTTCCTTTCAGTCACTTAATCAATTTTTTTAAATAATATTTTCTATAAGATATGCTCGCGCCTGTCTAGGAGGGGGGGGGGCCCACAGGTTGAGAATCACTGTCATAACTTTTCTAAAAACGAGACAGGTGAAATTAAAATATGATTTTTAGAAAAATATTTTCACCGAACATAAGTGAATCTTTATGATAATTTTTTCCTGCATCTTTCAAAAGTTTCTTTTTCACTCTGAGACTGAACAATACGTACATTTCTTCAACTGTGACCTAACTCACATTCTTCAATAAAATTGCCTCAATATCAATTTTCACTGACAAGAACTCCAGACTGAGTAGTCAAAAGGAAACTAAGCTATTGTAGACTAATACAGCATAATATTTTAATAATTTTCTTTCCTCGTCAATGTTGTCACATAAAATGAGAAGTGGAGTTTCACATCACATTTATTTCGCAATCATATGTCTGTAATCTTCTGCTTTCAATCCTTGTTCCCAGAATGTCTCAAAAGAGCTTGCACAAGTCACTTAGTTTATTGAGAACGGATGAACTTCTTCAAAAACTACATGAATATAAATACTTTTTTAAGTCAAACCGATGAATGAGACATAAATGAAATATATATGAGAAGTTCATGAAAAAGAAATTTTTCAAAATTTAAATTTCTAAATCGTAGTAGCAATAAAGTTTTATTAGGATTCACAACCACTTTTGAAAACTTTGAATATAAGTTAGTTTGCCTATTCATAAGAGGAATTTTTTACAGTAAATATTGTATCATTTGACATAGACCTTCTTGGTAATCAAAATAAATTATTTATTAATGTGATAACATATTACATAAAAAATAGGTAATTATTTTTATATGAACTATTCCATTTTGTGTTATGTGATTTCCTATTATTTTGAGGTGCAATGACAAGGTTTGAAGTGAAGTGGTTTCTTACCATTGTAGAGAAAGCATATTTTTGTGCTGATCCTTTAAATCTATTGAAGGAGTTTATCTTTAATTCTAATTTTACGTCTATTTTATTTAATTATTAAATTTTAACATCTATAAATTATAAATAAAAGAGAATTTCTCTTTTATTTATATATTTTATAGATGTTTACCTTTGTCCCTTAATATTACTATTTATATTGTATATTAATGTTTGAAAGTTTTTGATTTGTATATTTTTAGAATTTTTAATTTAGTTTCTTTTCCACTAAGCGATTTACTAAACTTTTCCTAGATTGTGTTTCAAATGTTCATCTACTAAATTTACAAATAATTCTAATTTTAATATATATATATATATATATATATATATATATATATATATATATATATATATATATATATATATATATATATACCGGGTGAGTCAAAAGTTCGTTACAAATTTAAAAATTCATAAAAAAGGAAGAAAGTGAAATAAAGAAGTGCGGTTTGCAAGTAAGGGCTCACAAGATAGTCGGATTTTTTTTAGCAGCATAAAAAGTTTTAGTTAAAAAAGTCAACTATAGATGGCGCTGACATCGAGATATTCAGCAGAATTATGCAAATAAATCTTGCGATAAAAGGCCGTGATACTCGAGAATTTCTCATTCGAATGTTATCTTTATGAATCATTCTTTCAGAATGTTATTATTACCCGATCAAGCGTTGTCGGTGAAGTTGTTCTATTTGAACGGAGAGTCAGCGAAAATTTCGCATGACGAAAGGACTGAAGACGAAGAAAGGCCCCATATCGTGTCCTGGAATAGTCAAGCTTGTCAAGAGTTTCGAGGAAACTGGCTCTTTGGAGGATAAGCCACGCAGTGGAAGACCCTCGTTGGCGGAGAGCCGAATTACTGCGGTGGAAACCACAATGAATGATTTAGCGGCGGAATCGTCCACTGGGAGTAGCAGTGTCACGAAGCTGGAAGAATATTGGATGTGCCTCAATCATCGATTCGACGTAACCTCCACGGGATATTGCATCTCTATCCCTACAAACTGCAGTCACTGCAGGAGTTACAACCGGGAGACACAGTTATGCGGGAATCATTTGCCGAGTGGGCTATGGCAAGAATCGAAAACGACCCTCAGTGGTTGTTTAAAGTTTTCTGGACGGATGAGGCGCACTTCACACTACACGGGGATGTCAACACCCATAACACTCGTATATGGGCAACATCTAATCCTCGTGAATACACGACGAAATCTCTGCATCCAGCCAAGTTGACAGTCTAATGTGGCTTCAACTCATCTTCCATTGTCAGACCTTTCTTCTTTGAAGAACCGTGTCCCAGAATGGGCTGGAAAACGTGCGCAGTAACCGCTAAGAGTTACCTCACACTTTTGCGTGACAAAGCCGTGCCCGCATTAAATCAAAGAGGTGTGTTATATGTAATAAACTTTATGCAGGATGGCGCACCACCACATTATGCCAATCCAGTAAAACGATTCCTTTTGAGTACCTTTGGTGAAGAGAGACTGATCAGTCGAGGTTGCCAGATCGCATGGCCTCCACGATCACCCTACCTCACTCCGGTCGACTTCTGGTTGTGGGGCTATATGAAATCACGTGTGTACCGTTCATCTCCTTCAACATTGGCCGAACTCAAAGATTCCATCTGTCGTGAGGTTTCTGCAATTCATTCCGGCATATTGCATTCAGCTGTAACGGGCGTTGCGAGTCGCCTTAGTTGTGTCTTACAATGTACTGGAGGTCATATTGAACAACTGTTATTATAAGAATAAATGAATGGAGCGTACTATTGTCCTTTTCATTGTGTTTCGGACATCTATAAGCGACTTTTTTAATTAAAACTTTTTTTGCTGCAAAAAAAAATCCGACTACCTTGTGAGCCCTTTCTTGCAAACCGCACTTCTTTATCATACTTTCTTCTTTTTTTATGAATTTTTAAAATTGTAACGAACTTTTGGCTCACCCGGTCTATATATATATATATATATATATATATATATATATATATATATATATATATATCTGTGTGTGTGTGCGTGCGTGCAAGCGCGCGCGCGCTACAGTGAAAATCCGAAATCTAATAAAAGTTGTGAATGTCGACTTTTATCGGTGAATATAAAGATTCGCATAGTAGCTTGGTGTATGTCATATATATATATATATATATGTATGTATGTATGTATGTATGTATATATATATCTATCTATATTATTGGTATATGTTTGAGAAATTATACAAATATATAATTCTAAAATAAATAATTATAAAATAAATACAGATTTTTTTTTTTATTTACACAGGGAAATGTCAACCAATAATACTTGGTGAATGTTGAACGTGTGTGTGGGCGATTTATATTTTCTTCTCCGTATTTCAGTTGTGAAAAAATGTCATAAGGGTTACGTAACTTTTTCAATTATTTTTCTGAGAGGAGTGCCTAAGAAATTAAGACAAACAATACATTCTAGAAGAGAAAAGAAAATAATAGTAATAAAAACTTCTTTAATTTATATTTATTCAGTTCTTATTTATACTGCAATAACTTACGCAATTATTATATTTTGAATTGAACAATAATACTTTGATTTTAAGTTTGCATTTATTTGTAGAACATTTGCTTTTGCAAGGACAGCATGTACAGATTTGGCCTCGCATCTCCAATTCTAAAGCAACAAGCACTTGAATATTGATATCGGGATTTTGATCTTAATTATTTAGCAGATACTCTTCAAACATAAATGTTTGAATATTCGCGGATCCCAAACATTGTGGTAATAAAATAAAGACTTCCCTCTCAAAGTTCGGATATCTAGTGAACATTTGTTGATTTGGTAAGAGCCTGCATGTGTGTGTGCATATATTTCTCTTTACAAGCTAGCAATAAACATTCCATTTCTTAGACTTAAATGGTATCTATCAAGTCTGCATTTCAGAAATGATCCTTTTTCGTGGCAAGCATCGTCTACAGTGAAGATACACACATGTGAATTTTATACATATGGAGGAGCGACTGCAGCGTAAACTTTTTATTTCCGACCATGGTTTCTTAGGTAATTGTGGTTCTTGATGATGTTTCTTACACAGCTTCCAGTTTGTACTCGAAGTTTTGGGATATTAACAACATATGCGCGTATACTATAAAATAAAATCTCCCTCAAGTCCACGGTGAGGCAGTCCTACAGGCTGCCTCACCGTGGCGAGGGGGTGCTACTGGGCGGAGTGGGCTAAGTATGTCGGGAGTGTATTCTCCTGGTAGGGTCACCCAAGGCATGAAGGCCACTCACTCCACTGTGCCCAACTAAAGTCTGTAGGCTTCGGAGCTAAGTTAGACTTCTGCCACCGGTGCTACAGGTCAATGACTATAGAAGCTGCCTCTAATTATCCATGATTATCTTGTTTGGGGCTTACCAAGCAAGACTTGATTCGGGATCCCCTTTCGGTGATTGACTTTCTTAGGGTGAATGGACTCATGAACATGTTCTACCTTTGCTGATCACGGAGATTGGAAACAACAACAACATAAAATAAATTAATCTGTGTCTTATATTCACTTTTATTAAGAATTTTAAAAATTCTAATTAACAGCTGTATTTGTATAAGTTGATAGAAAATATTGATCTGTATATTATATGTATGTACGTTATTAAGGCAGTTCCATTATTTTTTAATCAACAAATATTCAATATTTTATTTTTACATACATATGACCGTTTCATTAGTTACAGCTTATTTTCAAACCCATAACTTCTTTCCTATGTTTTCATATAAATATAAATATATATATATTTCAGAATATAAAAAAAAAAATTCATAAATTCACATGCAGTTAGATACATTGTAGTAACATATATATTATTTGGTTGCCTGTAAACACCAAGAGATGCATTTCTCTGCTTGTATGAAAAACGCTGAAAATTGCTATATGTTGTATAATTCCGATTATTATTCTTGTGGTTCGAAACCACTTTGGAGCACACACACTCAACTCACGTAATTTTATCAATCATAGTCTGTGCCAAACAATGTCGATTTCATTTATATTCTGTATAAGATGTGGTAAACATGTAAAAGAAGGGAGGGTGGACTTTTAACCGATGCTGTACTATTTAATTTTACTGTTTAACATATGTAACATTACTATATTTTTATTTTAAATTAACAAAGCGCAAATAAAAATTCTCTGCTTTGGTATTGAAATGCATTAAATGAACTATCTATCTGCTACATTTAATAAAATTAAAACCTAAAATATGCAAAATTTCTTCAAGTTTTTCAACAAGAATTGTAGTAAAAATAATTGTATTTACTGAAAAACAAAAGACAAAATTAATTTTATTTATTAAACAGCGCAAAAAATTTTTGCACAATCTATAAATAGCATTAATAAATTGTTGAAACAAGTGATTAAGAATTCCATTGTTCTTAACTCCATAGTTCCTTATTTTTTGGGAGGAAAATATTTCTCAAATCAAATATAAAAGCATTAAATATAGTGCTGCCACCTATCACTTAAAAAGTAAATTACAAATCTATATTGGTTACATACACTACAGGAACTCACGAAATGCAATTGTAGTTCTTTATTAATGCTCATAAGTTATTAAAAGAAGTAGAAATACAAATCCCTTGTTACATTACTTATCATTGAAAATCAGTGCGCCAGTGTTATAAGACAAACTTGTAATGTATAATTTATTGTTTCCCATTTTAAAAGAATTTATTTAATATCTTGGATTATTTTTATGCTTTGTAATTTTGAAACATTTGCAACAATATTATTATTTTGCAGTAATAAATAAGCATTAACTTATTGCATTTACAATTATAAATTTAATTATAATAAAATTATAAATTTCTTGTTGACATAATCTTTAATGTTATAAATTTTTAAGTGATTATTATTTAAAAGCGTAAATTTGTTGTAGAAATAATTTGTTTTTTCCTTCAGCAATGCACAATAACTGTATTCTAAATGATAACAGTGAGAGTTAATTACAATTGAATCAATTAAAATAATATTTTTATAATTTTGTATTATTTTTCTTCTATTTGAGAAATTGTTGATAAAAATTTATTCTCATGCAACTGGAAGCAAAAACACGAAAATACATTTGTCTTTTGCACAGACGAAATGTCAGTAAGGCAACTTTCTATTACATCGTTTTTAATTTGGTAATTGTTAAAGTTAAAGACACATAATACCAAATAATAGGAATTTAAATCTTAGAATAATACAAAGTAAAAAAAGAAAAAATTGTTCTTTTATTTTTCAATATCTTGCTGAAATAATAAAATTTTCCTTGCTAATCAATTTGTATTTATATTAGAAAAAAGATATAAAAAAATTGGATACAAATGTAAAATAAGAATTTAAAAAATGTTAATTGGATTTTTTTAACGAATTTTATTTGTTTTAATTTAATTTCAAGAAATCTTAAGAAGCGTTTGAAAATTACAAATAAGCATTTATGTTTTACAGATTGAAAAAAATTTGTTGCTTTAAATTTTATAATATTGGTTAAAAAATTCTCACATTGGAAAATACTCGAACAAAAAGTATTAGTTTTAATCATAAGCAGAATTTTTTTTAAAAAAAAAAGAATCTTGTTCTAGATTTCGGGTCTATTTTTTGACCCTGCTTAAAAATGAGGGTACTTGTCTGACCACTCAAGAAGCATAAAAAAGCAGTTTGATGAGATCTCGGTCTGAGTTAGAAGGATTTTTTGCAAAATACCAAAAGTGGTTGGGAGGGGTTTACGAAACCTTATTCCAAAACCCCTCCTTAATCAAGGAGGAGCCAGAATTACCATCACAGATAATTTGATGTATGATACTGTTGTTAAAATAATGTTTTATTCATTTGATTATCACTATAATCTGAAATATTTTGGGGATGGCATAATAATATACTTTAAAAATTCAAGCGTATTAATTTTAAACGTAAAATTATATATATATATATATATATATATATATATATGTCACATTTTATTATATATATAATAATAATATTGAAAACTTTTAAACGTATTATTTTTGGCTTTTAATAGATTTAAGATTGTAAAGGTGAAATTTCAGTTTATAAAGTTAGAACTAAAAATATGGCAAAAGTAAAGGTAGCAAAATAATTTTAATTCTGCTCTCGAATAGAGAGAGTAATTTGACTCAGAATACTTTTTTTTCATTTTACTTTAGGATAGTTCCAATTAGAATTATAAAATTTAAAATATCGAATTCGTAATATTATCTTTCAGGAATGTATGCAAAGGAAAGCAATTACATTCAATCACAACAAAAAATCTGAAACACTTTGCAAAGGTCTGGTGAATCAAAGTTCTTTTAATATCCAAAGAAATCTATAACAATCGGTCCTTTCCTGTCGGAAAGAACACGCCTCTTTTCTTTTTACGAGACAGAAACTAGAATTTAAAGTGAGCGCGTCTCTATGTGACCTTGGCACTTCAGAATTTCTTTCCTTTTTTCCCCACATAACTGGTTATATTGCTTGTTGTACTACGCCAGTAGGAGGGTTTCGTGGCTCAGTTGGTTAATGCGTTATTTCCCAAACTCTGGGGTTGTGAGTTCTATCCTGATGCGAGCGTCTTCTTATAAATTAGGTTGTACTGTAGAATTTAATAAGTAATATGACGAGTGTTGTGTGATGATTAAGGTAGGCTTCTGATATTATCTGAAGACAGTCTTCCCAATAATCTGACAACGCGTCATTTTTTTTTTATATATTATCCGAATTGAATGGAAAATTATAAAATTTACGTATAGCATTCGCTGTCTTTCCAGAGTAATTTTTAGAAATTTCTGTTCATATATGGGCTTTCACAAAATCGCACTTGCAAAAATATATATCTGATTATTTATTTACGCATAAAAACTTCAGAGAAATGTAATAAACTTCTACAAAAAAAAATAATAATAATAAATCCTTTTTTAAATTTAATAACAATATTTCCATAAATAGAAAGAAATTGACAAGTTTAAGTGTCAGACCACAGTTTTACTTAAAATTGATAAAACTGTAAAAAAAAATATATGTATAAATTTAGGAAAATTTGTTTCCTTTTTGGTGAAATTTACATGTTTATTAAAAAAAATATCTGTGTCCTAAATATATTAACATTCACAGCTTTCATAAAAATTATGAATTTTCTTCAATTTTAAATTTATTATTCATTTGGAAAAATGCTATATATTACATAGAATTTAGCCATAAAATAACTAATTGTTAACTCGAAGAGTAAATTTTTTTAGGAAAAAAAAAAGGGAATATTGTGAGACTTTTTCAATGGTCATAAATCAATAGGTCTATAAATCTTTAATATCAATACATAATTTAGAAATATGGAATAAATAAAATCAAAAAAATAAATAAAATATAATTACTAAAAATAAATTAGTTAATTAAATAAAAATAAAAACATACATCACTTCATACAGTATTTTAATTAGATCTAAGTACATGAATTTTTGAAGATAGACAATACTTCTAACAATTTTTCAATGAGGATAAAATTGATAAAAACAGAAAGTTAGAATTGATTTCTTTACATTATCATCCTTATTTATATTTGTTTTTCAGACTTTAAGGAACAAAATGCAATAAAACAATTTCAAATTTATTTTCTTTTACAATCTTACATTATTTATTTAGCAACTATAATTTACATTATTTAAAATATAAAAAGAGGATAATTTTTAAAAACTGTGTATTCTATATGCAAGAAGAATTATTTCAAAACAACACTGTCTAGAAATGACATTTGTAGTCTAGTTATCATGGGCAGAGATACGATTCTTCCTTAAACTATCACATACTTTCATCATGAGAAACTTCATAAGGGCATTGAAATGTATATCCAAGCTATTAAATAGGCTTAATTTGTAAATGAATAAAAAAATATAATTAGTTTATTAGCTATGATTTAAATACGACACAAATGAAACTTTTTTTATTTGAAATTAATTACTTCTAAAGATTTTTTTAACTTTTGATTTTAACTTCAAGTATAACTATGAAAATATATTAATAAGATAACATTATATCAATATTTTCAAATATTGTTCTATCTAAAATAAAGTAATTAAATAAAAAATATTGCATCTATGCTTATCCTACAAGAGTATAGTTATTAAAGAATTATTTTAAATGATATTCCCAATATAAATTATTTGATAACTTAAGTTTTCATGTTTCTTAATTGTTTTGAAAAATTAAAATAATTTTAATTCTGTGTATGTAATTTTAAATATTCTGCTGGTTACAAGTAAACATAAAACATTCTATACAATAAATATGAAATTGTAGAAAAATTTAGAAAATTCATATTTTTTTTAAAAAATATATCTTTATGGAAAACTAATTTAAGAAAAAGTAGTTATGTGATTGATTTGCTTGTCACCATAATTTTAAAGATAATAAAGTATGTTTCTTCCTTATATATATGCAATATGTTTGGCAAATATTGTTATATAAATAAGTTCATTAGTAATCAAATACTGTAAACATTTTTTTCCAATGGTTGGGGTATATCGAAATGCATTGTCCCCTTATACCCAAGGAATAGGCCTGAAATATTTATCTCTTTGTCCCCGAGGCGTTGCCTGGGTGCACCACAGGGGGTGGGCCACCATCGCACCCTCACAAATGTCATAGGGACAATATTATAGGGTAGGAGGCATTCATACCTCATTCACACTCAAAGAAAGGACAAAGATAGGATACAGGGAGAGAGAAAGTACATCCATGCCTGAACCGGGTTTTGAACCCAGGACCTCCCTATCCATAGTCAGGCACGCTGACCACTATGCAGTAAACATAAAGAATCATTAATTTCAAGCAATAGTTAGATATTCTAAAATATTTTTTAGTTTTTACAGTTTTTAAAAATTCTATATGTTTGACTTATTTTAATCAACGATTTCACAAAATACTAAGTTTCTGTTATACATTCCTTTAAAACCATTGATTAAAGTCTAATGCAAATGCAGAATAATTGGTATTTCTAAAAACTAATTCATCTGTACACAACCAAATTTCTCCCAAATTTTAATACGTAGACTTTCTAGCTATATTTCATTGGAAAAAAAAATGAAAAATAATAGCTGCTTATTATATTGTGCAATGCTAAACTTGCATAATCAATTATTTGCTAATGGAAGAAATTTTAAAATTTTATCACATCATAATTAAAGTTGTTAATCGCAATGACTAAGAACATTTATCTAAAATATGTTTAAAAAATGACTATGTTAATGATTTAAAAAAATACCATGAAATCTTCCCTTCAACACTAATATTCTAGCTTTCATTTTAAAAAAATGAAATTTGCTATTAGCTGGATTGTGTAAATATCAACCAATGGTTTCGTATAAATGAGGTTTTCTTGGAGATATATCACAATTATTTTAACTTAATATAAATGGTTGTTTGCTATGTAATTATTAAAGAAAGGAGAAAAAAATTAGACGTTTGATGGTACGTAATATAATTTAACAACATGAGCGATATTTTTGCCAGGAAGTTAGGTAATTAAGCTGACCACAGTGGTAGTTACAGTGACAAAATAATATATTTTGATTAATACGAACGACTGGAGGCGTTGAGTTCGGTGAAAACAATAAATTATCAGTCTTATTCTGGATAATAATATATATTTCACAGAAAAACAAAAGGCTTACATTTATTCATTCATTTTTCTTACTTTTAAACTTAAAAGAGAATAGTATAATAATCATGTGATTTGTTAAAAGTAATGTAGATTTTAAAAAGTGAAATAGCTTGTTAAAGATATCAAATTACTGATTATTATGTGTTAAATAAAGTAAACAATGTAATTTAGAGCATAAAGACACTCAATGGAATCTGGAAAGAAACAAACAATATTATTTTTGCATTTTCAAAACAGATGCTGTGGTGAAATTATAATAAGTATCGAAATTTGCTTGTTATGACTGTACAATCTCTAAATGATAATAATATCTTTTACTATAAATTAGTTTTCAATTTAATTAAATTTTAAAAATATAATATTTTTATTTATTTTTTTAAATAAGCTATATTTTGATTTGCCATCACATTTTAACATCATATGTTAAAAGGATTATCAATCTTTGTAGTTTTGTATAAATAATGCATTTTATAAAAATGAAAAGATTAAAAAGAAATCATTTAAGTTTCAATAACCTCAATCAACACAAGTTTTACTTTTCTTCAAAAATTGGAGTTTTTAGTCCTTTAATAAAAATTTTTATTCAAAAATGGGGAATATTATCACAACACACTGCTAACTGAAGTAAATAATAAACTAAGTAAATAATAAACTAAAAGAAAATTATAAATTCATTTATTTTGAAAAATATATATTACTTTGTAATACATAAAATTAATGATTTTATTTAACTTGAAGATTGTTACTAAAAACATAAATAATGTAAATATCTATATGAATTTACTTTGTTTAATTAGTTGTTTAAGAGCGTTATTATCGGGTAATCTCTGAAATTATTGTTTTAACAACGTTTATTCTGTGAAAATAGTGATTATCAGAGAAGTTAATTTCACAGATGTTATGAAGCTATTATTATTTAAAGAAATGACAATGATAACTTAGAATAAATTTGTTGGAAATATAGATGCATTACATAAATAATAAAGCATTATTATTTTTATTTTCAATTAGCTACAAGTTTATTAGAGAATATCTAGAGAAATAGATTACGGCAAATACCTTAAAAACGATAAATTAATTTAAACAGAATTGTTAATTTAAGAGTATCAATTCTTTGTATACTCATTATATTATTTCTTACAGGCTGATTTTTTAAAATGCTTTACTACTTTTGTCTTGAAAGATGTGTATATCTTTTTAATAAATTTCTTAGTAATTTTTAATAAATTTCTAAATAATTTATATTTTTTATTCTATCGCATGAAACTTTCTAAACTTTAGATCAGTGTCTTAATTTCCAAAAAGGGTTAACAAATAAATATTAAAGAAATGCTGTCATGAAATTTTAATTTAAAAATTAAAGAGTATAAACAACTCTTTATTCTCTTACATAATTACACTTTACTTGTAATTTTCTTGACAAAACTCCTTTTTTTGTTTAAGAGTTTTTAAGAAGAACGCACAAATACATTTTCGTCTTTATCTTATATATTATGTTTACTAATATTCTCTTATAACTATGATATAATTTTTGATTTTTTATATATTATGTTTACTAATGTTTATTTATAAATATGATATAATTTTTGATTTTTATTTACACTATAATTTTCTACATTTGGTGTTTAGAAACTTCAGGATGTAATTGTTGCGATCGTTATTTTTCGTTAGTTAAAAGCGTTAATAATTAGCAAAAGAAAAAAAGCTTAATGCATTCATCAAATACTATTTAATTCGCAGAATTTTGATTAATCAGTAAAAAATGCTTTATCACACATTTAGTTTTTTATTAGAATATTTTATTTTTTTATACATATACAAACTTATGCAAGATCTTCTTCCCCATTAGTTGTATATAGTCGATTCCAAAAACATTTTTTGATTCGTGATCTTACAAAAATTTTTAAATTTTTATGAAACTGATGCTTCAATTAGAGTTGCAATTTTTATCAGCAGGACTCATCATTTTCCGGAAATGTTATTTTATTTATTCATTGATCTGAATCTTAATAATTGAACTGAAAAAATAACATTTTGTTGGAGTATTCTTCACCAAGAAAATATTACAAACAAATTCTCCAAATATTTAACTCTAAAACAGAGCAGATATTTGAGAATTTCTATGTATTGGAAGATTTTGGTCTTCTGAAATTTTTTTTCAAACTGTACATTTAAGACAGTATATCGATTTCTCTTCTATAATAAAAACATTCTGTATTTGCTAGATTATTAATCAGCGCGTTTCTTACTAATCAGCACGTTGAGCAGTTTTAAGGCTATTTTTTTCCGATTGTGGGTCCGATTATTGCTTTTTGTATTGAATTTTTTGATAATTTGGAACATCACAAATTTTTCATTGAAAAAATATTGAATGAGAATAAAATGCAAATGGAAGTCATTCTTGAAAGAAAATCTCGGCAGAAGTAAAACTAATAATTTATTTACGAATACAAATTTCATTAATTGTAGAATATGTTAATAAGGTTAGGCATTTTCAAATATTTCTCAGTATTGTTTCCTATGTTAGAAGACAAAATTAGTTTTGAATGCTGGAAATTGAAAATAAAATACAATACGCTGAACAGTTGTAATAACATTTACACTTTTTTTATGCGTGTAACTTTTTAGAAACTTATCTGAATTTATCCCGAATTTAAAAATTAATATATTTCTGCATGTCATATTTTTAAGAAAAATTTTTTTTAAAGAAAACAATATATTACAGAGTTTTAAATATAGTGTAGACAGTAAAAAATATCCAATAAAATAATTATTATTTTATAATTCTACGTATGTATTTTACTGTTTTGAAAGTTATTAATGTTAAAAATGAAGTTTATAAAAACTATTTTACGTTTCTCTTCCTTTTGTGGTTAGAGGTGCTCTAGATAACACAGATATGAGATGTTTTTATTTCATTGCCTGGTTGTATAATTAGTAAATGTGCTTTGTATATATCGAATAAATGATTTGTCAGATTTCTGATTTGCACTGACAAAATAAATATCTGACAAAATAGAGAAAAATTTTAACACATTTCAGGTAGTTGGTATTTTGTATAAAACCTAGATTAATAATTTGTGGCCTTTGTATATGTATATATGTAAAGAATTATTATTTTTTTATTTTTATTTTATTTATTCATTTTTTCCATAAATTTCACTTGTCGCCGTGTTCTAAATTTCATAGCTCTCAGTTTTTAAATGCTTATCTTTCATGCCTTAATATGTTCTTTAATAATATATCTGTGTTATTAAAATCTATCTTCAGAATTATATTTTGGAAAATATGCAATTAAACTTTTGGTGTTTTGAAACATTATGCAAGTATATTCTAGCGATTTTAAAAATGTCATTAACATTATAAAAATCTTCAGAGCTCTATTAACTCACACTCTGAAGATGCAGGCAACAGTCTTGGATAGAAAAGACCTGTAATAAATTACAGTAATGCATTTTGAAAATAATAATTTGTAATGCATCCAATCCACAAATCTTATTATCTGCAAAACCTTACTTATTCTGTTATTTTAAGATAACACTATTGATACTAAATTTTTAATACTAGTTTAATTTTATCCTTGTAGGTTCAGGTAATAGTTTTGTGGCTAGAAGTGCAAATGAATCCGTTTGTATAAAGTAGCATCCAACTAAAGTCTATAGATTTTCTCTATATGTTGAATCATAACACAGCGTTTTCACCAGAAGAAGCATTTAGGTCAAGAAAATTGTTTCACATAATGGGTAGGTAAATACTTTTCATTTAAATTACATCTTTGAAAAATATCTACTATTTCGCAAATTTTGTAATGGAGTATGATATTTTCAATTCCTTTATTAAAATTTTAATAAATAGCTGTTATTATAGAATTCAAATTTAGTTGAAGAGAATAGAAACCTAGAATTTGCTTTAAATAATAATTTTATGTTGGAATTTCAATTTATTTCAGATTAAAGAAAAGTTTTGACTTATTTGTGTTAAATTACAAATAAGCGTGGGAAGTTTTTAAATGTTTTGAGATATTTAAACTAAATACAATAGACAAATCAGAACTCGCATTTAAAAAATTCACCATCAAATGAAAATTATAATAAACCGTTTAGATTATAAAAGTAGAAAAGATAATAAGGTATTTTTTTATTAGCATATAAACAGGTTCTTATTAAGAGAAATATCCTATTAGAATTAATCATAAACTGTATGTTAAAACCCAAAATATTCTTTTGACTAATAGAATGTGACTAAATAATATTAATAATTATTTTTAAAATTGACTTTTTTAATTGATAGTTATTTATAATTAATTTAAATTTTTATTTCTAATTAAATTTTTATTAAAATTGTTATAATCCATTTTTATTTTTATACTTAATGTTAGTCTTTGTATTTATTTTGTCTAATTTTTTTCCTAATCAACTTGGCTGATTTGATAATATAAATAACTGTTTTAACTCTGGTAAGAATAATAAAATACTTTTACTTTTATTAAATTATCATTGAGAACTACTTTACTAGATAAAATTCGCAATATATTATGCAAATAGGAAACTCCTATGTGATACTTGGAATAGAATATTTGTGTAGATACATTCGCAATCACCATTAAATAGCAGTCGCTCGAGTATTGCGTACCTAAACTAAAATAAATAAATGGAATTGATGCATTCCTATTAATCTTAATTCGAAATGATTAGCATTTTGTTAAATACCAAATTAAAAAATATTATCCCGAAAAATGAGTATGATATTATTTAAAATTTCAAAAGCAATTTTATGAAGATGTCTGTTTGAAGAGACATTGTTATGTACATGCATTTCATGTCGTGGGATTTAGAATTATCTTTGCGAATGTTATTTGCTTCTGAGTTCCAAGTTTATGTGTTCACTAATTTGAGACATTGTATGTTTATCATGCCTATCTTTTACTTGTAATATCCTATCAATGATACAGTAAATTGCTTTGAAAATATACGATCAAATAATTAGGATTTTTAAATCTTATATAACTATACCAGAGTACTGAAGTTTAAGCCATTAATATAAAAAAGTAGCTCTGTTTTTTACTCACTCCATAACAGGTGCATTCAATAATTTTATACTGTTAGTGTCTTGGTGCTGTAAATTACAATCGTAAAAAATGTTTCTTCATTTTGTGGTAATACAGTTAGAACTTCTGCCTTGTTTATGTTGAATGGGGAAAAGTAATCATTCAAATGTATAATAACATAATTGAATGTGAAAAAATAGGGAGTCTTTTAAATTGTATGATGAAACATACAGCAAAAGTATTTAGTATAAAAGCTAGAGAGAAATAAATTATTTAATTGAAATCTTTATTTTTATCTTCATTTTATTTATTTTAAAAATATTTATTTTTATCAAATATTTTATGGAAAAACAAGTTTGAAAAAAAATCAGTTTTAGAATTTTTGAGAAGTAGAAGTTTCTTCCCCAATGCTTTAAATTATAATTTTCCATGATATTTGGTTTATTTATTTATTTTGGAAAATATAAAATTCTTGGCTGATACTTAAGATTACTAATAAATACTCTTTTTTATATATGAGATAAGTATGTGGCACCTGAGAAATGTGCATTAATTGTAGTTATTGATAAAAATCTTGACAAATAATTATTAATACAGTGAAACACCAACTATCCGAATCAACTGGGACCGCCGCCTATTCGGGTAATCATACATTCGGATGATTGGATTTTTTCGAAAAAGGATCTCTTTTAATTCCTTATTAGACTTTGAAAAGGGTGAGAAAACTACCTATTTTTAAGTAAAAAGAATCAATTTAATAGTTTTAATAAAAAAAAACACTTTTAAAAGATAAGGTACCTACAACTGCTGTAAATGATTACAGTATGCAAGAATGCAGCTGTAAATGAAAATGATAGCTTGCTGAACATCGTGGTCAGAGTACGATGTTTCCTTACCTTCATCCATTTCATTGCCTTCATCCATTTTTGTGCAGCCAAGTCATGGATCCACTTGACAATATCAATTTACATGTGGTCACACACGGGCTGACGCTCTATCCACTTCAAAACAGTTTCAAAGCCAGCCAATGATTCACTAGCAGATAGTCTCACACCTGCTTCGACTAAGACATTAAGGTCGTCTTTTTAATCAACATTTTAAATAAGTTTACTATTATTTGAAAATGAAATCTGGGATCTCTCTGATAACCTATATCTTCCTATATCTTCAGTAATAACGTCTGAATATCTAAGAATTTCCAAAAGAATGTTTTTAAATTCCTCTGAAGACCCTTCATTCTCATCTTCTTTCTATTCATACCTTTCCTTTTCTTGAGCTTTTTGTCATCTTAATTCTCGTCTTCAGACTAATTTATTTTTCTGAAATTTTGAAAAGGATTCGGATGATTAGAGTTTTAATATATTTTAACTTTAAACATGTCTCATTAAAATTACTCGAAGTAAATAGATATCAATTTAGTTTTTTAATGAAAAGGGAATTTATATGTTGATGTAAAAGGGCATAATGGAAAAATTCATATCTGAAATTAAAAAAAAATATTATAATTTGCTACTATAAAAGGTGATTTTCTGTAAAATATATAACTAAGCAATACACAGAAACTTTGCAATTTTGTTGCTAGATTGCAATTTTAAAATTATTAAGCAAGCTTTTATAAATTGATTACACCAGTTTTAGCAAAAAATGGATATTTTGAAACTTTTATTTGGATAAAATTATATGATTATAAGCATATTAAAAACAAGAAAAAAATCCAGTAAAATATATTTCTTTCATTTCAAAAAACTATTTTAAATGACTATTTTTTATAATTTATAAGAGCACTATCCAGTGACACGCGAAAACAACTTTCACCAATGACAATTTGAGATTTTGTTTCTACTCTCAAAAAGTATTTTGGAGATTTTCCAATCATTTCACACATTTTGAAGCAATAAGTGAGGATATTTTCTGTTCTTTTTATAAAATTTCAAACTAAGTAAATACTAACCAAAATTATCTTTATCTTTATCAAACAAAAATATCTTGCTCTTGATAATAACCAGATGTTAAATTTTAATTAATATAAAATAATTAATATAAAAAATCAAAGTTGATAAAAATCTTTCGATTAATTATTTTAGGTATATACATATATATATATTATATATTTATATATATATATATATATATATATATATATATATATATATATATATATATATATATATATATATATATATATATATATATATATATATATATATATATATATATATATATATATATATATATATATATATATATATATATATATATATATATATATATATATATATATATATATATATATATATATATATATATATATATATATATATATATATATATATATATATATATATATATATATATATATATATATATATATATATAAAATAGTCTTATATTATAAGATCTTAATTAACCAGCTACGAAGTAGCTAAATGCGATAAGCTTTGGGCTACTTCTGATAAGTTCTCGTTCCAATGGTTCGAATGATGATTGTAGCTGCCTTCCTTCTGATAATAAATGTGTTGACAGTTGTTATAATCTGACGATGGATAGTTTTTTTAATTTATTGAAAACTGGAAATTATAAATTTTTTAAACTTTTTTCTTAAGCTAAAATATAAATATAAGAAACAAAAGCCAAGATTATTAATAATTTTATTTAAAAAAATTATTATTTATTCATTTATTTATTTTTTATTACAAATATATTTATTTATTTACTGATATATTAAAATGTTGAACAAAAGATTTCTATTTTTCATCAAAAATCAGAAAAGAAATTTTTATAATAGGGACAAGTTACAAAATAATGCCCAAGTTTAATTAAAGTGTATTCTTGAATGAAATGTAACGAAAGTAATTTTCTATCACTTTGTTTCTGACAACTGATAGACAACTCAACAATTTATCACACAGATACGTAATAGAGGCTTAATGCTCGGGATTATAAACCTAATCCAACATATCTGTTCGGTTTAGTAAGTTATAATTACTATATATGTGTGTGTGTGTGCGCACGCGTGAGCCTTACAAGTGTTCTGTAGCAAAATCTGCGATGGAAATTAATTTTTCCTAAAACATGATTGACTTAAGAATTTATGTTAATTGAATCTTTAAATTTAGCAAGCAATTTGTTAAGGAAATGCTTATAATATTCATAATTCCATTTATAATTATATTTATTTTGAAATCATTAACTTTGGATTGCTCATAATTATCAAATAAATTTATAAATGCACGGGAAAACTTATACAATGTATAACGCATGACAGTATAATTGATACTTCATTACTTGATGCTCTGATATAGCAGAATCCTTTATTTAGAAGCAGAATATCTCTGTGGTTTCTCAAAATCAGCCAGATTAAAGGGTTTCAAAAAATGGAATCTGAAGCCTTGGTATTTATTTGCCTAGAGGATGTAAATGTGATTCGAGCTCAGTTTATCAAAATCATAACAGGAGAAATACACTGGTGTCCATAAATTAAGGAAAATGCAAGTTCAGGCAAAGAACGAGATCGAAGCAAAACAAATATAACTTATTTGTTAAAGTCTATTTATTAAACAAAAGATAAAGAGCAAAAAAGATCCTAATGTTCGACATTATTAATAAAAATTGTGATTTTAACATACTGGAGGATATTTAAAAAAAGAACCTATTTACAGAAACCAATATAACATGTTAGTATGATGGTTAATATATAGTATGCCTCCCAGACGATGCAATTCACCTAGGCAACAGATAGGCTTGCTGAGTATCAAATTATCGATCTGATCTTGGGGTATATTACACCATTTATCAAACAATGCTTTTCGAAGTTCCAGTAGACATGTTGGAGGGAATTGACGGGCAGAAATTCGTCGGCCATGCATGTCCCACGCATGTTCTATTGGATTCAATTCCGGTGAGTATGCTGCCCAGTCCATATAGGTGATATCCTCCGATTGAAGGCATTCGTCTATAATGTTTGCATGGTGATGACGGTTGTTATCATTGTAAGGAGAAATTCTGCACCCATGGCGCCCCGAAACAAACTTACAAGTTGTTCCAGAATGACATCCCGATAGATGTTGCATGACATGTCTACATTCTGAACACGCAGGTTAGTTCTAGAACACCCAGAACAATTCCCCCCCCCCTAAGCGAGCAATCTTGCACCACCGTAACGGTGTCGTTCAATGTTGTTCTCTTGGTAGTAATGAGTACTTGGCCCTCTCCATATCAAAGTTCAGCGATAATCAGTCTGAAAGCTTAACATGGATTCATTGGAAAACATCATTCAATACCACTGCTGCTGTGTCCACAATGCATGCTCTCTACCCAAGGCTAACCGCAGGCGATAGTGAGTTGTGGTAAGGAAAACACATCTGACACGCCTACAAGTATATAGACCAATGTGCCCTAAGCGTCTGTACATGGTCTGCCTTGAAACTGTGGTATCGGTAACTGGAGAGAGTTGACGAGACAGGTCTGATAAAAATGCAGATGAAAAAATTAAAATGCACATAAAATGCAGATGAAAAGAGGATTGATATTTCCATACCTAGTAACTTTGTAAATAACAAAAGTTTTCAAGAATAAAACAGCGCATTCGATTTGCTTTTAGATAATCTTCCCATAAGACATTGGTGTAAAATTTAGTTTTGAGAAGCTTTTATAGTTAAATTAAATTTTCTCATAGAATTTTTAGTTAGTACTAGGGAATTTTTAATTCTTAGAATATGTTTATTTCAATATGCATTATACAAAATTGATCTTATGTATATCAGTTTCTTTTTGCAACTGCAAAAAATGAAATGCAAAACAATTTAAAATAGATTTATTTAGACCGTTTGTTATAAATGTTTTCTATTGATTAGAATGCGAATATAAGCAAGTTAACAGGATTGTGAAATCGCAAAAGCAGAATATCGACTGAAGGATAATCCACACAAAACACTGATTTTAATTTCCTCAATAAATGAAAACCATTTAATTTCGGTCAAGGTATCGTTAAATTTAGGTTATATCAAGGCAACTTTAAATTTTCAAGTTGATTTTAATGCATTAGGTGTGGTTTATGGTACTGTAATATCTCCGTTACGATTTACTGAATGCATGTAAATAATTTATGGTACCTTAATATCTCCGTTACGATTTACTGAATAACTTTTTCTGTCGTAGTTGAGAATCCTAGTAACACGTACTAGGCTACATCCTTAACTAAATAAATTCAAGAAATTTTCTATATTCTTATTTTTAAAATAACTCATTTTTTTATTTAATCGAAATGTTTTTAAATAATATCATAACCGATTAGTCAAATATATATTATTTCATGAGATTTGTCTTTGAATTTGATTATTTATATAGCATTCTTTAAATCTAATATAATGATTCTATCAACAAAGATGATATAACACTAAAATTATATATATATATATATATATATATATATATATATATATATATATATATATATATAAGACTGGAATTGTATACATTTTTAAAATTAATATTATCTATTTATATAAAAATACTT
This sequence comes from Latrodectus elegans, assembly GCA_030067965.1. NCBI lineage: Eukaryota > Metazoa > Arthropoda > Arachnida > Araneae > Theridiidae > Latrodectus > Latrodectus elegans. The sequence continues at coordinate 61,597,979 of CM057815.1, forward strand.
ATTGTAAAAATCCTACAATATAGTTAATGTTTTAACTGTGTTGTTTGAATTATATATTGATTTATGTCTAAAAGTCCAAATCTCTATATTTCGTGTGTTTCACACGAAAAATACTTTCTTAATTCAAGGCCACATTCTTTTAAGAAATGTATCGAGAGTTTTACTTGTTTTTGTAAAACATTTTCAATAATTTCTACCTCTATATTGAATTGTTTCCAGTGAAAATTCCTTGATAATTGCTTGTATAAATAAAGAAGATGCATATTATTTATCATATAATAATTATTGAAGGTATTTATGGGCTAAATGTGGTGCCAATACCCTTCGTAAGTTGCAGTAAGAAAATATTATATTCTGATTAATTTGTAGGAAAATTTTCCAAAATTTAAATGGCCAATAGCAAGGCATGCCTTCATAGAGATTTTGGTAATATTCGTTTTTAATGCGATTTTCTTTTTCTAAATCTTAATATTGCATCAAAATTTCAAATTAAAAATTTATTCAGCTAACAAATTAAGATTTGATGAACCATTATTCGTCAAATTATTCCACAGGCATCAAGTAATATAAAAAACTTAAGTTCAGATTAAATTTTACAACAATAACAAAAATATAATTCGTTGAATCAATATTTATGTTTAATTCGCAGTCAAGTTCTATTTCCACTATCTTTTTTTAAGTGATAAGAACTAAATGATTACAATAAAATTAATAAAACAGCAAATGTATGTTTGATTTGCTTAAATCAGTTAATTGGCTTTTATGTTAATATTTAAAAAGCATCGTGTCATGGCAGCTACAAAATGTAAATTAGTATTATTTGTGTTAAGTGTTTCCTGAAAATGTTTATTATCCTTAGTCCATTTAAAATCGTAATGTATTTCTTGTATTTGTCAGAATTTCTGTAAGGCAAATAACACCTCAAATTTTATAATGTATTTGAAAAACCTTGTCGTAGGCTAACATGTCGTTTTTGAACAAGTTGCTCAAATTTATACGATATGACCATCTCAAATATAACTTAAGTCTTGCATTAAGTCATCATAATATAACTTAAACATAACTTAAGTCATCATAATAAAAATTGTTTCAAGTGCTGCCTATATATAACTTTAATTACCAAAGAAATAATTTGTGAACTAATTCTGCACCTAAAAGCGTAATGGTACCTGCAACATTATAATTAATGCCATCTTGCTTTAATGAATCAAAATAATATAACATTTTTTATCAAGCGAAATCTGAGGTCACAGGTTATTAGTAGAAACAAAAATTAGAAATATTTTACTGTACAAACCAGACGGTTCAGAATTTTTGTTATAATATTGAAATACACAACCATTAATTCTTATCGTCTATGCTTCGTTAAGTAACATTCCGGATTCTTCATAAATGCGCAACAAAACAAGTTTCTTAGTTAATTTTAATTTGTGAACATATTTTATCCATATACATTATATTTGTGATTCGCTATCTGGTAAAACTTACACTTTTGATAACTACCAACCATTTGAATCATTACTATTAATTGTGGTGGTAAAATCGATCTATCACCAAAATTATAACAGCACTCTGGTATTATTGGATTAGTTTCTATGTCATTTCTTAGCATTATCATTTTTGTTTTGACATTCATCGAAGAGAAATAATGTGTTCCATTACAGATCGCATTTCTTACGTCACTACAAATAAATCTTGTCGTAGCATAATTCATCCTTAAAAACGTGTATATATTTTAGGTTTTTATAACAAAATATATTTATTGATAAAAATCAAAGTAAGTTAATCTTTTGTGAAATAAGGAATAAAAATTTTATAGCATTCTGACATTCATAAATCGGATATGATTCTTCACAGAAAAAACACACATAAGAGCAACTTAAATCCATGATGGATTATTATTTTTATGAAATACCTTAAATTTATTTTGACTATATATCCATTTGCTTACATTTATTCATGCTAAATCAGTAGAATATGTTTTCAAATGACATTAAATTTTGTTAATGATCTTAATAAATAACCTTCATATGATAGATAATAGTATTTTAATGTTGCAGTTTCTTTATTCTTATCTAATTGCAAAACACCAACAAGCATTTTCTAAGATATAATACACGAATCAACTAAAAATTTATTCATCTCTTTGGATGTATCTAAACATTGACTAATAATATTTATTTATCTATCTAAAACTACCACTTTCCCACTTTGTATATATGACAAAAGTTATAAAAAATAAATTATAAGATTTTTACAGTATATACAAAGACTTTTTAAAATTAATGTTTCAGTTTTAATATAATTTGCATCTCATGTTAAATATTATTTTTAATTACTTCTCATGCTCACTATATTATTTATTACAATGTTTGAACTGTAATTATTGCTAAAGTATTGAGAAAATTGGATACAAATAAATTTTGAAGTAAAATTCATTCTATAAAATTACTAGAAAAGGCTGATAAACGCAATAATTTTATGTTAGAATTTATGCAAGTGAATTACTTTCGTTTTTAATTCCATTTGTTTTTGTTTTGAAAATAAATGTTATGTTTGATTTTGATGATTTAATTTTACTATTATTCTGACATCTTTTTTCATTTCCTTAATGTATTTTTTATAGTCTATAGACATAGTTTATTAGTGAGCATTCCACTGAAGCAGTTCAAGGATTACTTCAATCTCTGTTTTCAAAAAACCTTACCTCTATTTTACAATAAATGGGGAAAATAAAAAAAAAATTGTTATTCATTTGATTTTGTATTTGTTTTATTCTTTTTTACGTTATTTGAGAATGAATTTTAAAAAAAAAGTTTTTGTAACAAAAATTCCCAAAATATTCAAATATAAATTTAAAAAAAAGGGAAAATGTAGACTTTTTAATGATTAAGAATGAATTCTTTTTATAAATCTTACAGCCTTACAAAAGCTACATGACATTATTTTGAATAATTAAAAAATGAAAATTGGAAAAATTGAAAATAATGGATAAAATTGTTTTCAATTTTTTCAATTACATTTATGTGTTTTTTAAATTAAATTCTGTTTTGATTACTGATTTAGAATGACCTTTAGAATACTTTTAAAATATAAAAAATGCGCGGGAGAAAATTCCCAAAGTGATCAAAAAAAGTAAATAAGATGTTAAAGTAAGTGAAATATTAGTAAATATGAACATTATATATATATATATATATAGTTGATTTCTGTCAGGAGCACTAATTGTTTCTAGACGTAAAACATTGGATTAATATTAGACAAATAAATATTGGAAACGGATAAAGGGAAAAATTCATATTTCTTAAAAATTTTACGACATATTTAAAAGGATAGATAATTATTTAAAATGTTTCTCTAAGATTCAAATAAATTGTTGAATATGCTCAGAACAACTGATTTTACTTTTAGTTTTAAATAACAGTAATGATTTGATTTCCTTTAGCATTAATTTTCATTTGCAAGCCTTTTTTTAATATTTACATAAAACACTACTCTAAAAAAATTCTAAGTATTTAATATTATTCTTATTGTTTTCCACATGTAAACTTAAATAATTTTCTTCTATAAACAAAAATATTATAAAATGGCTCTGATATGAAGTAAAATGTTTTAAAAAATTTCAGATTATAAATAATTTTTTTAGCTTGAACTGTTAAAAAATATTTAAACTCAGAATATGTTAAAAATATTTAATGTGTAGAAATATAATTTAATAATGATGTAATTTTTTTTCACATTTGAGGTCTAAAACATGGGAGAAAATTACATCATTCAGTTTACAAAAAACTATGTGTGTTTAAAATTATCTGCTTCAAGCAACAATAAATACCACTGAACATAGCATTCTAAAATGATAGGAACTTTGAGCGAAAACAGAATTTTTTTGCACTCTTATCTTCATACTTCCAAAAACAGTATAATTAACAAAATATTCGAGAATGTTGAAGAGCTTGCAACATTGAAATCTGCTTCAAGAATCCTCTTAAAATGCTCGATAAATATTAAAATAATGAGCATTGTAATTAAATTAAAAATTAAATTAAAATTAATTAATTAATTATTAAATTAATATTATTTATTTATTAAATTAAAATTTATTTATGAGTTTCTCATATCTTGTAATAAAAAATCATGTTGTTTTTTGCGAGAAAATCGTATATTTATTAGAGCAGATCACGAACTCAAATTATAAAAATTGATAAAATTATGTTGCGTATCTATAACAAGGTAATCAAATCTAGAAATATTCAAATCTAGGAAATTCAGAGCATTCTAAAGGCATAACATTCATGAGTAGCTATGAGAAGGAGAACATAAAATCAGGATCAGTGTAAATAAAAGTTAGAACTGCTGTAGATAATTAAATTTACAAGTATGTTATATTAAATGATGGTTATTCAAAAGATAGCAATACGAGAAATGGTACCAGGAAACAAAAATAAAATAAGAGCAATATTTAATTTATAAAAATGTAAATAGATTTATATTTTTATGGGATGAAATAATAATAGTAAGGGAGACCAAATTGGAAAAAAAGGAAACTTCTCATCGAGAAAGGGTTAGGCTCAACAGTATATAAATTGATGCTATGGAATGATAATAAAAAAGATATTTCGCTCACGAAATAAAATAGGATTAATAGATATAGATTAAGGTCATTTTCCTTGAATACATATAAAAAGAATGGTTGTAAAGCATTGAAATGGAGGGAATTAAAATACTAATTTATTTTATAAAAGAGAGAAGAAAAGCTGCTAAATGAATAAGGGAGTAACTAAATAAAAATTAAATCAAATAAAACAATGAAAAATTATTAATGTTGTTAAGGAGCAGAAACATAGAGAAGAAACATAATATAAATCAAGATAGCCATATAAGGAAGTATTTATTAGGTCATATAATTTTATGTAAAAATTAATTTACATTAGGAATAATTTATAATTTAAAAGCACTATAGTATTAAATATTTTTTGTAGATATGGCAATAGTTTTTAATATAATAAATTTCTGATCGGGTTCTTTTTTAAGAATATATTTAATAAGAAATATGTTATTAATTGAACATTTCACAGAGACATGTTAAAGTAAAAATGAAAATTTATATGATTTTAAAGTCATGGCTTGTACAGGAATTATTATGATTGAACTACAGTGTGATATAGAACACTATGATAATTTTAGAAAAAATATTAACGTACAAAAAAATTAAAAAGTCATAATTTTTATAAATTATAGGAAAATTATAAATTACTTATTTATTTTATCACAAAATAGGAATCTGGTTTATATTAAGGAAATATCAGTAAAATAATTATATAAAACAAATTCCTTAATTTGTTCTAAACAATTTTTTTATGGATTTTACGGTTCTGTTACTAGGTTTAAACTTTTTTAATAATTTATACAATATTACTGTTATTAACAGATTGTGAAAATTCATTCCTAAAATATTGATTAAACGGTCGATTTGTCTTATAAGTATAAATTAAATAAAAAGTGTACGTTATTTTTAAAAAAAAATATATTATTATAATATGACGAAGAATACCAATGTTAAGTGAAAATGAAATTTAATCGTGTTTTAATCAATCATATACTTTAAAGGTAGTAGAAGCTTAAAAATCTAACAAAAATGTGTGATAAAACATTAAATAAATCTTATCCAAATCAATACTTAACTTTCGAAGAATTTTATCCAATACCAACTGAGACGTGTTGAACTCATAATGATATTATCTTACTAACCAATTGATTTGATAGCATCAACTACAGAAAATTTTATAGCTAATGGTCTTTTTATAGTTTTACCTGAGCCTTATTACAAAGCAATAAAAATGAACAACCTTCCGAAGGCCAGTTAACATAAAGAATCACCCCAACACTTTTTGAATCACTGCAAGAAAAAAATAATAATAATTTTTCATTTGCAGAAAATAACTGTACAAAAGAAAAAGAAGATATTGGTGATATATTCTACTACCAACGAAATAAGAACTCCATTAAGTGAATTATGCTTTTTAGACATGATGAAAAAATCAGAATGGTGACACTGAAATTGAAAGGGCGCTTTATCAACAGCTGTGACAAAACTATGCAAATTTAACCATTTGATTTTGATTTTATTAATTCATTAAGATATTTCTGAGTATATTTAAATTTATTACTGTCGATTATTAGCCATTATTAATAAGCCAACACTTTTCTCATCACCTTTTCAAATGTCTTATAATATAACTTAATCGCTCTTAAAAATTTAAAAGTGGGTGGCATACAATGTGGAGACCTCTAAGCCAGCCGTAGCTATGACTTGTTTAGAAATTAATATCAGCTTACATCTGCCATCATGAGAGAGAAATATTTCCCTAGTCTTACTCAAATTAAGTTCTTTTGTTTTTGCTTATGTTATTCAGATTTATTCTTCAAATTGAATAAAAAAAACCTATCGTTTATATATATTGTAAACATTGTAGAGAATCAGCAACATTTTTTATGATACCGATCTACATTTTCTATAAATTTAAATATACCATGACAGTAACAGGAATTAAATCTGTATATTTGTTTATAGATTTTTAGTAAAACATTGAGATTCTTCTAATTATATTTTCTATTTTACAGAATTTCACCTGGAAACTTTTGTAAATTGAAGTACTTTTTGGTAATTAGTATTATGAAATTCTGATATTTTTAAGTTAGAAATTAATATAATTAGGTTAACCGAATCTGTTTTCCTGAAGAAGTGAATTATAATATTAATTTGAAGGATTAAAATTTCAAATTTACAATTAGTATTATCCACAAAGAATTATATTTTTATCCTTCTCTGTTCAGGCATATAACATAGTTTAATCCTTCATTTATATTATTTTCTGTCAAATCTGTTTTGAAAATTTGTTATTTTAAGAAAGTCACAGTAAGTTATTTACTTTCTTAAATATATATATATATATATATATATATATATATATATATATATATATATATATATATATATATATATATATATATATATATATATCCTTTCTCATTTATTAATCATAATTAATCCCCATCCAAAATCTTCCGATATGATAAATCATAACAGAAGGATTTAAAAGGCAATTTACATTTTTATGGAGCAGTTACAATGTATCTTATTTGATCGTTTGTTTCATGATACCAATCACCATACTTTTTAACAAGCGCAAATAAGTTTTCAGATATGCTTTGCCACAACAAATCACTCAATAATATTCGTCAACAACGATTAAAAATCGATGAATGTTGCTTACTGTTCAGAAATATGATCATTGTTTTAAAATTGCTGCTTTCATCCGGAATACACAGCAACATTATTTGTTAAATAAGCCTACATGACTTCCTTAATTTGACAAACTGAAAAGGGAAGAAATTGATTTTCTCCCATCAGTTACAAATAAACATCCCTTTCCTGTAAATAGCCTTGGAAAAAAGGTAAATAATGGTTCAAATTACCTTTAAGCAAGTTATAACTTTACTTAATTTCATAGCTCAATAAGTAATTTTTATTGAGCTATGAAATTAAGTAGTCAGAAAGACTAAGAAAGACTAAGTCAGAAAAATTAAGTAGTCAAATTAAGAGTCATTCTTTTTAAATAAATAATATTTATTCTTTTTATTATTTATTTAAAAAGAATAAATAAAAAATAAACAGAGACTGTACTTTTTTAGTTAATTTTTTTCTAATTTTATATTCAAACATATATTGAGAAATTTTCGTGGTTTTACGCTAAAAATTGCTTTATTGTAGATAAAATACTGTGTAATATAGAGTATATTCACATTACAGGAACTAAAAATGTTATTCAAACAAATTTAACATTATATCATGAATCATGTAAAATTAATTTAGTATATCAAATTAATATTATTATTAGCAACTGAAAGCTAATATTGATTCCTTAAAAAAGTATAAGAAAATAAAAGTTTATCTCGTGAACCAATTAATTTGTAATTGAATGTTAAATAACTGTATTACATTTAAAAAAATGTTGATTATGATGATTTTTTATTATATTTAACTAATAAATTCTAAACGGAGTTCCAGCTATATGCCTATAAAACAACGGTATTGGCTATGTCTGCCACTTCGATTTTCTCTAATCTCTTGAAAATGCAATCCAGCTTCCAGCAGGATGGCAACGCTACAAAAAGTCGCCTGTAGATCCTCTGTATTTAATTAACGATAACTTTAAATGTAACGCGTTTAATTTCTAACTGTTTATTATGTATCTCTTTGTTTCATAAAATTATTTCTGATGATTCTAATGATCAAATAAATGAAAGTACTCTTTCTTAGTTCTAATTAATTAGAATTATGGTAAAAATCAAACATAACACTTATAGGTAATCTCAACCACGTATAAGTAATCTCAAATTTATATTTTAGAAATGTAAAAATAAGTAGAAGGAACTTAAAAATGTATATTTTTTGTGAAAGAATGTTGTTATAAAAATGTCTAATGTGGGTATAATTGTGTTTGAGGAAATAACTGTTAAATTGCATTTAAGGGCTAAATTGCCAATTTTCCTCATGCATTCACAGCAACATTCTTCGATACGCCAACGTGGGATTCATTGATAGAGATTTCATATTCACACCTTCTTTAGGAAGAGGAAAATATGTTAAAAGATGAAACCATGATATCCGGGTAAGAACTTACCTAATTACAGAATATTCAAGCTTCTTTTTCTAAAGGTGTGATCAAATGTGCACTTCCTTACATTTAATTGTGATATTAGCACAAGAATGTTTCGCAGATTCCTTACAATAGAAGAAGTAATATTACACATTGAAAATGATAGTTTTCGATAGCTTGAAAGCTATTAGATGTGCGTTGAGTAAGATCCAGGTTATCATTTGGAGTATTTTGTTTGAAGACGGAGTGAATTGTTTTATTTGTAAAAAGCGTGAACACTGAACATAGATGATTGTGTGTCAGTTTTGCGTCTCAGTACTTACCACAGTTTTTATCCGCTCCCACTTTATCAGCGAATATTTCTTTTCCAGATGAGTTTTACGTTTTCTTAAAGGGTAATATTTTAACTGATTATCATAATGTTCAGCTTTGGGATAATGATAAACAACATTTTGTAAATCACACACTTTGGAGATTAAAAAATAATTTCTGTTTAGGTTTGAGAAAGTATTGATCACAACTGCTGTTTAAGATCTTGAATTCAACTTAGTCATTTGACCAAACTTGAATCCTACATCTTTTTGAAAAGTTTGATTTTCCACCTGTTGTTCAAACACAAAAGCAATGCAAAGGGGGTTGATCAGAACTTATCAGAAATCACATAGATAAAATTTACTGATTGTGACTGCATGAATGAACTTTGATTGTAGAGCGAGGAAAGAGGAGAAAAATATTCCATTTGGAGATACTTTAGTAACAAAGTGAAAAAATCTCTAACAACTTTCTTGTTAAAAGCTTCAGGAATTTTCCAAAATCTCTTATTTTGGTTTTCTAAAAAAATTTCGGTCACCCGACTGGTTAACTTTACCTAAACTATATTAAAAAATAGATCTGGTAAACATTATATTTAATTTTATAGATGCTCAAAAAGTGCAAAATAAATGACTGTTGTGGAATGTTTGGAATAATTTTTTATTTATTTCTGTAAAAGTGAAAATTATTAACAAATGATGTTCTTCTAATATATAATATTGTCATCATATCATTTCGTCTCGTAAATCGTGGCCATGTTGTGCTTGATAAGAAATATTTGTAGTCAAATTGTGAGTAGTAAAAGCAAGAGCAGAATACCAAAGATATGATTATTCCATGTGAAGAAAAATGGCTTTGGCTATTTGGTATATTTAAGGATAATCACATAGCATAGATGAGTATGCCTTCGACTTACCTGGAGCACCAACACCACTAGAGAATTTTGTTGAACATTGCACGGATTAATGATAAATGTTTGATAAAAGAATCTACAGTTAACGGATTAACTTGCGAAGAGTTTTATAAGATTAAGACCACATAAGTCTTTCTAAAAAAATCTTGGTTAATGATAAGGGATACTTGTAATTATTGCAGAAACTTTTATTCCTCATTCAAAGCGTTTCTTTTTGCTCTTAAGTAACTCATAAATAATGAAGTGTTGGAAATTAAATATTTAAATTTATATGATTGTCTTTTAATATATTCCCTCTAATTTAGGTTCCTAACCATTAACCATCTATTCATAGTAGGTAAACTACCTCCTGAAGCACTCTATTAAATTGCCAAGGATGTGTGTCCTTGAATACCTGTGAGGCTAGGGGTGGGTTGATTATTTCAATGTCGCGGTTTACCATTTTAGAAATCTGGGAATCTCACCTATAGGAAAAACAATAACAGGATAATCCTGTTCTAATGAACTGTTCTTTTAGATGTAATATGCTTCGATTTTATCTTTCAGCACCATTTCAAGAAGGGAAAAATAAATAATAAATCAATAATAAATAAATTCTAAAATCAATAATAAATAAATTCTCCAAAAGTATCTGTTTACCTATTACCGGGGGCATATGCTTGTCATATCTGATATATTTTACTAATCCCTCCTCCACCATGTTAATCTGTTGCTGTTGGTTGCGTTACAAACTCGTGTAGTAATCTGCTTACAACGCTGCCTTCACACATTATCATTCTTAAGAAAAGATTGGCACTTAAAGTTTGGTTTATTGAACATAGATTAGATACAGTATAGTTTTGAATGTATAAATTTGTAAACATAAGAGAGTTTTAGCACTTAAGAAATTATTAGATCTTATGTTTACCATCTGAAATTTAAAACTTTACTTTCACAGCAACAATTTGCAATTTTCATGATTCTAATTTATCTATATATAAATAAAAGTTACATATTCAAAGCATCTTGAAATATATATTTATTGATACTATACATAATGTTCACCAGCTCTTAAATAAATCTTTAAATAAAAATTACATTTACAATTATAAAATGATAGTTTTAGTATTATACTGAAATCTTAAATAATTAATCTTAAAATAAATTTTATCCTGAGTTATTTACAATTTAGTGAAAAATGATATTCTATTATATTTTAATAAAACTAAATATCTTCTTAAAAATCGAAAACTATTCTTACTAAAACATCAGTTATAGAAATTATAACCAGTTAATCATCATCAGAATGAAATATATAGAGTGTAAATAAACGTGGACTTAAAAAGAAAGGTAAGTTGCATAAATTGCTGGACTAGAAATTTCTACACAAATAACGCAATCAAATTTTCTATAATGCGCCATTTTAGCAAACAAATAAATGCTTAGAAGTTTTCATTTCTCAAACAGATCTGAACAGTCATCATTTAGAAAATATTTACTAGAATTTAAGAAACTATCATCAATACATCTGATTACATTATTAATTTCTCTCCCAAGAAATTAGCATATAACAAATAATTGAAGAACAAAATTACTTCATTTTTTTACATTTATTTATTTTTTTAAACTGATGGACATCAAACTCCATGCACTTTGATGAGTCAGTTTTCTTAACAGCGTAATCCAGTTTGATGAAAAAAATCTAAAATTATTCGAACAAACTCTAAACTTATTTCATATAAAAAAAGTCAACCCAATCTCTCAATTCAGAATGAGATCAATACATTTTCAGTTAAAATTCATTTTACTTCCAGTTCCTGTTTTAATAGTTCTCTTTAATAAATAAATTACAGCAATTTTTTTCTTTAAAACTTGATTACATCCCTGGAATGAGAGTAGCAAGTTTTTTATTCACAACAAAACCCTCACCTCTTTTTGGCTCAGACAAGCATCTAATGAGATTTTTCCGCTCCTTACTTTAATTACCTGTATATATTGAAAAGATTAATCTTACTTGTTCGTTCTTGATAAAATATATTAATGCTGAAAGAGTATTTAAAATAAAAGGATCAATTTTTACTACTTCAATAAATAGCAAAAGAAATAAGTCTTATTTGAATGGTTCACACAAGAATATATGTAATATTTGAAGATTGCACGTAACAAGCTGAGATTGCAGCGAGACACAAACGAGGAGATTAATGATGAAAAAGATTAATTTTACCTTAAAACATAGTTCATGTATTTTAACCTTCTGAAAGGTTTTAGAGTTTTGACACTCATTTTTATGTTTAAAATGGGAACGGATTGCAATTTTACATCTTTTTTTTTATGGTACAAGTCTAAATTTAAATTTCCATAAGGGAAAGGGGAAATGAGTTTAACGACACGAATTATGTAATTTAATATTAGTACATACAGTAGAACTCCAATTATCCCAATCAAATCGGATCGGACTCCACAAGAATAATCAAAAATTTTGATAACCAGATTATTTTTGAAAAAATGACAAATTTATTTAGTTAGTGTATAATGAAAATGGGAGAAAAAACGACAAATTCTTAAAGAATTGGAACTTGAATATTTTTTTTTATCATTTACCTTCTCTTTTTCGGTCGAATTTATATTATGAAAGTCTGGAAGTGACTCAGATTAACGGAATTTTGGATAATTGGAGTTCTACTGTTATACATTTCCGTTTGAAACCTAAGATCAAAGACTTCTCCAAATATATTAAGTAATTACTTCCAAATATATTAAGTAATTACTTCCAAAAAAATATATTAAGTAATTACTTCCAAATATATTAAGTAATAGGGTTGAGATTTGTGTATTGTGTACATACAAAATAAATAATATATAGTATAGGTAAAATAAAAAAAATTTATTTTTTAAAATAAAATAATTATTAATCATAATTGTTTTAGATTTAGAATGAATATGTATTATTCCTAACATCCAATGGAAATTATGTTTTCATTGGATAAACTTGGATATAAAGATTTTTCTACAGATTGAGGAAATGACAATCAAGGACAAATATTATTAATAGTTTTACGCTATAATTACAAATTTTTAATTAAATGTAAAAAGTAACATAAAAAAGGATTCATAATTACATATAGGCACCAGTAGTTGATTTAATATTATTTATCATACATTATTAATATCCACAATATTATTTTAAACAAAGAAAACTAATTAAATTAAATAGAAAATTATTGATAAAAATATGATACCATAATAATTTACCAGAGCCATTTAAAAAAAGTCACAAATAATTATACATATCTAATTTTAAATTTTGATTAACGATAAAAATATAATAGTTTTATTTTTGATTTAGCAATAAAAATCATTTGAGTGGCATATATCTCCTACTATATTTCATAAAAATTGTAGCATTTAGAATTTATATAAATAAATAATTTATTATTCATAATAAATAAATTTATTATGAATAATATTAATGAATTATATTAAAGGAAAGTTTCAACATTATTGGAAATATTAATCTTGAGCAGATTTAATTTACATCAAGACAATTTTGATCAAATAAAAATATTTGGAGGTTTGAAAATTCAATAAATAAAACCTTATTTTTAAAATCTGTTAGAAAGTTCGTTTGGTACTCTTTTGTACTTTCTTCCTTATATTCCATCATTAATAACAACAGATATTGTAGGAATATTATATTAGAAAATTTATAAGTCTTGTATGTGAATACAAAATAACAGGTAACTCTACAATAACAGGTTTTCTCTCGTATCTATCAACTTAATTAACAGTTCAAGAACGAGTCAGATAATTTAATTGTTGAAACGTGGGAAAATCTTGGCAGTCAAATGCATTGCCATCCTTCTCAAAATTGGGTCATCAAATCATTTAATAGAAATTTCGCAAGTAAGGTAATTACTATTTTAATGAAAAATAGACAAAAGTTAACCAAAAAGTAATTACTCGATCTCACCTGTTCAATCAATCATTCTTCTTGAGACCCTTTGGGTTGCATTTTTTAAATAGACTACTTAACAAATTAAAATTAAATTGAAATATTTTAAGTATTCCTGGAGCATGTGTTGAGGATGATACACATTAATATATAAATTAATGCAAAGAGGTTTTGCTTTACGTTAGAAATAATTATGCATATATGTAAGCTAAAATTTATTTTAATTTTTATTTCATTAATAACGGTTATTTTATGTTATGATAAAATATTCTAAAACATATTTTAATTTAATTTTCTATTAAATATTAATTACTCTTTTAAAGAGTTATTTTATAATTTAACTATGCGCAAAAGTGCCTTATATATTGTTTAGTAAACCTGATTAAATAATACGAATAAATAAATTCAGTCTAAGGCTAAATATTTCAATTACAACAAAAGGCAAATTATGACAATTAAGAAATTATTATTCTCATCAGAACAAAATAATTAATGACTAATTTTTTTCTTCTGAGAATTAATATTTCCGACAATGTTTAATGCATCAAAAATGCTAATGAATCAATTGTTTTGTTAATGAATGTTTAACCTCTCTTCCAAAATTTTAAAGTATTGTTATTAATTAGTAATTATGACAAACCAATTTTATGACAGTGTGTGACAAACCAATTTTAAAGTTAATTTTAAAGATTAAAAACCAATTTTAAAGATAACAAAAAGTGTTATGACAAACCAATTTTAAATGCTTGACAACTTTAAATCACAATAAATGCCAATATTGATATGTGAGATTAAAATCTGTCTCATCTCTACACACATAGGGAAAAATTACAATTTCCTAAGTGGTTTATTGTTAATTCATCCTTTCAACACATTGTTTTTTAATAAATAAAACACTAAATTAGTTTAGTTATATTACTAATTAGGCTGTGATCAACAAAGTTGTTTTATTCTTTTCTGTCTCTCAAATGCTTAAATCAACTTATGCTTGAATTTTATTCAGGAAAAATATAAAAATGAAATAAAATTTTAATAAAGAATTAAGCAAAAATAGCTATAAACAGCAGCATTAATTGATATTTGGGAATAATAACTTAAATTTTATGAGTATTAATGTATAATTTAATTTGTAAAAGAATTTATGTTAAGTATTTTAATTCTGTTTAATGAATATCATATTTTTATTTTTAGATATAAATAATTAAAATTAATAAAGTATTTTTACTTGCATAAATTTACGACAAATATCACATATATAGTAATTGCATGATGAATTTACAGTTATAAAAATTTACTCTGCATTGATAATATGTAAGATCATATTATCAATGCAGCAGATTAATATTGATTGAATAATTGTTTTTTTATATGTGATTCATAGATATAACATAAAATTTGTGAATTTAGAAAATAAAATATTGCATCATTTTAACATGCATAACATACACATGACAAGAAAATGTATGTTGATGTGGATCAACAAACAATTTCTTGTTAAATATTTGTATTAAAAATATCGGCCTTCAACAAAACTCTTTTTGAATTTTAAATTGCAGTCATACTTTTTTCGAAATTTAAATTTTAATTTGTAATATAAAATCCTCAGTTGGTTTTTGAAATCATGAGATCTTTTTTACTTTAAAACATATAAATTGATTAAACGCCTTCTGCAAATATAAAAAAAAATTAGCAGAGAGCTCTGTTTGATTAAAAAATAAAATTGTTTAGCAAATATGTTACGAAAACTAGCAGTCAGATAATAAAATTAAGTGTACATTTTATTCTTGAAAACATTCCAATTATAATAAGCACAGTATTCAACATTTGTGAACTTATTATATCACATTGTTCATTATGCTACTTTTGTTGTTACTGTTGACACTTAGATAAGCCAAGCTCGCTATGCCGTCGGGTATGCGAATTTAAGTTAGTAGGGTGCTTCTTTATCCAGAGCACCAAGAAGTTGAAAGTACGACTTTTCTCTAAGATTTCTCTGATAGATGGCACCACCAGATAATCATAATATTAAAATATTATTTAGATCTGTATTTTTTTAATGAATCTTTATATAATAAAGAGATTTTTTTTAACTGTCCATTTTTACAGCACTTTCTTTTATTTTTAAGAAATATTTTCCCATTTCGATGAAATGCTTTGTTATTGCATAACAAAAGTAACGGAAACGAATTCAAGCATTTAACTCCATGAAATATTATTTGGCATCGCTGAAATTTCCCCTTCATTTTAAGGTAAAAAAGTATGAGTAGTGAAGTCATTATTTTATTCCAAATATTCTTAATTCACCCATAGAAATGATATAGAAAATTATCTCCTCTATAATAAAAAATTATTCTTACAAAACAAATATATCAACAAAGGATGATATATAATGTTACGCATATTTTTATACACCCCTCCTTTCTCATTCTTCATTTTCTCTTCTGGCACTACAGAAACTAAATATTCCTACACTCAAACATCTGTAGGCGTTATTTGAAACGTTTTCGTTCAAATATGCTTTCAGTATTCCACTTTTTATTCAGTTTTTATAAAGCAATTGTAATGCTTTAATATAAATAAAATGTTCTTTCTAGAAGACAACAAAATTTTTCAGTATTAGGAATAAATCTGCTTTAAAATAAATGGTAAATCAGTAGCATGTTTTCATCGCCATTGGTTTTGCATTACATTTGTAAATCAAATACTGGCAACAAAAGAAATTATTTATAAAATATTTAATTTAAATGTATCAATAAGTCCAAATCCAAATAAAATTTCATCAAAATAAGTAAAAAATTTGAATGAAATTGGATAAAATTAAAGTTTTTCATCTTATAAAAATACAATAATGCGCATTTACTCTGACGTACAACTAGGGTTTTTCAGACTTTGTTTCACATTTTTCATATGCATTAATTTAATTTAATTTTAAAAGGAATACAGAATACCAAATTTTATTAAATCTTAAAAACGACATAAATTTTGAAATTATTAAGTCAACAAATATGATAAACGAAAAATCTGCTAAGCGTTAAACCCTGTTGTCAGAAAATATTCAAATAATATCTTACATTCTGTAAGTATTCTCTAAAGGACTTTATATTAATCAAGTGAATGTGAAAAAATATTTGCTTTCTAAGTGAATTTAATATTTGTTCTGAAATCTAAAATTACGTTTCTTTACCTTCTAGCTATTTTTATTTCTCTATATTTATAAAAAATACATGTTACCAATTGTTTAATCTATTATTGCAAGTATGCAAATCTTTGTACTTTTGTCGAAAAAGCCATTCTGTTGCTTGACTCAACAAATTAGTTTCTGAAAATGTAAAATATGAGTGTAATTATTTTTCGGTTATGCACTTGATTTAGATGGCGAGCAAAATTTGAATAATTTATTGTTTAAATATTTTTGCCAAAATGTATTTTTTTCTTTTTAGAGAGAAAATTTCTCTTCGGATTTATAGATTTATTACTTGATGTTTATTTGCAGAAATTAGGGAATTAGAAATTAGATATCTGTTTTCAAGAAAAATTATATTTTATTTTACTTAAAAAATGAAAAAGAATTAAATGTACCACATGAACAATCTGTGAATAAAATCTTGTAAATAGTTTGTAGAATAAATTTTTATGAATACAAAAAGAAAATTTTAATACTTTATAAATTAATCTAAATTTTTATTATTTATATTAATGTTTAATTTAATTTTAAAATAAAACTCTTTTGAAAATTAATTTTGAATAGTTTAAACACTTAAAATCATTTATTTTATTAGTTATTCATTATATTTAATAGATAAATGTAATAAAGTAAGTGTAGTTAATAATATATTATAACAAATAAATGTAACAAAATAATATAACTAAATTTTTCATTCACACGTATAAAAAG
Source organism: Latrodectus elegans (assembly GCA_030067965.1). Lineage (NCBI taxonomy): Eukaryota > Metazoa > Arthropoda > Arachnida > Araneae > Theridiidae > Latrodectus > Latrodectus elegans. The sequence goes on from CM057815.1 coordinate 61,615,690, forward strand.
AAAATCGTGAGAATTTTTCCAAAAATCAAAAAAAGCGTTTTCTAAGCAGAAAACTTATAATATCGAGCAATCAAAACTTCTATACCAATTTACTTTAGAGAATTAATTTTACTGATTCTGAAATCACAGATTAAAAGGCATAAACTCTACAAGTCCTCAACTACCGCTAAAAATTTAAGAACTGAAGTTAGAACTTACTTGACTGAATACCAGACAATTAGTTGTTTAGTTCGTTTAATAAAGTACCTAGTATATAAAATCAAACAAGTTTGGTAAAAATATTATCAACTTTAATTAATTTAAAATATTTTGTAATTATATTCATTTATTTATAATGCGTAGAAATTTTATTTGCTTAAATGGTTTGAAAATATATTTTGAGATATATTAATAAACTTGATCCCTAACATACTGATAACAGTAGCAGTTTCGAAATTATAATGTAAATAATGACTATGCAATCAGAAATATTTTTGATTTATGATCACGAAACGAATGTATGTTTATTTTTAAGCAAAAACGGTAAATAATATGTTTAAGTTAAAAGTATTTCAAAAGGAAATTTTTGAAATAAAATAAATGTCTTAGGATTCTTCATTTACATTCAATACAAAATAAGTCAAAAACAAGTAAATAAATAAATGTCTAAAACCATAATTTTGAGAAATTTATATTTTTATTTTAATAATATAGTAACTTGCATATTAATGATAGAGTTCATTGAAATATCAAAATATGCTATACATTTGATGTGTCATTAAATCCTAAGACTTCGAGCAGTTCTACATATAAATGTCAGATTTAAATTGATATCAGTAATCAGATGTTGACAAAAAATTTACTAATTAAATTTGGTTGATTAAAATTTTTTAAATAAAATAATATGTATTCAACACAATTTTAAATTTTTAATAAAATAATGCTGTCTGAATATATATTTTATGAAATTTAATTAAATACAGTATTTTGTTAAATTTGATAGCCAAGCCGGCAGCTGGATGGTTAGCGCTGTTGCCTTCGGTTCAACAGTTCGTGGGTTCGAATCCCACCTTGGGCATGGATGTTTGTAGTGGTTCGGAATCCACTTTAAACCGTAGGTTCTGGTCTAATTAGCCCTCGTGTGCAAAAAATGACCGTTGAGTGACAAACAAACCCAAGCTAAATTTGAAAATGCATTTTTGCGCTAATGGAAAAAAAAACGTGAAGAAGAAGATGCCAGCTCTGGTATGAACTGGTCACTTTTCTGGCATTCAGTATTACAAGGCATTGGTGTTAAAGGAGTATTCAAAACCCTATGGTACAAGTTATAGCACGGTTTTTTTTTTCTTTTGTAACATTAAAATTATTATATATATGTATATATATATATATATATATATATATATATATATATATATATATATACATGATATATAATACTTCTCCAACAAATGTCATGTTAATATTTAATTTTTCTTTTATTGGAAATTAAATAAACTATTAATATTTTATCGATAATAACGATATCAGTACTTCATTATATAATTAACTAGGCATGTCTCTGTAATTGGAATAAATTTTTTTTTAGAATGTACAAGCGTACTGCATATTTTCATTATTCAAACACACATTTATATGCATTCAGTTAGAATTTTGAAGATTAATAAGAAAAAGCTTACGTTTTTATTTAACTTGTAATTTATAAGCCGAATTTTGATAGAAAATAAAATATTTTTTGGTTCCTTTTTCTATAGAAATTATCTAAGCCCATCCTATTTAATAAATAAAAGAACATAATTTATTTTAAAGGTTTTTATTTTTAATCGAAAAAGAATTGATTTTTATTTATTGTAATTAAAATAATTTCTTCAGTTTTTATGGTTAAAACTAATATATATTTGTGTTACTGTTACAGCTATTAAAACATAGTAGCTCATGAGAATAGCCCTATTATAAATGTAGCTGCAAATAAAATGATTTATCATTTACTCACAGTCTTTACTTAAATTCTTAGATTAATTTATAATTAATTAATCATTTCATAAGTAATTATAAATAGAACAATATCATATTAAAAAAGTATTTTTTAATATTTTTTAAATATTTGCAATATGAATCAGATAAAATGTTTAGATTATATTCCCTACTTTAAAGAAATTTTTTAAAGAAAATCAAAATTAAATGCCCTTTTTTAATCTCTTTTTGGAATTTAGTGAACTTTTAAAAATGGAAATGCATTATAAAATAATTCGCCCTTTGACAAATTTATCTTATGTTAAATTTATCAACATTTTTCTTAATGTATTTAATTAATAATTTGCAAATAAGCACTGATAATATTTTAATAAAGTGAGATATTGGCATTAAATCTTATTAATTTTAATTTGCAAATAACTAATAACTATATTTTTTTTTCTCATAGAAAATGGATTTTTTAAATGTAATACACACTTATTTTTAAAAATACAATCTTTTTATAGTAATTACAATTTTTACTTTTATAAATGTCTGATTGTAGATGAAACAACCTACTTTTCTTAGATTAAGTTGAATTTAACGAAAAAGCTACATGATTATTTATATTTGATGATTATTTATATTCAATGTATCATCATAAGAGAATTAATGAGTAAGGGATTTTGATATTCCTGAATTGTGATGAATTGCCTCAACTTAGAAAAGAGAACAATTTGTTATTTCATTTTTCTCGTAGATAAGATCTTTATCATTTAAATGGAAGGCAAGAGAGTAGAAGGCGTAGATAATTATCTAACTGTATTTTTCAAAACGTGTCAGATTTTGAAGGATTAATTATGAAGCTAATGTGTTTATTTATTCAACTTGTAAATAATGTCATGAGTTTTGATGTAAAATGAATGATTAGCTGCTATTTAAGTGCAAATCATTTCTACTCCCTCTTTTTGATAAATGTGAGAATATAATTTATATTTAAAACTTATTTTTTATATATTATTAGAATAAACTTTATATTATTGTAATGATCTTATTTAATGTGTAATTGCAGAGTCTATTTATGAAATTGAAATTCGCAAAACTGCATAGTTTCATTTTATGTTATTTTTATGAAAGTGTCTTCTTGTTAAATGTAATTACTTTTTTTAACAATTTTTTATTCTTCATATGAAATAACATCCAATAATAAATTAAAAACTGTAAAAAATTAAAATTTTTACTGAATTTCTTGTTACATTAACAGTATATTATATTTCTCTAAAATTTTAAAATACTAAATAAGTATTAAGAGAAATTTTATTTTAAGTAAATACAACTCTATTGCAATTTTTAATAAGATTATAATGAACAAAGTAACATAAGAAGAATCAATATTTAAGATATACTATTCATTATTATATTTAAATATACCTTATGCTTGATTTTTATTGTTGTCATAAGTTATTAAGATTTATTATAACATTCAAACATTTTACACCACACTTTTCTGAAAAATATTCTAAAACCAGGTATTTTAAAATACGTTTAGCTACTTTTGATAACATAAACGTGAAAATGATAGTAAGGTATTGAAATAACCAGATAATTCAAATACAATTAAAATATTTATCTAAATTTATCTAAATAATAATTATAAAATTCGTTAAAAAGTGTAAAACAAGAAATATTTTATAGATTTGAAAAATATTTAATGAAGGTTAAATAATATTTTTAATAATTAGTTAGTAATATTTTTACAAATAATTTCATATTTAATTTAAAAAATACTTTGTAAAAGAATACTTAACCTATACACAGAAAGTAAATAATAAATATACACTTATATAGAAGAAATAAATCCAAAATGATATATTAAGGCATACAATACTCATAAATATAATTCCTTAATAATATAAAGAGTTTCTGAATAAATATTTATTATTTAGAAACTACATTTCTGCAGAAAGACGAAAATTAATATAATAATTTCTTTTATTAAATGAAAATGCTTTCCATAATTTAAACGAATATATTTTATTAATTCTAATAAAAGAATGCAGAAGATTCATTTAAATAATTATTTGAGCATTTAACAGCTAACACGAAATGAAAAATTAATATCTTCAACGTAATTTAACATTTTTTTATTTTATTAAGTTTATAATCTTATGCCTTTGTTCATCTATTTACTTAATAAATTTCTATATTTTTTTCCATTATAAATGATTATACAAAAAAAAAACATTTTTATTATTCACTATTTATTGTGAAAGAATGAGAATACCGTTTTAAATACATTTTTCTTTTGAATGATGAAAACATTTATTGTTTAAATTTTCACAATTTTTTTCTTAATAATAAAAATATAATTAGAAAAATACAATTTTTATACAATAATTATTTAAATGTTTTAATGTCAAAGCATGGATAATTTTAAACTAAATTCAAAAATATATATTCGAATATAAATTAATAAACAAAAGATTAGACAAACTGATATTCATTGTAAGCTAGTTAATATCAAAGTTTTTAAATTAAATAGCAGATCACATTCTTAAATGTGAAAAAATTGCAGTTATTAACTGCAATTTTTCCAGTTATTAACTGCGGAAAGTTATTAACTGCGAAAAGTTATTAACTGCAGTTGGTCATGATGTAAACAATACCTGAGTTTGAGTGGCTTATTCCTTTCATCATCACCCGACTGCTAACGAAAATATTTGGGGAATTTGTATTTGTCTTTTACTACCCCTAATACCTTTTTTTTCCTTTTAATTTTTTGTATACTTCACAAGCTATTTGACTTAAATTGCTTGGAAAATAAATATATTCAATATATGTACTTTTAATCATTCTATATTGTATTCAATTAGGTATGTCTATCAGAAAGTACTTTTAATTATACTTGGTACTAATAAAAGTAATACCAAACGAAAAAGTAACTATTTAATCTTTTCAGACTTAATATTCAGAGTACTAAGATATATTAGACATTATTTTACAGTGATGAAACTAAAGCAATTCCTTCAGATATAATTTTGATTATTCAATATCTAGGCGTGAATCAACATTCAACGAAATTCAGGCACACAGAACTAATTTATGTCATTGATCAATCAAAGAAAGATGGATGCAAATATTTATTCTTATAAATGCATGTGTGTGTCTGACTTGTAAAAGATTTTCTTAATCTACTGATCCTACAACTACTATGAGAGTATAAACTAGAAAAAATGACTTCCTTCAAAACAAATATACGAAGACTCAATGAAAAGACATTTAAACTGCTTATATTAATTAGTCTATCTACACTCTATATGAATACTTAAGCTGAAGAACGTGTAACTGAGATTATTTTACAGTTTTTTGAATTTTCAAACATGTTCCTATGCTTTTGAGCATTCTTAAATGGAATTATAATAATTTTTTATTCCTTTCGCTCTTATTAAAATATAGTTTTATTATTATAAAAATTATATCGTAGAATATAATAAAGTTTATTAAATTTTAATATTTAATTCTTATTTGTTTCAGATATTAGAATTTTTTCTTTTAAAACTGGTAAAGAGTATATAGTTACCTCTTAAAAACAATAAAATAATAAAGAAAAAAATGCTTACAGAAAATTATGCGGTTATTGAATCCAAGATATATATTTTTTTAATTGATAGCATTGATAATTGGCACAGAGATACCTATTAGAAATGTTGGAAATGAAAAACATTAAAACATGAATAAAATTTAGCTCAAAACTTGAAATGTTTAAATAAATCCTATTCAAATAAAAAAATTAGAATAAAAATGTAAATTAAAAAATAAATAAATTAGAATAAGTCAGCAAATCTTACTTTTTTAACTTAGAACACAAAATAGCTTAACACCTGAAAATTTTTAATGCTATTTGAACATCTTAAATAACTAAATGAACACTATAACAAAACAATGCATTTCAACATTTATTTGAACAATACAAATATTATAATAAAAAGTACGAAATGAAATTAATAAAAATAAAAAGGACTTTCCAGTTTCTACAGGTTTCCATTTTTGAAAAAAAAACTTCGACATGAATACAAACACTGAAATAATTTGAATAATTTTTAATTCTTCTAATTTCGATTCATACAGGTATTCAGTTTTCATCTTCTTCTTTCAAATTCCTTTTGTAGCTTTCACACTCATTTTGTATATTCTTCAGTAATAATAATAACAGTACAGAGATAATATGCAGATAATAGGACAGAGATAATAATTTACATATACATAATTACAGTTAATGGGATCACTTAACACATTTTTATAATCAGCTCCAAAAATTAATAAATACTTAAACTTCATGATAGCATTTGTTGTCCTTTTGTTTAAAAACAATATTTAATGATTCATAAATATATATATAGTGCTTTCCAATATTATTTATAGTAACATACACTTTTGAATATAATAGGATTTTTAATATATTTATATAATCAAATAAACAAAAAATATATCAAATATATGATTAGCTGTGATTTGTCATTTAATTACTTTAGACTGTTGTTTTTATTTTTTATTTATCTCTAAATAAATAAGGAATTTATTTTCCATTGTGGATATATTATATTAAAGACACATTTATATTATTCGTGTTCTATGAAGTATCATTAAATGTAAAGTATATATTCTTTCAAGTTAAAATAATAATTATCATTTTATTCTTTTTGAAGTTTAACAATATCATTAAGACAAGAAACATTAATTTCTAGTTCAAAAGTAGATAAAAAAATTGAGATGAAATTAACTCTCATTCGTCTTTTTTCCCTAACCGGTTCTTTATCAGTAACAAAGCTACCAATAAAAATCCCTACATTTCCCCTTTTTCTCCCTTCCTGTGTAATCAGAGAAAGAAAGATAGTAAAATATTAATCTCCACCAGAAAACACCGAACTATTACGACTCCAACATCAGATCTTATAAAATATAGTTACTGCTGCTCGCTAAACAAAGCTCTTTCGCTGAAAAGAAAAGAATTGTTTTTGTTGACTCTATTTCTCTTTTTGCTCCACAGAGTTCAGATCATAAACCTTATACATTAGAGGAAGATAGTGGGGCTGTGTACAAAATGAACTTTTATAGTTAAAGATTGTTTCCGCTTAATATGAAGTCGCAGTTTATCTAGATAGACATACTTACATATACATAAATGTATGTGTATGTACATAAATACAAATATAAAAATATTAAGCACTTACATAAGACAAAAATGATTTTATAGAAATAAAACATTAAATTAAAGCAAAATGAATTCAATAATATACAACGAAAAGTATTCAAATCACAAAAAAAAAAAATTTTAAACTTAAAACTGACATTCAATGGCGTTTATAATTGCCTTGATGAATTTATATTAAATATTTGGTTTCATTGAAAAATTTTCATTGTTTTACCAAAATGCACTTGTGAATAGAGAATACCTATTAATTTAATAATGCTATTATCATGTATTTATAAATAACCATGCCATACAAAAAATCGTTTTGAGCCATGGTGAATTCTGAAATTTACTTTTACCATAATAATTTTATATAATTTTAAAATTGTAAATTATTAATAAAAAATAAACTCTATTAAGCATTGCTTAGAAGTAAACGAATATGAATGATCTTAAAATAAGTTTCATAACATTAATCAAACTTCTAAAATTTAAATAAATACAGCTTTTAAAATATTCAGATTTTGTTTTCGATGACGGTTTAGAAAGGTATCAGCATTTGGCATCATTTAAAACACGCTATTTGAATTTTTTATGTGAAACAAACCCTATACACCAGTGTTTCTCTAACTTTTAGAATTCCCGGCAATATTTTTATCCATAATTTTATTGCGCCCGCCTCCCTACCTCATACAATAAAATGTATACAATATTAATGTATTTTGAGTATTTTGGCGCTAAACCTACACTACAAGCTTAATTTTACCCTTTACAATTACCAAGAATACGGAAATTTATTGACATTTTGCAACACCGATCCTCAACATTGAAAAAAAAGAATCCTATGCCTTTTCATTGCTTTTGCGTCATGCCATGTCAGGCATTCTTACGGTTTCTCGAGAAGTTTCTATGTGTCTGGAATTTGTCTGGTCAGCTTAAAAGTTAAGTTAGGAGCAAGCGCAGATATCAACAAATGTTTTCTCATAGGGAGAAGGAGAAAGTTCAATTTCACTTAAAGCCAATCTCATTCGAGTCTATCTTTCTATCGCTATTGAATCTATTCTGAATGTGTATGTTATATATATATATATCCTCAGCATTGAAAAAACAAGAATCCTATGCCTTTTTTTTATTGCTCTTGAGTCCCATCATGTCGAGCATTCTCACAGTTTCGCGAGAAGTTTCGAATTGTCTGGAATTTGTGTAGATATCGTTCATTATCAAAACATTTTGCCCGCCGATAGTGGAGAGGTTATCGTCTCTAACTTTGAAGCAGTATGTCCAAGGTACGAATCCTGGTTCGGGCTTACATGTTTTTTCCCTATATATGTTTTTCTTTATTCCTTTACATTCGTGGCATCGATGGCGCACCCACTTTGTGAGTTGCCATCACTTCACCCTCTATAGAGAAAAAAAGGTATATCCTAAGGGTAACCGGGCGTTAGAGAAAAGATTAAAATAGTTTTTAGAATTTTAAGGTGTAATCTTTGAGATCCACTGTTCTAAATACAATTTATTTAGTTAACTCTCATGTTATTATTATGAGTGTATAATCTGCACACAAATTGTGAAACCCTTTATTTTAATTACGGAAGCTTAATTGTGGAAAATTAAATATAAAATTAGAATCCAGTAATTATAAAAAGGGAATATAAAATCCATTTATCAATGAATCCTAGAAACAATCAAAATTAATACTAATTTTACAACTTAAAAATTTTATTTTGCTTTTTCACATAAATTGTACCAATAAACCATTATAAAAATCTACTGTAAAATGTTTTGCGATAAAATTTCTTTATGTTTTAAGTATGACTGAAGCATTAAAATTTTTTCTGAAAATCATAAATATATCACTTATATATTAAACATTTTGCATTAAATATACATCAGTGATTCTCAACCTGTAGGGCGAAAACCCTAGGGTGGCTCGAGTATATCCAAGACAAAATGTTATACAAAAAATTGATTAAGTGACTGAAAGAAAAGAACACACACGCACATACAAAACAAAATACATTTCAACATATTTAATAATTAACTTATTAAATTAAAACAACTTACTAAATTAAAAACAAATTTAATAATTATTAGTGACTTCCTTGGGCCTATCTTTCAGAGCAAAGTTTTTCGCAAGAAGGTTTAATAGTATAAATAGACACTCTCAGTTCTTTTTCTATATTTAGCTGAGATCTATATTTTGTCTTCAAAGAAGTCACCACAGAAAATTCAATTTCACAAAGGTAAGATGTTGAAAATGGTAGTAGAATGTGAAATGCCCTTGTTTTTAGTACAGAAAACTCATCATCCCCTCTTGCCCAAAATTCAAAGAGTGATTTAATTGTCTTTTGGTTTCGCCACTTACTATGAAGTCTATGAATGTTTCTTCCTCCTCAATTGAGTGTCTTTCGGGATATTTTTAAATGGATCCCTCACCCACATGTAACTTGATATTAGTTTGTCGTCAGCAAGAAAGTACTTTTTAAAATTCCTTGCTAGCATTGCGAAATGATTTTCAATGGTTACAAAAACAACTTTTACATGTTGTTCTTCAACCTTGTTAGTTTTAATACAATCATTCAAATTTGCAAACATTGTTAAATTTTCTTGCTTTAAATTTCTGCTCCATATTTCCAATTTCCTACAAAAAGCATTAACTTTCTCGTTCGTATCCAATATATGTGTATTTGCTCCTTGCAGTTGAAGATTCAAGGTATTTAATTTCTTGAATATGTCGACCACACACACACATATAGCTCATATTCATCACAAATAAACTATAGCGAAAACTCTCAGCTTCCGGTCTGTTTTCCTCTTCTAGGAAAACTGCGATTTCTTCTCTTAATTCATAACCACGTGGCAAAAATTTCCCTCGGGATAATCATCTTGCCTGCCAATAAAATAGTAACGCTGAATGTACCGCACCCATGTCTTTACAAAGTGGGGAAAAGATTCTTGATTTCAGAGGTTTTATTTTTATATAATTTACTAGAGTTACAACCATAGTTAACACAATATTCAAACCAGGACTCATTTTTTGGAAGCCGAATCTTCTCTTTGGATCATGCAATGTGTCCAGACGCACTGTGGCAATTTTTGTTTCACAAGTGCTTGAATACTTTGGAATCTTCCGGATACGAGAGCACTAAAAAGTCATAGGACTCCTGTCTTCAATGCTGAAAATCAGTGTTGCAAAATGTCATTAAATTTCCATATTCTTGGTAATTTGTAAAGTTTAAAGTTAAGGTTCTAGTGTAGGTTTAGCGCAAAAATACTCAAAATACATTATTATTGTATACATTTTATTTTATGTGGTGAGGAGAGGGGCGCGATGAAAATTATGATTGAAAATTGGGCCGAGAATACTAAAAGGTTGAGGAACACTGATATACATTATTATTTCTTTATATTTTAAGTATGAATGAAGCATTGAAGTTTTTTTCTCATTATTATAACTATTTAACTTATAAATAATACTTTTTTCTTCATATAATTATTATTTCATAAGAAATTTAATGAAAGCTTCGAGGCCTGCAAAATGAATTTCAGAATTTAAATCTAAGTTTAAAATATCTACAATTTACACACTAAATTATCAACACAAACATGGTAAGTATTTACAAAATAAATAAAATTCAAAAAAATGTTTTATTTACATTTTGCAATTATATAATCTGATGTGCCAGACGTAAGCAAAAAATATTGAAAAATGAAAGTGGAATTACGTTTTTAGTCACAATTAAAATCATGTGCTTCTTATTCTTTTACATAAAAATTGAAACTTTCCCTTCTAGAAATTTGCTTGTTGCTTGATTAATATGTTTTTACTTTGAGGAAATAATAGCAACTCTGGAATCTTTTGCTTGAAAAATAAATTGATTACTAATACTTTTATTTTATTTCAAATTTTCAGAGAATCTTATCATTTAAGAGCAAATTTTTATAAGAAAATTACATATTGATAACATAATGTGATTTAGATGTATAAAAATTTATTTTATGGCCAAAAACCTACAGTTCATTTAATAAACTTTATTGGTTTCAAAAATAAGACTTAAAATAAATTCATTTTTTTAATTAAATAGGAGAAAAAGAAATATTTTTTGTTCATTAAATACACGTAATAATGTAAAATAATAGGAATTCCATAATAACTCAATATAAATTCACATAAAAATAATACCATTAATATCAAAATAAACACACTATTATTAAGATTACAAATTATTGTTTAAAATTCGTTTCAAGATTCAATTAATTTTGTTTACAAAATAAGATAATTATTTTACAAAGATAAAAAAAATTATGATATAAGATAAAGAAAACAAGAATATTTGAAATTCTGCAATTGAAGAAAGCAAGGACTATAAAGCTAGATTTGAAACCGATTTCAATAAGTCAATAGCTTCATCATCTACACCTAACACTTGCTAAACTCCGCTAAAAAAAGGGGCATAGTAGTGAATTTGAAAGAAAATCAGAAATCTTAAAAATATAAACAAAATTTTATAAACGAGAATTTCTTTTGTTCATTTTGTCACTATACGGAAACGAATGTAAATTTAATTAACACAACGAATTACTTTGCTTTTTCAATTTCTGTGATTGTTATTAGCTTAAAATACGATTCATTGGACATCGTTTTTCATCATTTCACTAAAATATATTTTCAAATATGCTTAATAAATAATAAATTTAGAAATTCAATTTCTTTATATTTTTCCGAATCTTTCATATCAAATTTGAAGGCAGAGATCATCTTTGAGAACCATAAATGTATAGTGAAACATTAAGGGAAATGTCAAACATGCTTCAAAGATACATAAAAACCCAATAAAATGACGATACAGAATGTGGTATACAGAGATTTAAAAGTATACTTAAGAAAAAATAAAGTTTGGCTTAGAAACATAATAGGAAGTGTTTGAAATTACTCTCATTGTTATGAATCCACCCAAGACACCATGATATTTATTGAAAAGCACTTTCGATTATACGTGTGTTTCGATGGTTTCATGGTCATTTCAAACTTCATGACTTACAAATAATCAAGAAGAGATAAATTATATGATCTGGCAGATCGATCTGGAATGCATGTAAGTGAACTAGCGCAACCATTTTTTATGTCCGGCTTAAATAATTACATGCACAACTTGATTAACAAAGTGATGCACTATCATATTGAAATCACATTTTGTGCCTAACATGTAGAAGAACATCACTGAGAAATTTGAGGAGTAGAATAAGGTACGCCCAGTTCAGTGATGACATTTATAGCCCAAATACACTATAAAATATCGGTCTACACGTCAACGATGTAGTGTTATTTTGCAGCTTGTAATACCAATTTTATCAGGTTTCTCATGCGTTGCCTACGTGTTCACCTAATCCATATTGAGCAACCTTTTACAACATAATATCAAAATATTGCATTGATTGCATTTTGTTATACAAACGTGATACATTGTAGATAATCCTGCTTTTCCAATAACTGATTTATCTACAGATAAAAGGCTTTTTAGGAAATATACATCCCAGTGACATTGACATCCTAGAGACAAAAGTACTTACACTTGTAAAAGATTTCAGTCCACATCAATTTATAAATTTTTTTCGAATATTTCAAATATAAATGTCCATGCTATTTCTGACCAACCAATATCCTGCATTGTTGTTTTAAAAGATCCACATTCCGTAAGTTCCCATGTATTCGAGCAAGCATTTAATGATATTGTCAGCTCATGTTTAGAAGTCTTTTCCGATACAAGAAAGAAACATTGGATCCATTACCATCCGCAAATAACATTAGCATCAATTGAAACTGTGTCTGTTAAATGATTCATGGTTATCGCACTAAGTCGAGGACTTATGTGAGGAAACCCCGTGGTCCAGAGCTTGATTGCAAGAATACAAATATCAATTTCTAAAGAAGCTCTTAAATAATGTCAGCTTTTAATGATGTTTTCCATAGGCTCTCTAGTCCTGAAAGAATATAATTTACTGTGCTATTTTAACCAGTGTCTTTTAATTAAGACCAATCATGTAGGATAAGATGTAAGGTGAGGAACCAACAAAGTGGGAATATTCGAACCATTATTGCTTCATGGAAAATAATCGAATGACGGGTTAGCACTGTATCGTCATCTTAGATGAGTCACGCTTCTGTTTTTTCAGTGATCGTCGTTCAGTGAGAACGGTTTTAACGTGGAGACTGGTCCAATTCTGCAGTAATTATGGAACGTCCCACCACACAACAACATAGCATTATAGTTTGGAAAGCCATTGCATATAATTTCAGGTATCTTCTAGTTAGCATACACCGTACTATGACAGCCCAACGTTACATGGATGATGTGCTGCGGCTGGTGACATTTGCTGACTTTCAGGGGGTGCCCAATAGATTTTATCTACAGGATAGCACCCGTCCACAGATATCTCATCAATCAAACTCGTTTGGGATATGATTGGACGCCATTTAAAAACCCTGTCAATGCAACATTCAGAAGAAGCACTTTTATTGACAGGGAATGGAGACCCATTTCCTCAGGATACTATCCGTACTCTCATTGACTCTTTGCATCGACATTTTCCTTTGCTTCGTGTATCGCCATCTACTTTGGTACTTCAACATACTAACCCAACTACTCTTTTCTCGCTCTTTATTTTATATGTGATTTCAAAATGCAGATCACTTATAGTTTGTTGCTGTCTCTCTCTGTTTACCGAGTTTCGTCACTTTCTAACAATTCATTGTTGGTGCTGCATTTTGTCTGTTATATATATATATATATATATATATATATATATATAACATTTTTGTAAAATAACAACCGAGTCGAAAATTTATTATTTAAAAATTTAATATATTAAATCAATTGTTTTAAACGGGTACAAAAAACTGCGTGATTCAGAATCCCACAAAAGTTAATGAAACTCATATGAAAATAAAAATAACATTTAATAAAACAAATATTTATTTAAACAATTGAAAATTTACTCTTTAAGTTTAAAAAGAATCTTCATCAACCATGATTTGAACCAGTGAGCTATAAATCTCTTATCAATCATTCCCGTTATACTCCTTGAAATGCCAACAAATACGAGCCAGAAATTCAAAATTTATTTGAACATCATAAAACTATAAATGAATTTATGTAACCAAGAATTTCTTTAATAAAGTTTATTTTTAAACATATATGAGTCACATATTTCTGCACTTTTGAGAGAAATCTTTTTTTCTAAAATTTTCTTCCGATATTTTAAATATTATTCTTTCAAATATATAAAATGTTTATTTCCCGTTTATATTTTAAAAAGTTATATTTAATGCACAACAAATCTGGATAGCGAATTTATTTTTTCTGTGTACTTGGAAATGTTTATCAATGCGAAGTACATATGTCCTTTTATATATACTTTCCTCCTATATCTTAAAAATATTTTAAAATCAAGAATAATGTAATATTTTGACCATATAAAATATTTTTAAGGCATATTTTTTCAATGTGAGAATTTATTTTAGAAGATTTTTTACTGAAGCAATTTTTAAGGAAGGGGAATGTTTTCCACTACCAGCAAAACATTTTTCAAATACAAATACTTTTTGCACCTGAAATATTTATGAATCTTGGAACTGAAATGGTATACGTTTCTTTTGAGAAATGTTGATATAAAAAAATTAATTTCCTTTATAATAAGATTTATTAATATACATGTTGACATATAATTTTCAAATGCTTATTCACAAATTTTTGTAGTACAATTATAAATAAGAAAAGACTATATTTGAAACTCAATTTATATTTGATACAAATAATATTTTTACTGAAAAATGTAGGTAATAACAAATGAAAAATAAAATATTTCGTTTTACATATGTTTTGAGATTTTTTTTCTTTTTATGACACATTCGTATTTTGCATTAATTTCATCTGATATATAATGGATCTTAAGTACTATATGAGACTAATTTTCTACAAAAGGAAATTTTATATGTTCCTTGTAATATTGATCAGAATACAGCTTTGAGGAATTTTTTTCAAGAATTATTTTCAGAATAAGACGACTCGTTTGACAAATATTTATTGAAGCCATATTAACGTGTAATTATACAAACAAAATGAGAAATGTATGTATGCAGAGATATTGAATGCATTTTTTTATAAAAATGTGAGAATGCGCATTAAATTGAATAAATTAATGATCGATTACAGTGCATAAAAAGCTGGAAAACACTTTTTCATTAAGGTATTTTTACTTATAGCTCTTAATAAACTCAAGTGTTTAATGTAAAGCTTTTGTTAGGGGAAATGAATAGAATGGATTTTAACTGCAAATCGTATTATGATTACAAAATATAAATACCACCGATTTTTCATTTCATGAAAACAATTTCACACATTAGCAAAATAAACTTTTAATAATTATTTTTGTTCATCCATAGAATATTTATCTTTTATGGATGAATATGTCTTAGAATCTTTTAATAATTATCATCTATTAAATTCAGTTCACAAATTTTGGAGCATTATTAATGAAATATATAGAATTATTCAAGGAAAAAGTAAGCTTAATAGGGAAATAGAAAAATGCATTTATCTATCCTAAAACGAAAACAATCCACAAGAAAAGGGAAAAAATAGAATGCATTTATAAACTATCATTTCCATCAAATAGAACTAAATTATGCAAAAAATGAAAATAATTATTAAATCAACATACTCTTAACCACAAAATGAATTTAAATGCACCTTTTTTGAAGAAATAACTTTAAAATTATAACCCTACAACAACTGAGTTACCGAATTACTTTATCTAAAATTAGCAGTGATTTTTTCAATATTTCACAACATATATTTTTTTCATAAATTTCATAAATTTGAATTTTAAATAAAGCTTTTAATTATATATATTTACCTTGATGACTTTATGAATAAATGCTCATTTAAAAGCTCACAGTAGATAATAAAAATATTTTCCTAAATAAAGATAGTGCTCTGTATTTTTAATTTGAAGAAAAACCTTAAGAATTTGTGGATCAAAATCAAGTTTATTTAAGAAAAGTTTGCAAGCATATGAACCAAAAAATCTGTAGCTTAATGACTCGTAAATAATTTTGTTTCCTTTTTTTTCTATTTTCATCTTCAAAGAATTTTCAAGAAATTTGCATAGTTTTAAGCTATTTTGAGATGATTGCCGCGTAGTAATTAACAGATTCAATTTATTTTATTTCTTATTTTGGAATTCAATAAAAGTGCAAAATGTTTTCTCTTAAAATACAAGAATTATAATATATAAACCATTGTGAAAAATATACAATAATATTTATTATGTTCATTAAATATAAATTCAGCAAAATTAAATACACATTTTATTACCGATTGATAGATACATTCAAAAATATACATTCAACTCACAAAATAATTGAACAACTGATTGAAAAACTACAATTTGCTGTTCAAAAATGATTGTTTGGTTGAAAATTCTTCAGAAATAAAGAAACTTTTAAGTGAAAAAAAAAACTTATTATATGCAATAACATAAGTATTTATTAAAGCCTGAAAAATATGATTTTCAGTTAATGCAAAAATGTCTCTCCGTCGAGCCGGATTTGAACCAGCGACCTATGGATCTCTGCTATCAACATCTACAGTCCACCGCTCTGCCAACTGAGCTATCGACGGATCACAAGCGATTCTTTTGAATTGAATATATATTATAAAAATGTAAATATGAGAAGCAAAAATATAAGTGTGAAAATGCCATACGGTAAATTTTGCTTCTTAAACGTAAAACGTCTTTCTTTATTTAGAAAAAATTTGTTTCGTGCCATTTCCTTAAACATAATTACCTTAAAATTTATATGTGTGTGATTTACTTAGTATCAGTTATAATTGCTTAAGGTTTATGATGTAAAATATTATCCACAATTTAAAATTTGAAAATTATTAAAAAAATTATGTATGAATCTCAATTATCATGTAATTAAGTATGAATATTGTTTTGAAAGTCTATGATAAAAATCTACACAGTTTAAGAATTAATGTAACAGAAAATTAAAAAATATAAACTAATGAAAAATAATCTAGTATTATTGTTATAAATTATTTTAATCTATTACTGCATTTTATTAATTATATTATTTTTCTAATAAATAATATAAAATTACATAATTATTAAATTTGAAAATCTTACCTTGAACACTATTATATAAATGTTGCATTCCCAGTATTAATTCTTCTAATTCTCTTTTTCATCAAACAATTTTAAGTTTTCTAACTTCATTTTTCAGATGCTTTAACGATAAATAGGATATTATTTGCAGAAAAAAAAATATAACATTATTTTATCGTTCACGAGATTATTGTTTCTATTGAGACGCGACTTGGGAACAACAATATATAGATGTTGAAAATCACATGTTATGTGGTGGACTATGCTATCAACTGAGCCTTTAAATGATAAAGGATTTTAAAAATGATATTCAAAGATAAAAATCGGTTGCATTTCAAAAAAATACGGTTAACAATTTTCTTTAAAAAGCTTTTAAAAAAATTAAGTCTTTATTTGATTTCAAATAATTCCATCTTTTTAAATTTACGTAAAGATTTAAAAAGAGCCAAATAAAATGTCTAACTAAAATATCTGTAAATATTTCTGTTATTGAAAGTGCAAAAAACCCATTTCCATATCTATTTATAAATGTACTTATTTTGATCGTGAAAATAAGTTGCTTCTTCAAAGCTGACTTAAGCCAGAAGATGATTCTGTGTGATAAACATTCTACAGTTCACCGCGCAACAAATATGAGCGGCCATTGAAATCAAAATAACTTCTGAAAGTAAATATTGCAGCATGAAAATGTAAATGAAATCACGTAATTGAAAAATCGTGTTGATATTTAAAAAATAGCAGCGTTTTTATCATTAAACATTATCTCTTCAATATGTAAGATGAATTTATGTGTTCTATACATTTTAATCTTGATTAACTGTTCTAGAAATCTATTCATTTAATATTATTTTAAAAATTAAAAATAAAAAATATATATTTACCAATATTTATGGCGAACTTTTGTTTGATTATCTTGCTGTCCGTCTCAAATTTCTTATTGATTATTCATGTATGCTTATAAACAGGAAAATTTTATCGTATCGAGGCTTGGAAAATTTAATTCATTCCCAACATAATAATTTTACTCGATCTTCTCGATGGATAGTTTATGGAAATTGAGTAAAACAATTTAGAAAATTCAGTAGGTTATAAAATAAATTTTTTATAATTTAAATAAGATCATAATCTGATGTTTAATGCTGAAAATAAATAAAATGTAAAATACCTTTTTGCTATGGGAATAACTTCTATAAATAGTAAGATATAATTTCTGTAAATTTTTCAGTAAGGAATTTTTAATAAAATTTTCAAATTTTGTTCTAGAAAATTCTACTCAGAAGTACACATGATTTCAATAGTACGTGATATACATATACGGGCTTTCCCAAAATGACCGCATAAACTCTGCATAGCTAGATTCCTCGTTGGGAGTACCTAAAAACTGTCCAAAGAAGCGTTCCAATACAACCTCTAATTTAGGAGAAAAATACAAAAAACAAAGTATGACGTCACTACAGGTGCAAGAAAAAATACTTTATTTGACATATCAACAACATTTTTTTCATTCTTTCCTGGCGATAATGTTTAAAACGAATACCATGGAATGACGTTAAGCCGCTGGTGATCTGGTATTTAATCTTACAGTTACCGGTAGTCTTCGTATGGTGGCCGTGTATTCCGTTTGTGACAACTGCGACATGTACTTGATGTACGGCCGATGCCATGGAAATGTCGTACGAATTACTAGGGAGTATGCCCGTTGATATCCGCTGCATATACTGCTATTGATATGTTCAATAAAATGTTTTTTCTTGCACCGACAGTGACGTCATACTTTGTTCTTCGCATTTTTTTTTCTAAAAATATGGATCGTACGGGAACGCTTCTTTGGGCAGTTTCTATGTACTCCCAGTAAGGAATCTAGCTGTGCAGAGTCTATCTGGTCGTTTTAAGGGTGAGAAGGTGCAAAGGTTAGTGCCAGAGGCAGTCTGAAGCAGCTGTAATTTTTATGCCCTCTTCAGGCGCAATGCTGGCGGAAAAGAAATGTTGTCATAGAACGCAGATATGACTCTTTTTTTTTTTTTTTTTCTAAAGCTTAGTTTGTTTCATAACAATATCCTTAAGATCTAAAAGTTTTTTAAATATATTTTGGGGTTTTTAATATCTATAAGTATCCTGATAGAAACAGTTATTCCATTATATTAAATTTGCTTCATTTGATGTTATAATACATAAAATAAAATATACCCATTTTCTTATCATAATTATAATTGTAATGATTATAATCCAAAAATATCTGTGATATGGTATTTTAATTAAAAAAATAATATCTGGTCTCTTATTTATTTGCATTATTAAATTAAAGAGGCAAAATAAAAAAAAATAAATTGTGTAAGAATTAAAAAGAATAAGACATAGAAATCTGTCAAAATAATTTATCTCTATAAAACAAACAAAAAATAATTTTAATAAAATTCGTATTAATGGAAATACAATTTTTAACATCTTTAATGTATCTTTACAGTATTTTAGAGTCACAACATATTTTTAAAATTATTGAATTATATTATTTAAGTATTAAATGTTAGACTTAAGTTCTATGAAGAAGATTAATGTCGTTTTAAAGAAGTAATTAGTTATTTAATACAAAAGATATGAATTCATTTAATTTTCATTCATATTTTTATATTAAAATTTAATATAAAAATATGAATAAAAATTAAATTTTTTAATATAAAAAATTTATTGTAATAAATAATGTTAAAAATTTATTAGTAGTTTTCTTGCACTGATTTTTAATTTTCAATTTCTCAAATTTTTCAATATTAGCTATTCTGTTGGTAAGAACTGTCAATTTTGACGGTAAAGTAGCGACAATATCTTTTGCAATCGATAAACTGAAGAAATGTTGTGAACTGGGTTTCTTATTGATTTTCAAGTTGCTATATAGTCACTCACAAATTCTAGGTGAAATGAAAATTTACTAGTTCATTCCTATGGATTGAAGTTAATTGTACTTAAAATGTCTTGGGAAAGCATTACTTTCAAGTTGACCTTGTTGTCCTCTATGTCACCAAGGAGATATGTATGACGACCTCAAACATTGCACCATTGTTTTAAAGCATTTTGTTGATAACTATGGACGCCAATTTTAAATCTTTCCATACATCGTCATAATTTTATAGTGCAGTTTCTCAATTAATGTGTGAGTTGTCGAGAATGGACGTAGAATAAAATAATATCCCTTTTCTAATCGTTAATAAAAACAATTAACCTAATTTGTTACCTTATTTGATGATGATTTAAATGTATACAGCAAAGGAGCTTGATTTTTATAGCTAAATTTTGGTGTTTATTTCGCTTGTTGCTCTTTGTAGATGAAATGTTATAAAAATATCAATCATTATTCTTACAAAAATAATGTGCTCAAAATATATCTTCCCTAGGGTATCTTGAGGTAGTCAGATTGCATCGATAGTTTAACAGACAATGTCATATATATATATATATATACACATATATATATATATATATATATATATATATATATATATATATATATATATATATATATATATATATATATATATATACACATATACAATTTGGAATATATATATATATTCCAAATTATTTTTACAAATGGTGATAGTATCCACGCATAAAACCAATAATTATATTTACATTCTACTCAGAGAGGCAAAAAAGAGGAATGTAGAAACGAATCAAAAGAACCTGTGACGAACTTACCATATGCAAATTTTCACAAAGAAACAGTATTTTGCTGTTATTGTTTACCGGGGAAAGCCAATCAGAGTGGATGTTGTCCTTTTATAAAGACAACCAACACATTTGATATGACAGCAATGCCCCCTGTACAACTCTTCGTAGACACTAGCAGATATTTTCCGTGAATATCTGGGCAGCAATTCTTGATGATTGCCTAGTAGGCCCTTATATCATGCCAGACCGTTTGAATAGCGCAACATACAGCATCATCTTGGAACAAGAGCTTCCCAGTTAATTGCAGGCTGTTCCACTCCCCATCATGAGAGGTTTGTGCACGATGGAGACTTAGCATATTTTTCCATTACGGTCTGTAATTTTTGGAATGCTACATATCCCACAGTAGGAATTGGACTTAGCGGACCTATGGCTTGACCACCTCGTTCACCGGATCTCAACCCAATGGATTTTTTTTCTTCTGGGTGCATATGAAATGTTTAGTGTATCTGATCTCAGCTGAAGACCTCATTGCAAGAATTATTGTTGCCGGGGACAAAATTAATAAATCACCAGATATCTTCGAAGGGGTGCGCCAGTCGTTCCTTCGCCTCTGTCAACTGTGCTTTGAAAAACATGGGCGGCTTTAAGAGCATTTTCTGTGAGGTTTTCCCTTAACAATAAATAGGATTGTGAAGGTTTTGGTATTATTCATTCGCTTACCCAATAATGTTTTTACTGTTGTACAAGCACTGTCAGGTGGGAATTCTTCTTTTCTGGCTCTTAGAGTGGAATGGGACTCTATGTTCCTATGTAATTATTGCTTGTCTAGATGGGTACTATTACACTTCTTAGTTTGTAAAAGCAATTTCGAATCACCTTGTGTCTATATAATAAATACTTAGTATCACTCTGTTAAGGTGGAAAATGATAGCTAATGTCCAATTTACAACGTACATTTTTCAGTAGGACATATTATAATTATAAAATCATTGCAACAGTTAAATACTAATCAGCTGCACTATTATATTTATGACTATTTTGAACGAAATTTATGGGCAATTTATTAATAAATTACAGAAAACTTCACTTATTTTAACATGATTTATTACTTATACTTTTAATCTTCGTTTTTCAATACTCGTGTAAATTTATGGAGGTATCTAAAATAAATGAAAATGTATATTGTTTTTCTATACGATATCGTTAATAGTTATGCCAAAGCTAATGATATTGATGGAATATTGGCATATATTAAAAACATGGGTCTATTTGATTCGACAAATTTTTTTAAAAAAATCCACTCACACATTAAATTCATTTTCTAAATCGTAAGCAAGCGTTTTCAAGCGTAAAGACATTATTTTAGTTCCTCACAGATATTTAAAATTGTTTTCATACATTCCGTTTTATTTTTTATTTAAATCCTTAGAGATCCAAAATTGTAAAAGATTTTCTATGCCCTATAATCTCAAAATTTTTAAAAGAACCTTCTTTGGATTCGATTGCATTTTTATTCTTATATATTCACATTTACACAAACAGAATATATTTACATTTTCAACTATATCTATATATATTTCTATGTAAGAGATTAGGCTTTTTTATTTTCTTTTGTCTTATTTATTGTCATTGATTTTGTATTAATAGCAAATACTTGAGGCTGGCAACAAGATAAATTTACAAGATTTAAATCTGCTATACGTATCTAATCTGCTATGAACACTAAATAAAACTTCTGTCTGCTATACACACTAAACAAAACAAATAAAAACATGTTTTCCCTCCAGCTTGTTTCAACGAATATTTAAAACTACAAACCGTCTTAAAAAGCTTTTTGAATTTAAAATTATGCCAAAGTAAGAAATTACAGTTAAATTTTTAACATGAGAGAAAAAAAAAACTTATTTATTTGTGTTAAAGGAGTAGCTTAAAAATAAATATTTTTCTTCTTTATATTCTTTCATATGCAGTTTAAAAATACGAGTTTGAAACATTTATGTTTATTTAAAAAATAATACTAAAAATTACAAATATACAGATATATATTTAAAAATATTTTTTTAATCTAAATACTAAAAGATCATTGTTACTAATAGCAACAAATTTTACTGGCAAACATTTCAACCAGATATTTTATTCACTGGGAAGACTTTATTCAGTCATCAATTTCGTTATTAAATTTTTATAAGGGAAAAAATTTACCTAGTCTGTTTGACTATATTCAATAAGCAGAGGGTTTTAGGTGATATTTTCAAATGATAAATATTAAATGTAAGCCCACTGAAAGTACATTTCGATACATTTTTTTTTACTTTCTTCCAAAAAGGATCTGATGAACTAGATGTTCAAATTCCGAATACATATAATTTCACTAATCTTTCACTTTCATATATTTTCACTGAGAAATTTCACTGATCAGCAATTATTAGATTTTCAAAAATTATAAAAAGGATAAACTTCAGTTGATGTAATAAGATTTTAAAATGATAAAAACAGAAAGAAATTCTAGAAGGATTTTATTAATTAGTTGGTTTCATTACATTTGAGTCCCCTATTGATTATTAGATCTTTGATGAAATACTGCCTCTGAGTCTTCTTTACAATTGCTATATCAGAAGAATCCTCCTTTATATAATCGTACACTGATGCAGCTGAAAATAAAAAAATACATATTAAAAAAACAAACAACAGTATTTATTTTTGATTAAAAAACACAGTAAGATCAAGCCTAATTAGGGTGCAAACGACAAGGAGACATTTTTAAGCTAGAAAACGTTTAACAGTATTTCAGTTATATAAGAAAGTCTCTATTTAAACACAATATGATACAATCCATCATTACCATATATTGTTAATAAATTAAAGGAAATTATAAAAAAGCATAAGTTTTTTTTTGTCATATACTTAAGTAACATTTTCTGATGGACCAAGTATAAAACCTTTATATATACCCAATTATAATATTGAATCATTATTAAAAATCATGATACTTCTTTTGTGATAGAAATTTTTATGAAATTATCATTAATTTAATAAGATTATCATTAAGATAACTCAATATTATGTGTATATAGATACAGATATATTTAAACATCTAATAATTATAAAATTTAGCTTTATTTATTAATTAACAATTTCTTTTACAAATCTAAATGTTTTAATAATTAAGGAAATTTTAATTATTTGATTAAGAATCCACAATGATTTTAATATAAAAAATACAATATTTAATAATAAAAGTAATTATAAATTTCTAGTTATAAAAATCAAAATAATATAAAATTCAAATGTACTTCACAAATTTATTTTAAATTTAATGTGAAAAAAAAAACATACGTAAGAATTTAACTTATTTACGTTATGAATATTGTAAAAATAAATTATTCACAAAAAATGCAAACAAAAGATTTCTGTCAAGCACAGGAAACAGAACAATGACCTCTGGATCACTATTGTAACTGTACCTTGTAAATATTGTAAATGAGTTATTGATGATTGCACAGTCAGTTCTAATTTAAGTGGACAAATACAAAATTCTGAAGAAAATTATGAATTGAATAACCATCTTGGAATATTGAGAAAGTTTATAGTAAACATAAAGACGTTTTTAGAATCCTTAATTCCTGATGCATTTATTATTAGATTATAAATGTAGAATTATACCCAAAAACATTTTTGACTGTACTCTAATAGTTGGAAATATAAGTTATAGAGATGTGTTGTTAATTTATTGCCGAATTAAGCCAAAATAAATGTTACTGCAAGGGTGAAAAATTTATTAAAAATCTTTATTTTAAGCAATTTACGAAGTTTTTCTCTATTAATTAACGAATGTATATAAAAGAATTAATAGTTGGTGGTATTTTAGTCATTTTAAACATATTTTCATATATAAACGTATATTAATTTCAAATTAAAAAGCATATAACTCTAATTAAATTTATATTATATGAAATCATTTGCTTAAATTTTTCCTATCAATTCTTCTAAAAAATTTGTAAATATTTGTAATTTTTGGTTGCATTCATTTTGAATTTATCACCAACTCATTTAAGCATTATCTTACGAAAATGTTTTATAGCATTTAAAATTAATTTATATCTATAAAAAATATTTTATTTACTTTTGCATACATACTTTTACTAATTTTTGTGTTGATTTTTCAATTTTTCGATTTTGACATCATTCAATTTAGATGTTCTAAAACAAATAAGTTATATTTTAACTTTTATCACATATGATCTTTTGCCATGATAAAAATATTTTAGAGTTGGAACATAAAAGTTTTTTAGCCCATAAGCATTTTTATCACAAAATAAAATATAAAATGTATAAAACGATTTTTTGTTACAAGAGGATTTTATATTAATAAACATTAAGACTTATTTTTTATATTAATAACAACACTAATAACTTTAAATGAAACAATTTAAGAAAATGTTACACTTTTCTATAAACTTAATAAACGGCAAAAAACATCTCACATAAAATTTGAATTATTGAATAAAAAATCTTAATGAACAAAGAATGCATTTCAACAAAAAAGAAATGCTGGTCCAAATTTCAAATATTTTGTACTTCCAAAATCAAACTGAATAAATATTATTTTGCAAATTAACTGCATTTATTTAAATAAATATTCAATATTACTAAATTTAACAGATTTTAGATTTTTCACACAGTAAAATTTACTGATTATTATTATATTTTATATTTTTGGACATAACCATTGACGAATGTTTTACTAACAATTCATTTAAGATTACGAATATTATAAAATTTAGAGCTTTAGACTGTTAAAAGGAAAAATATTAAAAAATAGATTAATTTTGAAAGTTTATGGATAAGACATATGTAAAGAATTTTAAAGACATCATAGGAAAGTAAGGACACACAGATGCACACATGCACATACACACAAACACATATATATATACATACATTGCTGGACAACTGCTAAGGACGGATCACAAATTGCAATGTTGCATAACATTAAGCTAGGCATGAGGCCTAGTAGGATAAAATATAGTTGCCACACTGTTCAGGCATTAGAATTAAGAATATTTATTGTTCTGGAAAGTACAAAAGCTGTGAAACATTTGAAAGAAAAAATGTTCATTTGATGCTGCATACGGAAAAATGGAACAATGCATCTAAATGTCAGCAGGCACCTTGAAGAAAGGTATCAGTACGGGATATGTCCACCGTGGAGTGTGATGCAACATTCCACACGTCGTATCATACTTTGCACAAATTTATCCAGCAGCTGTTAAGGCAATTTATCCCATTCCTCTGTGAGTGCACAGATGAGGGTGTTCTTGTTTGTCGGAGGATAGTTTCGATCAGCAACTTACTTTCCAAATCATCCCATACATTTTCAATGAGGCTTAGATCTGGAGAACGTGATGGCCATACGAGGCATTGAATACCCTCGCTGTTTAGACAATCCTGAACAGAAGCTGTTCGATAACATGTTGCGTTGTTGTCCATAAAAACAAATTTATCACCGACAGCACCAGGGGAAAGACGAATATGAGGAAGTAGAATTTCATTAATGAATCGTTGGCCCGTCATAGTCGCAACTACATATAGGGGCGTGCGACCATTGATCATGATGCCGGCCCACACCATGACACTGCATGTCGAATATCGGTCCCTTTCCTGGATATTTTCTGGACGATAAGCAATACCACCCTCGCACCAGACCAATTGACGTCTACAATCCAATGACAGACTGAACCTACTCTCCTCTGAAAATAGTACGCATGATCAGTTCTGGTCAATTGCGATGCTTACAACACCATTGTAAACGGGCAGTACGGTTTTGTCTGGTCAATGTGACACACACAACAGGTCTGCGGGTGTATAGTCCTGCTCCCCTCAAACGTTGGCAACGGTTTTTCGGGAGATCTGCTTTCCTGAGGCAGCAAGAAACTGATTTGCCACCTGCTGAGCTGTGGTGCGCCTGTTCCTTTTTGCTGATAGCACGATATATTTGTCTTCTGCAGGCGTCGTACTTCTAGCACGACCTCCCCCGTGCGCGTACTACACATTCCAGTAGGTTTAAATGACTTCCATAGCCGTGAAACAACGCTGTGAGCGATGTCGAACTTCCTGGCAACATCTGTTATTTATCAGCCTTATTCGATTTTTCAAATAATTCGGCCACGCACAAAATCATCTAAATGATATCAGGAAGACATACTGAAAATATCAAGTTCATCCTGTAAAACTTTGACAAGTTCATCCTGTAAAATTAATCATTCTTTCCTGTAAAACTTTGACTTGAAACAACAACTGTCCACACGCGTCAAAACCTTTAAAGCTCTCATGAACGCTATCAAGTGATGAACAGACCAGGAAAAAAATTGCATACTCATACTTCTTACTATATCCCGCACTAATCGTATCGACTATCATTGAAAGAACAGAAGTGTGACTCATCTTAAAAGACGATCCTGTGTCACCACATCAGGCACCATTCCAGACGATGACGTCAATGGTATATGCTATGATTTCAATGGTAGCTTTCTTAACGGATGCCCTAAATGCAAACCACTAGCAACCCAATCAACAGAAAATGACTCTACTCGATATGGGCACAACCAGGTCTTGAACACGCTGCAGAATTTTGGTATGGTTGCCATTGCAGAGCCGCCACCACCTCCCGTCGGACGCTTGGATTCAATGCGTGCTGACAACAGTCTATTAGCACCGATCCCCCGCAAACATTCCACAGTTCTTTGTTCCAACCTTCTTCGCCACAATCGGTGCATTTTGGATGCATCCAAGTGTCTGTTATTTGTGATTTTCCGTAAGGATGAAGAACAACACTTTCAATAATCGAAAAAATATTAAATAATATATATATATATACACACACACACATATATATATATATACACACATATATATATATATATATATATATATTGAAAGACAGTTTTCGTATAATAAGCAAGTACATTATTAAATTATATACTGGCCGTTCTGGTCCAACAACTTTTGCCATCTTTTTGGTAGTAGTACATTTCCATGCTCATAAAATGTTTTATCTTTGTTGGCAAAAAACTGATCGAGGTAGTTTTTGACCTCCTCATTTAAGGTGAAGTTTTCACCTTCTAAAAAAGTTCGGAATGAAAGGAACAAATACTAATCAGATGGAGCTGTGTCTTGAGAATATTGTGGGTGTGGCATTGTATCCCATTCAAGCTGTAAATATTTTGGTGAGTGACCAAACTTGTGTGAGGTCTCGCGTTGTTTTGGTGAAACACTAAACTTTTCCTGTTGATTATTTCTGACCTTTCCTGTTGAAGTGTATCATTCAGTTTGTGCAGCTGATGACAGTAGACTTCCGAATTAAACGTTGTGTTATCCGGTAAAAAGTCAAAAACAAACGATTCCTTTAAAATTCAATGAAATAGACAGCATCACCTTTTTTGTGAACATCGACTTTGGAAATGGTTTCAGCCGGTTCATCTTTTTTGTTCCATGACCTCTTGCGTTTGACATTATATACAATCCATTTTTCGAACCCAGTGATCATGAGCTTCAAAAACGGATCATTTTCGTGACGTTTGAGAAGCGAATCGCAGACGTCATTGCGGTGACACAGATTTCTCTGTGAGATCATTGGGAACCCATGCATCGAGCTTCGAGGATAATCCCAGGCCTTTCAAGAGGTCATAAACTGTTGTTACTCATCTGTTTGCTTCAACTTATGCCTTTATCGCGTCTTTATCAGCTTCAACCAGCCTTCACGAATGTGGTGCACCTACGACATCAAAATTGGTGGATCGAAATTACGCGAACCAGTTCTGGCACTGGCGTACTGTCAACACACCTTCTCCATACACATCGATGAATTTCTTTCTGGCTTCAGCAGCATTTTTAAACTTTTTGAAGTAAAACAGTAAGATATGTCGAAAATGCTGTTTATCGCTCCCCATACTTAAAAGGGCACCAACCAAAAACTGCTAAGTAAAATTAATTGGAATTTTCACTCACAAGCATTGCTACATGAGCTCCCAAAGCATATAATAATTATACGGCTTAAGTTGGGTGCAAAAAATACAATTAAATCCTTTGTTGGGAAAAACGAAATTACTTTCCAAACAACTCAATATATATATATATATATATATATATATATATATATATATATATATATATATATATATATATATATATATATATATATATATATATATATATATATATATATATATATATATATATATATATATACACTACTGGCCATTAAACATGCTACACCAGGAAAAAATGCAGATGACAAAATGATATTTATTGGACAAATCTATTATACTAGAAATAACAAGTGATTAAATTTTCAAAAAATTTGGCTGGATAGATCCTGAGAAATCAGTACCCAGAACAACCACCTTTGGCAGTAATAACAGCAGTTATACGCTTAGGCATTGAGTCAAACAGAGATTGGATTACATGTACAGGTACAGATGAACAAGCAGCTTCAACACGATGCAACATTTCATCAACCGTAGTGACTGGCGTTTGGTGACGAGCCAGTCGCTCGGCAACCATTGACCAGACGTTTTCTATTGGTGAAACATATGGTGAACGTTCTTACCAGGGCAACAGCCGAACATGTTCCGTATCAAAAAAGGTCCGTACAATACCGGCAACATGCGGTCGGGCATTATCATGCTTAAATGTAGGGTTTTGCAGGCCTCGAATAAAGGGTAGAGCCACGGGTCGTAACACACCAGGAATGTAACGTGCACCGTTCAAAGCACCGTCAATGCGAACAAGAGGTGACCGAAACGTGTATCCAATGGCACCCCATACCATCACGCCATGTGATGGGGCAGTATGACGAAGACGAATGCACGCTGCCAGTGTGCGTTCACCACGATGCCGCCAAACACGGATGCGACCATCATGATAATGTACACAGAAGCTGGATTCATCTGAAAAGATGACGTCTCGCCATTCGTACGCCCAGGTTCGTCGTTGATCACACCATTGAAAGCGCTCTTGTCTATGACGCAGCGTCAAGGGAAGTCGCAGCCATGGTCTCCGAGCTGAGAGTCCATGCTGCGGCAAACTTCGTCGAACTGTTCGTGCAGACACTTGTTGTCTTCCAAACTACCTCGTTTTCTGACTCACGGCTCGTGACGTGGTTGCACGATCCATTACGGCCATGCGGATAATATGCCTGTCTTCTCGGCTGCTAGTGATAAGTGGCCGTTGAGATCCCGCATGGCGTTTTGTATTACCGTCCTGAACTCATCGATTCCTTATTCTGCTAACAGTCATTGGATCTCGACCGACGCGAGCAGCGATAAGATAAGCCGCAATCCCGGTATGTTACAATCCGACCTTTATCAAAGTCAGAAACGTGCTGGTACGCATTTCTCCTTCTTACACGAGGCATCACAACAACTTTTCAGAAGGCAAAAACGTTCAAATGCAATTTGTTTATGAGGAACCGGCTGAACAATTTCCTCATTTAAACACAATGTAGGTGTCGCTACTGGCACCTGCTTTGTCTGAATGCACTGAAAAGATAATCATTTGCATATCACAGCACCTTCTTCCTTTCGTATAAATTTCACGTCTGTAGCATGTCGCCTTCCTGGTGTAGCAATTTTAATGGCCAGTAGTATATATATATATATATATATATATATATATATATATATATATATATATATATATATATATATATATATGTATATATATAGATATACGTAACTTTACGGGGAATTCAAATATGTAGTAATAATGTTTTCATTTATTTGTTGCAAGAATTGTCTTAAAAATATAGGAATGAAATATAGCGTTTCAATTGAAATTCCTTAGAGACTGACATCTTGATATAAATTTAATTTCTTTCCCTAATACAATTCTTAACTCAACCCAAAACAAAATTTCCGTGGCAAAAGATTAAAAATTTTATTAACAGAGATTATCAACGTAACTCTCACATAAAAGAGACATCAGAATATTTAATTTTATATTAATTAAAATACTAATATGTGTAGAGTCATTAAAATTTAAAAAAGTAACTATACGAAAATATGCATAGTTCTAGTTTTCAACATATTTTATTTAAATACGCTTTAGAAAAAAAATTATATTTAAATTAAAATGTATAGATATAAATGTAAATGAAAAAACATTTTCCTAACTTAAGTACGTTTCATTCTCTGCTTATTAAATTTAGTCAAAACAAAAGAAAAACAACCTGTTTAAAAAGGGATTATGTGTAAGAGTCGAAAATTGTAATAAACTCTTCCCAAATATAATGTAATAATCCTATTGTTTAACTGAAATTAATTTACATTTAAATAGTGTATTAAAATTTTGAATTTATTTGAGTATTATTATTTGCATGGTAAACTACTTATAATTGATGGACATTGTATTATAAAACGTAGTAATATTATGTATTATATTATGCAAATTTATATCTAAAATAATTCAATAAATGTATTGCTATCCACTAAATTTTTTAATTCGAAATTATTTTTCTAGATAAATTTTAGCATATTTGTGAAATTTTATGAAAGTTGATTTAGTTTCCTATGAAAACGAAGTATGTAATTTCTCAGTAAAAAAAAAGGAATTTTAATTTCTGAAAATATTTTTTAGATTCAAATATTATCTATATATATACATATGTACAAAAATACAATAAACAAAAAAATTTCAGAGGAATTTTTATGAAAATATTTAATAATAATCATATTATAAAATATAAGCATGGAAAACTAAATGAAATATATTCTCGCATACGTATATGTACATGCATATATACACAAACACACACACACACACATATATATATATATTGAATTGTATACTTAAATATTGTATATGTTACATTTTTTAGGTCCTGCTGCACTTAAAATATCAATTAGCTAATAACATAGCATCGTATACAGTGATTCACCCAGAGAGTGTTCCATTTTCTGTCTGAAAGAAAGAAGCACACAGAGGTAGAGAAAGAAACATCCACTCCCGGACCAGTATTTGAACTCAGGACCTCCTGCTGCGAGGTTAGTGATGCTAGCCATTGAATAACCAGTACACGTCACGTCTGAAGAAAAAAAAGGTTAGCTCTTAATATGTAAAATATCAAATTTAAAAATGTACCTAATAATATTGAAAGCTTGACTGTCAATAATTTTTCTATCAAGAATGAAGAAAACTTATTGGATTTATATATTTGGTTAAAAAAAATTTTGTGAAATGATTATTTTATTTAAGAGTAATTAAAATTTTATACAATGACCGCGGAAATTGAATATATTGTAAAATGATAACATATACGTTTTCTGAGTCGAATGATTGGTTTGTTTGTCGCTCAACGGTCATTTTTTGCACACGATGGCTAATTTGACCGGGACCCACGGCTTAATGTGGATTCCTACCCACTACGAACATCCATGCCCAAGGTGGGATTCAAACCCACGATATGTTATACCGAAGGCAAGAGCGCTAACCATTCGGCTGCCAGCTCGGCAGAGTTGAAGTATAAGGGTTTTGATATATAAATTCTTACGAATTTCACCTTCATTAGAAATGTTTTAATAAGGCAAAAGTTAAAAAGATCTTAAATGTCCATTAAGAAAAAAGTATATAGAATTTCCATTAATAAAAAAAAGTATAGAATTTCCTTTAAGGAAAAAGTGAATAGCATTTCCATTAAGAAAAAAGTATATAGAATTTCCATCAAGAAAAACGTGTATACCTTTTATCTTGGCTAAGGTAGAGAAAAAGATAAAAAAAATACAAAGCTAGAAGAGAAGAGAGAGAAATTAATGACATTACAATGTTATCAATAAGCTAAATCAGCAACTGAATTATCTAAAGTAACAAATACTTCACATTAATTGCTTAAGTTATTTGTTTCATAATTTGTGCAAATGATATATGGTAAACTCAAAATATAAGTTTATCTTAAATGGTAACTTCTGAATTATTTAAATTATATATTAAATTGTGTGTGTGATTCTTTTATTGACTTGTGGATCACTATAAGTTTACACGAACAATCAAAGAGATTTCTAACTTAAATTATATAACTTTAATAACAAGTAGGAAAAATGAAGGTTAAATAATAATTCTAGAAAGTTCTTTCACAAACTGAAAATGCAGTTTTCAAGTAAATTAATTTCAGATAAAGCAAGAACAGTAGCCTGAAAGCAATCATACATATCTTTTTAAACTTTATATACTCTCAATGCAGAATGAAACGCAATACAGCTTAAAGAATTAACGTTTATTACTTAATAAATGTTTTATGCAATGAGATTAATAAATTCAAAGCGTATTGGAAATAAATCTTAGTTATTTGATGTGTGCCTATGTCTGTCTCATATGCTAAATAAGTATAGAGAAATGCAATTTTTTAATTTTGTGCTACTATCAAATGAAAAAATTCTATCTAAATATATGTTTATCCTATTATAGAGTGGTGACTTTTTCTTTAATTACTAACAAATTTTTAGCTTTTAATCAACTAAACCACAATCAGAAATCTATCATGAATTTCAATTGTATTCAAAATGTCAAGCGCTATAAGGTTCTTTAATTAGTAAATAAAATTAAGATGAGACTATGATTATGTTAATCGATTTTTTTTATCACTGAAAGCACATGGAAACCGTAAAGTTTGGTATTCTTATGATAAATGAGATGTTTTTAAACATGTTCCTCAAATGCATGTTTCATAACATAGCTCTCTGTATGGCAAACGACGCTTCTAATATAGAATATTTAACTGATAAAGCTAATCTTCATAGTTTGAAGCAATTATATTTTTAAAGTTATACAATAATGAACTCCAAATTTTAAATTTCAATATTTATGGGATAACATATTTTAAATTTCAATAAGCAAAATTTTATAGTTGTATCTCAATAAAGCTTTCAATTTTCGATTATTTTTATGTTATATAACAAGTGAAACAAATTTTTGCTAAGTTACATTTTTATCAATTTAAATTAAAATGATTAAAATTTAGCATTAAAATGACAAAAACTATTTTAAGAAAATAAGCTTAACTATCGCTTATGGATATTCACTACGATCGTTTTAAAACTTCTTGCAATTGCAGTAGGTAACGATAAAATATTAATATTTTATCGTTACCTACTGCAATTGCCTTTTAAAATATTTTGTTAGCTAATATAAAGAATTAAATTAATATAACTACTTTACAAGTTAACTCAATATTTTAAAAATTAACATCTTCTCTCGAGTAATTTATCAGCAAAATCTTGACATAATATTACTATTAAAAAAGGTATTGAAAAGTTATTATCTATAAAAAAAAGCTATTGTGAAACCCATTTTTAACTGTATATGAGGACAATAGGAGTTTTATTCATTATTTTTACTGCTGAAAATATAAGAAATTATGATTGAATTTATCAAATATTGAAAACTAATGCCTACTGAACATAAGTCACCATTTTTACTTAACTTCATTAGCCATTCCCTCTCAATGTGATATAAAAAATAGTTTTACACAAAAGATATTTTATTCCATAATAAAGTGTTTTTCAACCTTTTAGCATTCACGGCCCAATTTTTAGTCATAATTTTTATCGCGCCCCCCCCCCTCCTCTCCACCGCATACAATAATATGTTTACAATAATAATGTATTTTGAGTATTTTGGCGCTAAACCTACACTACAACCTTAATTATAAACTTAACAAATTACCACGAATACGGAAAATTATTGGCATTTTGCAACACCGATCCTCAGCAGTGAAAAAACAAGAATCCTATTCCTTTTTATTACTCTTGCGTCCCACCATGTCGGGCATTCTCACGGTCTCACGAGAAGTTTCGATTTATCTGGAATTTGTCTGGTCAGCATAAAAGTTAAGTTAGGAGCAAGCACAGATGTTTTCTCATAGGGAGACGGAGAAAGTTCTATGACGCCAATTTCACTTCCAGACAATCTCATTCAAGTAGATCCTTCTATCACTATTGAATCTATTCTGAATGTGTATGTTATATATATATCTGTGTAATTGCAATTCATCGAATTAAATATTCACGGCAGCAGACTTATGCTGAATCATGGATAAATTCTTAAGCGGACGTAAGCAAGCATTTGACGATAGAGAAGCATGAACAAGTACGCAGACGAGCGTGGTTCCGATAATAAAATCAAGAAAATATTCTCAAGAATACTTAAATTTTGGGTTCACTAGTACTGAAATAAATGAAGAAGAAAAGCCCCTCTGTACCATTTGCTCAAAAATGTTATCGGCAGACAGCATGAAACCTAATAAACTTAAACGACATTTGGAAACGCTTCATAGTGAGTACGTAAAAATACCCAGAGAATTCTTCGAATTAAAATTAAAATCATATGAAAAACAAAAATCATTGTTTAAAAAAACTTTGTCTGTGAATGAAAAAGCTTTAATTGCCTCTTACAAAGTTTCATATAAAATAGTCACAGATGTAAAAAGCCTCACACCATTGGTGAAGAGCTTATTTTGCCAGCCGCAATTCAGATTGTAGAAATTATGTTTGGAGATAATTTTGCAAAACAATTGCAATCTATACCTCTTTCAAATGATACTGTTGCCAGTAGAATTGCTGATATAGCTGAAGGTGTAGAGTGTTAGCTTTTGTTGAAGTTGCATGACAAATTGTTTTCAATACAACTCGATGAGGCAAGATATAGTAATAAAGATACTCATTTCATTGCCTATGTTGATTTTGTGATGATTTGTCAGTAGTAGAAGAATTACTTTTCTGCAAACCAATAGAACTGAAAGGAAAAGCATTCGCATTATTTGCTATCTTAAATGATTTTATGAACAAGGCAAACATAGAATGGAAACATTGCGTCGGATTATGCACGGATGGTTTTCGTTCTATGTCCAGAAGATTCCAGAGAATTCAAGCATTCGTGAAACAAAACTTGCCACATTGCGTCTGGACACATTGCATGATCCACAAAAAGGTTTGGCTTCCAAAGAAATGAGTCCTGGTTTGAATATTGTGTTAACTACGATTGTAACCATAGTAAATTATATAAAAATGAGCCCGCTGAAATCAGGAATCTTTCCCGCATTTTGTAAAGACATGGGTTCAGAACATTCAGCGTTACTATTTTATTGCGAGGCAAGATGGTTATCACGAGGAAAATTTTTGCAACGTGTTTATGAATTAAGAGAAGAAATTTTTTTCTCTTAATTCATTTCTAGAAGAGGAAACCAGACCGAAAGCTGAGAATTGTCGCGATAGTTTATTTGTGATGAAATTGAGCTACATGTGTGTGATGGACATATTTGAGAAATTATATAACTTGAATCTTCAACTGCAAGGAGCAAATACACATATATTGGACACGAGTAATAAAGTTAATGCTTTTTTGAGGAAATTGGAATTGTGGAGCAGAAATTTAAAGCAATAAAACTTAACAATATTTGCAAATTTGAATGACAGCTGCTGAATATTAAAACTTAGAAGGCTGAAGAACAACATATAAAAGTTGTTTTTGTAACCATTGAAAATTATTTAGCAATGCTAGCAAAGAATTTTAAAAAGAACTTTCATGATAATGACGAACTGATATCAAGTTACAAGTGGGTGAGGGATCCATTTCAATATACTCCTGAAGGAATCTGAATTGAAGAGAAAGAAACCCTTATAGACTTCATGGCAAGCGGCGAAACCAAGAGACAATTAAATCCCTCTTTGAATTTTTGGCAAGAGTGGATGATGAGTTTTCTGCACCAAAAAAAATAGGGGGCATTTCGCGTTATACTACCATTTTCAACATCTTACCTTTGTGAAACTGGATTTTCTGCAGTGGCTTCTTTGAAGACAAAACATAGATCTCAGCTAAATATAGAAAAAGAACTGAGAGTGTCTATTTCTAATATTAAACCCTCCTTCGAAAACCTTTGCTCTGAAAAACAGGCCTAAGGAAGTCACTAATAATTATTAAATTTGTTTTCAATTTAATAAGTTGTTTGAATTTAATAGTTTAATTATTAAATGTATCGAAATAATATATTTTGTTTTGTGTGTGTGTTTGTGTTTTCCTTTAAGTCACTTAATCAATTTATTTAAATAACATTTTTTCTTGGATATGCTCTGGTTGAGAATAACTGCCATAATAACTAATTTCAAATGAATATAAATATCAAATTTTGAAAAAATTAATTCATCAGTGTGAAATATTTTAATTCCTACAATTTAATGTAAATTTATAATTTTGCTATCATATACTTTCCTCCCAAAAGTTATTCATAATTTCATAATCTGAATATAATATTTAAATTATGTTTGTGAATCTAATTAATGAATCGCTTTTCCTCAAATTAAAGTTCCCTGGAATTTAAGCAGTTCCCTGGAATTTTTGTTTTAACTGAATATTTCGTAGAAATTCATTAACTTTTATATGATTAAATCAAAGCTCACAGAAAATTTTTCAGAAAGGAATTTACTACATATTTTAAAAATTATGTGGAAGTTTAAGCAGAAATAAGAAATGTAAATTAAATATGACTTTAAAGTTTTAAATTTACAAAAAAAAAGTTTCTTTTGAATTTAGAGGAAAATTTTTCTGGACGTATTTATGCTTTGTATAACATTTTAATATACAAGTTTTATCATAGTTTAATGTATTTGCTAAAAGCAAAATTTGAAGCACAGAATTATTTTTGTTAAGTAGAGGCATAAATATGAAGTCTTTAAGGAGAAGAGAATTATTCACAAGCATGTAATGTTAATTAAATTTGTGATTTTTTTTATCTTGTGGTCTTTAATTAGTATCATTATAATTATTTTTAATATTATTATATAATTAAGAATTATTCTTATTTCTTAAAAAACATTTCAATAAAATAAAAAGTAATAACTTCTTTTATCTTTTTATTTTAAAAGGAGTTGAATGAATTTATATAAATTATTTTAAATGTAAAGTTTATTGTTGTCTTATTGCAACATTGTCGTCTCAGCCATGTGTTTTCAGTCAAATAAAGTTAATTTAATCTTAAAATGCTATTTATTAAGACAACGAGATAAAAAGCAGTTCTGAAACATTAACACCAAGAGATTTACTTAATAGGTATATTGATCAGTGTATTGATATGTAACTGATGTTATTACATGGAAGATATTGATTATTCTCCTAATTACTGATACATATTCGGAAAGGTGTGCTCGCTTCTGTTGTCAGCAATCACTTCTAACATAATAAAAGCATATGAATTTACCAGGTTTTCTTTATAACAACTCATAAATTATAGCTCACTCTCTGTGAATAAAGCTTCTTAGAAGACAAGGCATGGTGCAGACACGAATGACTTTCAACAGTTTCCGGTTATTGAATTATCCACTGCACGTTATATAACATACGTAGAGCCACCGAATACACGCGATATACGTGCTCCTTAAATCTGTGGAATTTAAAGTCCTGTGGTCGGTCATTGAGCAGTTACCATGAGTACAATGGTTTGGAGAAAATTTCCTCTCCCTTCAGATCGATGTCAAAATTGAGGGAGGTAATACCCTAGTGGCGCCATCTATCGAAGGATTTAAAGAGCAAAGACGTACTTTCACCCTCGTAGTACTCTGATATAAAAAAAACAAAAGACGCTATCTAATGACTTAAATTAAGCATAGAGAGCTTGGCTTGTCCAAAAGTCATAAATAACAACAACGTATTTCCCTTTCAACTGTAATTAAGATTGAATGAAGGAGAACGGATATAAGAGATTTGATCTTCGATCCTTAACATTACAGCAAAAACAAAACCAATATTTTTTTTTCAATTAATAGATTATAATGTTAATATGGTATTTATAGAATACAAATCGATATATCTTCCAATGATGGAAGAGATGTAAAATTAAATTTATGAAAAACTGTTAATAAATTAAAAGCATATTTAATGACAATATGTAACCAGAATTAATTTGTAAATATTAAAGAGCATATTTTTTTCAGTCACTTTCAAATGTCAGGCATTTTAAAAGGGCTCAACGAATGGGTAAACATAATTATTCATGGAAATTCTTGGCAATTAATTTTCTGTAATTGACATAACTATATACTGTACACATCAGAAGTAACACTGTTTGGAAAAATACACTTCAGGATGCCCCCAGACAAAAATTGGCGATTTTTTGTCGCCAAACGACAAATGCTTGAAGAAACAAAATGGTGCCGAAAACACTATGCAAAGGTACAAAATTTTAAAAATTGCACAAAATTTGATATAATTTTAAATGCAAAAATAAGATTCTTTAAATGAAAAGTTTATCAATATATTTAACATTATCCAACACGGCGCCAAATTGGCGAAAAATCAAGCGGCATCCTTAAGTATAGGCACTATCTTTATTTATTTATCTTTCTTAAGCATTTCTTACAACCAGATAAATTATCTGTACATATTTCCAAATAGTCTTCCTTCTCTTCAAAATTTTTTTAAATATTTTATATTCTGAACTTAAAATATGAATAACTATTAAACGTGTGTGTGTGAAAATAGTAAGTTTTTATCTTATGGATCTCATTACCATTAATATTTCGAAGTTGAAAACTAGGCAGTAAAATGTAAATTATAATGATTCTCAATAAAATTTCCAGCAAAAACATGCAATTTTATGATGCATCTACTAAGCATATACATAACTAAAATAATGAACTGAAAAGTCTTTGTAGATTTATTACTAAATCTACAATATGTAAAGATTATAAATGAAGTTGAATATTCTGCGAGATATTCAAAAATATTCTAAGAAATATATTTTTAAGACATTTAAGTGACAAACTTTCCATCACTATTAACATATTTAGAATAAAATACAAGTTCAAATATTAATATAAAATTTAAAACAAAATCATTGAAATTATATATTACTTAATGAGTATTAAACAATTTTCATATTTTGACAGTCTTAAACGAAACATATATATACATTAGAAATTAAATTACATTATCAATAAGTCTAATTTTCTTGTGTGTGAATGCAATCCTTAAAGTGCATAATTATTAATTTAATATACTGCACATATTTGATTTAAGTAGTCCTTTTTTTTTTCAAATGAATGAGTACTCTTCAACATCTTTATCTATCTCTCGCTTCATAACACAGAAAAAAGAATCATAAATGATTTAAAAGAAAAAGCATATGTCTTCATGTATACATAGTTTTACGAGTATAAATAGAAAAAATTAAATTTCAATTTATAAATTTGATATAAGCAGAAGTTTAATTAAGTGTATCTTATATTTATATTGCTGAAATAGAATTAAATGTACTAATCATACCTAACTAAAATTATCTATAAATACTCTATTGTTTATTTAATAAGCAAACTTTTCCTGAAAATATAGTTATAACATTTTGAATGAATCTAAAAAAATTAATAAACGACATTCCCAATTTATAAGAGATTTTAAAATAAACCGATAAAAAGCAAAATTCAGCATCAAATTTTATTCAAAACTCGCTTGACAAATTAAGACATTTTCTAATGAAAAATAACCATACTATTCCAATTTTAAACACGTTTCACTTATAAAATGAATATAACACTTGTAAATTAGACTTAACTCAAACCCATATAAAATTGCCCTAAGTCATTTTTCAAATTGATTATAAAATTGTATTTAGTCTTCAACAAAAATCCAGATAGTATTGAAAACGATTGTGAGAATATTAGTGACAACATTGTTTCTTTCAAACTCTTTCATCTTTAGAATTAATTGATCGACAATGTGTTACCAAGATAGAGAAGTCGAAGTAAATTCAAGATTACCATAAGGTTACCTAAAATAGGGCGATTTGGTTCGTACTCTATCGCCTCTATTCAAAAGAACTTGCTCTGTAATTTAGAAGCATTACTTTTTCTGTTTACTCTAGCATTCAGCAGCTGTCAATTGTATTGTTATTCCACAAATGTGCTAAAACTGATTAAAGTCCAGTATTCCTAGCTTCGTGGAATAGATTACATTTCGTTTGGATGTTATTACTACCAACTTAAACAGTCTCTACAATTCTTTACGATGTTTGTCAAAGTTTATATTTATTTCCACAGCAATGAATTCCAATAAATCACATTATCAAATCACGTTTTCAAATTAAATTAATAAGAACAGTCATCAGATTTACACTAAAACAGCGAGTCATATTAGGATTTTATCATGCCCTTTTTGAAAATTTGAGAAGGTAGTAAATTTATTGTATGATGTGTCTTGAGAGATTTTGTAGTGCATTTTAATACGTAGTCTATTTAATAGTGAAAATATCTGAGTTATTTTCAGTAACCTATACCACTTTATTTTGAAATATTATATTCATCACATCTCTTACTTAAGTTTCAAATGTAATAATCATCATATTAATTTTCCATAATTTTTAAAATATACCATTTACCTTTTTAATGTTTTATTACAGTTTTTCTTTCATCATAATATGTCTTTATACATAAGTAGATTCATCATATTACAATATCTTCAAAAAAGTAATTAATAATTAATTAAATATTGTGAGTAAAATTTTATAATAAAGAATAATTTTTCTTATTTTATTTTTCACATATATCTGTATATATTCCAGTTTTGTCCATTTTCATTCAATAATATATTTTATTTAAAAATTTACTATTTTTTGTTATCAGAATAGTTTCAATATAATTTTAAATATATTTCATAACCCATTTTTAAATATATTTCATAACCTATTTTTAAATATATTTACGGGTACGAATCCAGTGCGATTCTTATAATATTATCGCATTAGATTTCACACACACGCACCATTCGCATACACAGTTTTAGTGAGAAATGTTTAGTATTTAATAATTATTCATGAAATAAAATTTTTAAATGCAAACAACAAGTCTAAAAATTTCTGTACATAATTTAATAGTTTAATCTGATTATGTAAATTTTATTTTTTTATAAATAAGATAATACACATATTTCTTCTTAAATGCTTCACAAAAATATTAGGTTTACTTTTTATTTAGTTTTAAGGAATTTTAAAATTTAGAATATTATTAAACATCCTCATTACTATATTCATCTAATTAGGAATCCTAAGAGTATCTTAACTTATTAGGTATTTCATAAAAAAAGTTGTTTATTAAAATCAAATTAAACTATAATTTGAATTTGTTATACTTCAATATATTCGTAAGGTAGTTTATTATGCTTTATAAATAAGAGCTAATATTTTTTAAAATATTTTATTTGTTAGTGTTCAAACTTTTGTGAACAGTTATTTAATATTAAACTTCATTGGGGTTATAATAAACTGGTAAGTTAAAAACTTTTATCTAGTTTTTTTTACCCATAAATTTAATCTATCAAATTTTAATTTGTCAGAATAAAAGGAATAAAATGTTTCAAAAGTTTCATTGGAAGTATTTACAATTATTTTTCTCTTAAATATATTATACTTTGTATAGATCTATATATTATTTTAGATATAAGAAATACGGAGAAAAAGTATTTGAGGATATCTTAACTATTAACATAATTTTAGTAAGCGCGTTATGGAATCAACAACAAAAATTTTTTCACTTTAATACAAATACTGCCATCTAGTGGTGAAAATATCCTTTACTTCAAATACTTTAATATTCGTTATTTGAAGTTAGTAAATTAAGTGCTTAACTAATACAGTTCTATATTTATTTATCATATTAACTGAAATTAGATTAATAGTTTACTAAACTTTTCATTAATTTTTAATCATTTAGTTTCAATTTGGGGAAATAAATTGGATGTTGCGAGTATGATTTTATATGGCAACAAAACTAAACATCAAAAGTTTATTGAAAAATATTTTTGGGGCATTGTACAATAAGCACTTGTATTTCTTAACTTCTCTAATTTAAGAACACTCTCCATTTTATAAAGTAGTAGCTAATTATTAACATAGTTCCACAAACACTTACGTTTAGTGCCTTTTTAAATAC
Source organism: Latrodectus elegans (assembly GCA_030067965.1). NCBI lineage: Eukaryota > Metazoa > Arthropoda > Arachnida > Araneae > Theridiidae > Latrodectus > Latrodectus elegans. Next base: position 61,658,614 of record CM057815.1, read on the forward strand.
AAAAATTTTGAAAAATCAATTTTTTTTAAAAAAACTTATTTTCAAGCATTTTTTGTATGCTATCAAAATGTATCATTTTTATTATCTTTTTTATTTTACGATTGGGAGTTTTGAATCGACTTTTTTATTCATATTTAGAATCATAAATTCTTATATGCAGATATTGAAACAGCAGATATTAAAATCCTCTGTTTTCTGAAGAAATTTCTCATAACTCAAGCATCTAAAAATAATCAACAAGCTCAAAAAAAATGATAAGGCTATTTTATTTTGCAAGGATTGATCATGACTTAGACTCTCGTCATCAAGCATCTGAAAATAATCAGCAGCTTCAAAAGCAAACATAATCAGCCACTTCTGCAAGGATTGAGCATGTTTAAACGCCTTCTTACAGCTCAAGCATCTGAAAATAATCAGCTTCAAGTGCAAATATGATAATGTCCTTCCGTAAGGACTAACAAACGTCTTCTAGCTCAAGCATCTAAAAATAATCAGCAGCTTCAAGAGCAAATATGATAATGTCCTTTAGTAAGGACAAACAAACGTCTTCTAGCTCAAGCATCTAAAAATAATCAGCAGCTTCAAGAGCAAATATGATAATGTCCTTTCGTAATTACTAACAAACGTCTTCTAGCTCAAGCATCTAAAAATAATAAACGGCTTCAAATGCAAAAGGAAATCAGTTTTTCAATGAGTAACCATTGCTTAGAATCACCTTATTAAATAGACATTCATGGCGCTATGGATTTATTGAATCTTATTTTGACATACAGCCTTTATTAAATAATTTTATAAGACATCCAAGAGAGTTTACCAGATTAGTTGAGATGAATTAAATTTCGACAAAGAAACCCACTGCACAGCAAAATTTTATTCCAGTCCTTTTTGTACGTGGACTTAGACGTAAATAAGAAATATAGAATAATGAAATTATTTAAAACATAATAATTAAGAAGGTATGCTTTTAAAAATGCACTTTTAAACTGAAAAAATAAAATTCTTTTTTCTGCTTTTTTACTAATAAAGTGAAAGTAAAAATTACTTTTAAATATAAATATTTTTTGCGTGTGCCGAAAATAGGAAAAAAACCATTCATTATATTCTAAATAATTTTTTCTAATAGCATATTATCTTCAAAGAGTAAATAAATTACCATTAAATTCGGGAAAAATAATTTAAAATTTAAAGCTTATTTTTCGATTTTATAAACTTTGAATCATAGGCATTATTTTATCGGTTCTTAAGAATTTTTCAAGTAAGAAATATATATCATAGGATAGCAAATATCAGAAATTAATATGGCAATTATTGAATAATTGAAATCATAAGTAGAAAATGCGCAAACAAATAAACCTTGACTCGCAATATGTTTTTCTATATGGATCAATAAAATTTTAATTCGTCTATGAAATCCTTATTATTGTTTATTATCCTTAAATTTTTGAACTAATTATGGTTTGTGGTAGTATTTATACTCAAGAATATACATACTATAAGGGATTTTGCATGATTTTTCTAAATTATTAAAAAATATATCTAACATTCCATTCGTGTTTGGTAGTTGCACTAGAAGGAAGGAAACTATCATAAGCTGTTGTTTTAAATGAAAGTCGTGAAAGTCTAGAAAGAAATAAGTTAGTAAAATAATATAATGTAAATTGAACACATAAAACATAAATTTTTTTTTCTTGATAAAACTTGGCAAAATTAATTTTCATATTTGTATTTTTAACAATTTTCTATACATCTTAACATTAAAATATATTTAAAAAAATTATGTTTCTCTTCATTCTCACCAAATTCTAGAGATTGTGCATATTCTATAAGCGAATTGTAGTTATGTTCAAAACCCAATGTAGTTAAATATATAGCGCATGCAAAATTATATCAATCTTAATAATATAAAAATAATTATTATAAGAGATTTTTTAACAATATTATAAAATAATTATAACTTATTTAAAAGCATGTGAATGTAATATTAAAGCATTGTAAAATCATAAAAAAGTTCTGTTTTTTATATAAAATTATTATAAATAAGTTCTGTTTTTATAAAATATACATTAATAAATAAAAACATGTTATTTAGATATGGAAAATAAGCTTACAATTTTGCATTTAGCTTAATTTACTCGTTAATTTTCTAGTAAACTTATAACTAAAAAATCTTAGGGGTCATATAAGAACATATATTTTTTAATTTTTATGGATAAACGTGATTCAAATAAAAATTTCAAAAACTTTCTTATAAAGAGTTGAAGATTAGAAATGGAATATTGACAGTTTAAATTTTTTATTGTCTCAAATCTTAAATATAAAATAATTAAAAAAAGTTCTTTTTCTTATATAACCAAATTCAAATTTTAAAAAAATAAAGTTTTGCTATCAAATTCAAAATTATGATTTCTGTAAAATGCACAGCTAGTGTAATACAATTGATTACATGAACATTTATTTAGTTAGGTATTTTATCTATTTCTAATTGTTCTTTATTATTATTTGAACGTCTTAAATTAATAAAAGCAAGATATTTTTCATCCGAAATTAATAAGAATACTGTCTACCACCGAGTAATGCTAATTTAAAAGAGATATTTAACGCAGTAAAGATAAGTAACATGAAAATAAAACTAAATTTAAAGAAATGACGGTATTAAAAATGTATAATTTACTAGAGAAATCTCAACAAGTCGAGAATAATTACCATTTTAAATTGACACTCAGAGAAATAAATATCTTTGCTCACATGAAAAACAATTTACCTTTGCATACCATATAAAAATAATGAAATAGAAATGGTCATTTATATAATTAATAATATATATTTTATAAATGTTATATTATAATTTTCAAATACTGAAAATAAAATTTTAAATATTTATCAAAAATTCTTGAGACGTTTGAAATGTTGAGTTGTTTTCTTTAAAAATGTCTGTGTTACACATTATTTAAAAAAAGATTTAGGTATGAAATTGAGTTTTATTTTCATTATTTAATTTTTTCTCTGTAATATATCTACAAAAATCTTTTTTCTTTCACAGTTAATATTTTTTCGAAAGAACATAGCAATTCAATCACTCATCAATTATCGTTAAGTATGAGTATATTGTATGGAAAATTTCTTGAAAATGATTAAAATATTATTTATTTCTAATGGAATTGATTTTAACAAAGATAGTCTGCGATTCCAAATTTATTGCTCACTTTTATATTTGGAATGAAAATAAAATTTTCAAGGCACCCTTGTTTAATATAGGAAAAATTACAGAGCCATAAAAAATATAACATTTTGCGAAAGAATTCCTTAAACATAATAACAATAAAAATTCGAAAATTTTTGTATTCTTTTCAGCTATATTGTTATACAGAAGAAAACAACAATAAGTCAAGCAACTTTACAAGATTTCCATAGCAAAGAAAAGTGAATATCATTTGTATGTTTTTAATTTTATTTCCTGTATTAATATTGAAAAAGGAAAAAAGTTCCAACATTGGGCAAGTTGTTTTTCACCAGCATTAAAAAGTTTAATAATCCGCTAATGAATTTTGAAAATTTTTAATCAATAATTTGAAAATTTGAAATAATGATCTCTGAAATACATATTATTTTTTAAATAATGATTAGAACAAAAATAACTACATTTGAACTAAGGAATTTTATCACAAAAATTTTTTTCCTCATTTGTATTTATTTTTAAAATCCACAATCATCATTAACAAATAAGAATATTTTTTCCTCTAAGAAAGCAACGCCACAATATTCCTAACATTTAATCAGCAATTCAAATTAAAAATTTTGACAAGTGTTTTAAAATATAAACAAACCTTTTAGTTGAGTAACAATGAAATAAAAATAATCATAAAATAATAAAAAAACAGTTATTAAATTCAAATACCTATTTTAAGATAGTCATTAAAATTACCATTAACGACAGGTGTGTCTGTTACGATGGTTCAGAACAGAACCTAAAACCACCTGCTTTAAAAAAATATTCAAGTAATTCAACTAAAACTTAACTTCCTAGATTCTGAAAACTTTATCACAATTACGTCACGCTATTATATAAACAATTCCAACAGGTGGATATTTAACATATTTTATCAAGAACATTTTGTGAATAATATGAGAAAGATGTAGTCAGCAAGAGAAATAAAAAAAATACATTCGTGCTTTTCATGTACACAATTTCAAGGGAAAATTCATCGGCTTGAAAACAAACCTTGTAAGCGGTTGAAACCGGACATCTATCGATTCAGAGGTTGGTTCCGTATCCTTTGCAACAGCTGTTCCTTGGGTTAAGGCAGGTGAAATTTCCCCCTTGTTGCCATTTAATTACAATGTATGTCTAATTTTGGTTTGGCGTTAAATTGTTGAAATGAGAATGAAAACATGTTTTGCATTCGTAATGTGAGCCATTTAAAAATTATTTTATTAGTCTGTTATAAGTTTTACGTATGGTATTTCTTTCTTTGTATTGTGTGGAGAAATTAAGTATGAAATATAAAAACAGTTTTCAAAGAGAATCATTATACAATGAATCACAAAAATAATTTGTAAGATATGTTTATAATTCATAAAATTTCATTTGATATAATCGTTAATTTACTAATTCATTGTTTATTGTCATGGGAAAGTTCATATTTTTTTCAAGTTTAATGAAAGTTATGTTTTGTTTTTGTTGTTAATGTTTTGTTTTATGATTTATATAATAATAAATAAAAATATTAATAATGAAATAAAAATAATGTTTTGTGATTAATAAATTTCCTACTAATAACAATCAAAGATTTAGTCTTCAAATTACAAGTTTTCAAAGAATTTCTTACATTAAAAGGAATTATTTTAAGTAAACAAATTTTTAATGGCAACAAATTGTAATGTAAAAAAAAAATTGAATAGTTTTGAAGACATAAAAAGAAAATAATAGGCATTAATTTTTAATGTTCTTAATATACAATTTTTTTAAATTATATTTTATATTCCTATAACATAAATATATAACTTCTTAACTCCGTTGAAATATGTTTTATAGTTCCATTCTAATTTAGGACAGCAGAAAAGAAATTTATACATTATATTTATAGATTATTACAATAAATTTTATTTTATAAAATTTTTAAATGTAGATAAGAGCCAACCACTCTGTTAACAATTTAGAATAGAAGATTTACTTAGATAAGTATAAAACCTATTTGAAAGAATGAAAATATTTCACGACAATAAATATTTAGTAATATAAGTGTTAATAAAACTTAAGAGAATAAGTACTTTTTTATGTGACAAATACCCAGCTTTTATTGAATTGTTTATCTAATAGTTTTTTTAAATATATCTTCTTCAAGATTTTCTAATAGAAATAGTAGAAAATTTAAAATTTTTTAATAGATTTAATGATTTAATTTGCTAAGATAATCGAATTTGATTTTGTTTGATGAATATATTTCCTTATTTAATATCACTAAACTCATCACTGATTGAGTATTTAATTTTTTTTAAATAATCACTGCAAATTGTAATATCAAATTAATTACGTAAATAATAATAATTGGCTTTTACCAATAATATTTCTAAAAGACACATAAGCAATCTAAGCTTTAATTAATTACTTAGAATATTCAGGAGAAACGGAGGCAAGTTTTACAAATTTCCCAGCTGCTGTTAAAGAATTTATTTAATTTGTCATAAATGAATGTGCTATATGAAATATATTCTGTATAGATCATGTGATTGATATAAAGGATGTTACGAAAAGTATTCTTTAATTAAACAACAATGACTTTTAAGAAGATATTGTTCATAGTCGAATTACATCCTGTTCAAATTAAAGGTGAAATTCTTTAAGGATGAAGTGAATACATTCATTTGAACATATTATTATATTACGTTTAATATATATGAAAAATAAAAAACTTATTGAAGAGGATTTGCTTAGCAACAATTATTTGAAGCTGCGTTGTAGAATATTTCCAATCTGTAATTTTAATAAGATATTTTGCCGGTTTGATTTGTTAATACAGAAGAAAAACATTTGAGCTGTTATTATAAGCAGAACAAGACAGGAAAAGAGGCATCATTTCTAAAGACCCATACTTGTATTAGAGTACGGAAAAATTTAAACTCATAATTTAGCAGAAATATCGATATAACAATCGATATTTATATATAAAGGAAAATGAGGTAATATCATAAAATTAATAAAATTAAAGCATTAAATTAGATAAATTATTCTATATGTGTGTAAAAAAATAAATCATTTCATGCATGCTTACAAATGAAATAAAATATCAATGTAATGGGGTAACATTAGGGCATTAGATATAATAAAAAATCAATTTTTATATATTATATAATGGTTTGTATACGTCCAAGAATATTTATATAACTAAACAGTTTGACTCAAATCAATGGATTTGGATTAGTCGGGTTTAGGATACTCATATTTAATGATGTCCAAATCGCATCATACAAAATTCAAAGCAGAACTGTTATTTCAAGTTCATATATATTTTTAGTTGCATCATTTATATGAAAGATTTTCGACCATTATACTCATAGTCATGTTTTGTCCTCCCACTCATTTCAAAATTTTGAATCACAATATCGATAACATTTCACAGAAGTTCCATTTTTAAACTTCATATTTTTTTCAAACTAATTCAAGTTTTGTTTGTCATTTGTTGTTCCGTATGTTTTCTTTTGTTCCATAAAAATTCACTGAATAAACTTAACACCATCTATTAAATGATATGAAGAATTTTTTGGTAAAAGTTTATAACCGGGGGGGGGGCCCTTTGATTTTTTGGAGATATTTTTGGTGCCAAGATGGTCACCAAGACGTGACTAACAAGCTAAATAAAAATATATAATTTGTATTATTATACAATACATAATGCCTATATAATTGTATAATAGTAATATAATAAATAAATAATAAGACTAAAAATAACGTGATTGCCAGAAAGTGAATCTTTTCACCAAATTCTCGTTAAACTAAGACATACCCAATTCTGCAATACGCACAATTTCTCTTTGATTTACACTGAAATTCTCTCACTAAATCAGTATATAAATCATAATAGAGTGAAAAGAGAATAAAATGCTTATTTATTTCTTCACAGTTAAGAAATATGTCTTAAATACAGAACAATGCCTATTTAATCGACAAATGTTAGTCAAAATCTTTTAGTCTTCATTCTTTGCGTAAAAGATAATGTCTATTTTTTCTGAGAATGGATTTTGATTCATTAAATAAACTCTTTAAACTGTAAATGATTTAAAAAATGTTTAAGTAGAGTTACTAGTCAGAATGTTAATCACATATTCCAAAAAATTGAAAATACAACTTATTACAAAATTAATTATTCTAACACATTTGTAATATCCATAAGAGGAGAGATTTAAATTATTCTTTTATAACCTTATTATAGATAAAATAATTTTGGTTATTATAAAAAGAATACACTGTTAATAAACATTCTTTTAGAATTTATTTGATATTATATTATTCATTTAATATTCCTGTAAATATTTGCTATTGTTTAAAATCATATTACAGAATACTGAATGTAAATGTTGTAAAATTTACTTTACTGGGTGACCCAAAATGACCACATAAACTCTGCACAGCTTGATTTCTCGTTGGGAGTACTTAAAAACTACCCAAAGGAGCGTTACTGTACGATCCATAGTTTACGAGAACAATACGAAAAACAAAGTGTGACGTCACTGACGTATAAGAAAAAGCACTTTTTTGGACATATCAACAACAGTATTTGCGTATCTTTTCAGACGATAATGTTTAAAACATTCACCGTACATATAGCGTCATGCATGCTCACCTGTCATGGATGCGCACGTAATGATAACAATAATGGGCTTAGTTTGCTCGTCTGCATCTTACTTTCACTTCCGAGGACCCCACGATGCTGCAACGTGTGATGACAGTGATTCCACGGCGTGCTCAAACTTGCCTCGACATTCACGGCGGACACTTTGAAAATCTGCTTTAAACTGTACCTATACATTTTAGCACAATTTAAAGCAGATTATGTTGTGTTGATATGTTGAATAAATAGTTTTTTCTTGCACCGGCAGAGACATCATACTTTATTCTTCGTATTTTTCTAATAAATTACGAATCGTACAGGAATGCTCCTTTGGGCAGTTTTCATGCATTCCCAACGAGGAATCTAGCAGTGTAGAGTTTATGTGGTCATTTTGAGATGGCCTGTATTGGGTCTGAGTGTCTAGGTAAGTTATATTAATCTATGTGACAAAAATAAGTTTTACATATATGTTCAGTAAGCTAATCTTAAGAATTTTTATAATTTTGTAATTGAAAGGTTAAAGATTCGTTCATATATTCGACAATCTAAACAATCGAAACAAAAAAATTATCATTTAATAATAAATTTATTTCAACAGTTTTACACAAATATTACTTCGATATTTAAACAATTAGCATTTATGCTCGTTAAAAGAAGCTCTAAAAATTTACAATCAAAAATAAGCATTTTAATAAATATTGTAGATTTTTCTTTTGTCTTGCTACTTCTTAAAAACTCATTCAACATATTTTGTTGCAATTTCATTAAATCAATTAAAGAATAAATGCGATAATAAATTATAATAAAATGGTTATCACGAAACTAAAACTTATAACAATATTTTTAGCAAATCTCTATAAAAAATATCAAAGAAAAGAAATTGATAACAGATATATTTTTTGGATTAATAAGTTTGTAAGCATTGGGAAAAGCTTTAAGCACTTATCGCTTGTATATATATATATTATGACTAAATTCTTCCTGCAAAAATTAACAATTTATAAAACTCTTAAAATTTAATAAAATTATAGTCTAGACACTATTCTAGACATGTATGTGAAATTTACATAGATTGAACCAACATCGTCAAGAGCAGGTTACATTAAATGTTTCTATGTATTAAATATTTCGAGCGCTTTTACTGTAAATATAAAACAATGTTGCAATTATTTTGTGGTATTTAATTTATTCAGTGTTTGAGAGACTAAATAAAATGTTTTACAAATCTTCTTAGTAAAATTATATTATTAATAATTCATAAAACTGAGAACAATCTATTTCAACATTTATGCTATGTTTTCTTTTTTCTTATTATGATAGGGCTTAATATCCTCTAAATTAAACTAAGAAAGGGTTTTAGATTTAACCACAAAAAGGAATTAAATATCAACAAATTAAATAAATATTATAGAGAATTAATTTAACTGTAAATCTTTAAATAATTTTCCAAATTGAGACTTATAAATATTTATGATGTTAAAATATTCATTAATAACATTATTAATATTTTTCAATAAAATGCATAATAAATTGGTAGTTTCCATATTTAAATATTTTTCATAAGCTTCTGCAATCGTTTTAGCATAAATGCTTAAATAAAGAATACAAAAGAATAAAAAAAATAGCAACATTCAGATGCTATTAAAAATTCAAGCAAAGTCATACCGAAAAAAGCAGTATCTTTTTTGCACTAAAATGTAATTAGACTATATGTAACGATAATTTAGATTAATAGCATTGATATTATTGTAGTGCATAAAATAGTTCACTAATTATTATGAAATTACAAATTTTAGTAAAATTAAATATTAGTAAGGTTAGAAAACTTTTCTATTATTTTAAATTCAGTTTATTTCTTCAGAAAATACAATATATATATTTTTTTTACCTAGTTTATCACATTTATTTCTCAGGCAAAATATGTAAGTTGCTGTTTTTAAATGCATATTTCGTTAAAATTGTCTCATCGTGTATGTATACAAATCAAACATATATATATATGTGTGTGTGTGTTTGTGTGTGTGTGTGTTTGTGTGTGTGTGTGTTTGTGTGTGTGTGTGTTTGTGTGTGTGTGTTTGTGTGTGTGTGTGTGTGTGTGTGTGTGTGTTTGTGTGTGTGTTGTGTGTGTGTGTGTGTAGTGTGTGTATTGTGTGTGTTTGTGTGTGTGTGTGTGTGTGTGTTTGTGTGTGTGTGTGTGTTGTGTGTGTGTGTTTGTGTGTGTGTTTTGTGTGTGTGTGTCTAGTGTGTGTGTGTGTTGTGTGTGTTTTGTGTGTGTTTAGGTGTGTTTGTGTGTGTGTTTGTGTGTGTGTGTTGTGTGTGTGTGTGTGTTTGTGTGTGTGTGTGTGTGTGTGTGTGTGTGTGTGTGTGTGTGTTTGTGTGTGTGTGTGTTTGTGTGTGTGTGGGTGTGTGTGTGTGTGTGTGTGTGTGTGTGTGTGTGTGTTTGTGTGTGTGTGTGTGTTTGTGTGTGTGTGTTTGTGTGTGTGTGTGTGTGTGTGTTTGTGTGTGTGTGTTTGTGTGTGTGTGTGTGTGTTTGTGTGTGTGTGTTTGTGTGTGTGTGTGTGTGTGTTTGTGTGTGTATGTGTGTGTTTGTGTGTGTGTGTGTTTGTGTGTGTGTGTGTGTTTTTATGTGTTTGTGTGTGTGTGTACATTTAAATTAAGTTTTATATGCTTATTACTACGTATAAATATCTAAAAACATCTTCGGCGACTTTTTATGAATCATTTCATGATTCTTAACATAAATTAAAACGAAAATAAAAAGATGAATGTCTGGTCTCTTCAATACTGGATCATTTGTAAATAGCTGTTAACAACTTTAACTTAGCTAATGGAAGGCTTAGCTGGCTGTCAAATCAGATATTGTCCACATCTGTATAGTACAAGTCTATTCATCTTTTATCTTAGTGTCTGAAGGAAAGAGTAATATAGCCAATATAATAGAGTACAATCGCTCACCCTATATTGTAGAGAACCTAAGTCATAAGACTGGCACTATTCATGAAATTGGTCGCCATTTATCATCAGCTTGAAAACAGGGGCTAAGCAGGTAACCCCCCGGTTTGACTCGCCATGACAAGAAATATTATTTTGCACTTTGATTTTGGTGATAATATACCTAGCTATATATAATGATAATATAATGACATTACCAACTAATTTATATGCTATGATATGATAATATAATATAAATTAGTTGGTAATGTCATTATAATATTGCTATGATAATATAATGACATTACCAACTAATTTATATTTCTAAAATTTAAAAAGTGCTTACTGCTTTACAGTCTATATAAAGAAAACTGTAAAGTTTTACCTGTACTCTTTGATTATTTTTTGATGCAAAGATAGGCACCAAAATAGGAATAACGAAAAATCTATTCTGAAACCACGCTTGTTAAAGTGCAGAAAATACCAAGGTTAGGAAATTAAATTTTATCGTTATTATTTATCTAAAAATATGTCGACAAACCAGTTCTACAACAAATCCAAAAAGGCATTGAAATTTTTAAAAATATTTTTTTCTGCTGCTAGTAAAAAATCCAAAAAGACTTAAAAAGTACTTTCAAGAATTTATTTGAAAATTATCCCAACAAAAAAAATATATTTCTAAATAAATAATAATTAGCGAAAACGAAATCTCTTTTGAAAATGCTTTTAGTTGTTTTCGCAGTTTCTTTACAGTGTAACACTAATTCCTCTCCAAAGAATATATTTCAAAAACTTTCTCTTAAGCAATATTTAAGCTAATTAATTTATAATTTTTTGTCATTTAATAATATTTGAGATTAATTTCATACATAAAATCGCTTATAAATATAAGCTCTATCATATACATCAGCAGTGCCCAGCCTTTTGCTCGCCAGCATAATTAGATACTATGAACAAAAAATAAATTTAAAATAACCATTCATTTCGATATCTTAATTGTTAAAATATGGTAAGCATTTATAATCATAAGAGATATCTTGAAAGTTGTTATAAAATAATTGAATGAAATCTCATTCTTATGCATTTGCAATGTATGCAGTTTAGAACTCAAAGTAATGTCAAAGTTTATGAGAATCATCATTGATTTAATGGTAAAAACGTTACTTAGCAGTCAAATTGCTGAAATACCGGAGGTGGAAAATCTGGAAAATTTACAAACTTTGCTTGAATTGCTTTTCAGATGAAGCTAAATTGGTAGCTTAATCAGATGAAAAAAAATATTTCACTCATTTTCAGAACATTTTAAGCCATATTAATAGCTACAAGGCAATTGAAACAGAGAAATAGGAAGAAAATCTAAATGGACAGAAAATTAATTTTGAACTCCGCTTCCCTGATTTCCATATAGTTCAACCAATATTAATTATTCATCCTAAACTCATTTGCTGAACTTAATATTTCAGATATATCACATAAGATTGGAAACAATTTCAAAGATTTTCAGTCAGATTTGCAACTGAAAGCAAGGTTCCTACAGTGTGGATTTTGGACTCTTGCTGGTAATAAAAAATATCCCCTTATGAACGAAACATTCTTGAGACTGTTTACCTGCTTTGGATCTATTTACCATTGTGATAGTGGATTTTAGACCATGAAACATTTAAAGACAAAATCTAGATCAAAAATTAAAAATTAACACATAAACTTATAAATTTGGCTTTGGTAACATATCTTCCGGAGAACAATATACTGGCTGAAGACAAGGGAAGTAGCCTTCATATTAATTATCTGGCATTTATTTTACATTAAACACAATAAGGAAGATATTGCAATTTAACAGTAAAATTCTGTATTACTTTCCTATTATTTATTGGTTACCATTAAATGATTATTTTTTATAAGTTTTGTAATTTGACAATTTAAAATAGGTTTGTATATGTTGATAAATTAAAAAGAAAAAATTACTAAAATTCCATTAAAGTAGTTATAATGAAATTTGTGATAAAAAAATATATTTTTCAAATTCAAATGGGACAATTTTTAAAAAGAAATTCTCTTATATTTCAATCAAAAAAAATTTATAAAATAAAAATAATCTGTTAGGAAATGAATGTCAATTTATTTTAAATAAAAAATACTAATCTTAAAAAAGAAATTAAATCTAGTACTTTTTACGTATTTAAAGGTATAAAAATTCTCAAAAGTATATACAGGCACCAAAAGAAAATTAAATGAAAAACAGCACCGTCTATTGGTGATTGAAAAGCATTTTGTATATAGCTTGCTTTCAATTTTTGAGTTCCAAATGTGCCAACGATATGCCATAGGTTGGGCATCACTGATATAAATCATTCTAGGAAAATCAAACTGTTACTAATGTACTTAGTTCTGATTGTGTACTTACTTCGAAGTAATTAAGAATTAGATTTCCTTGATTAATGTTTACTCTTGAATATAGTTCATTCGTTGGCTTACGTCCAACTAGTGTTGAGAAAGCTTCCATTTTCCTCTGGCTAAGATACTTTTCATATTTCCTCTATAATTTAGAATAAAATAAAAAATGAACTGTTGGGGGGAGGAAGAAAAGGAATACCTCAAATCTCTGTATTCTTAAAATCAATTACTTCTAAGAAAGCCAGTTTACGTAGTTTTTTTTTCTCTCTCTCTCTCTCTCTCTTGCTATATCTAAATAATTTGATATTGTGGATTTAAAAATAGGTATCTGTCTTATTAAAGATAAATTTCCTTTCTCTCTCTCTCTCTCTCTCTCTCAGTTGAATTTGTCACATTTATAAGATTGAGTAATTTGTTATGGACTACTGATTCAGGTATTTAGAAGATATTATTTCGCAATTCAATATTAAAATTTACAATATCCATCAGTTTATAAATATTTCACATTTAGTACAATTATAAAACACACAGTTAGTATTTTTTGTGGTCTACATTGCAATACTTACACTAAAGAATCCAAATAAAAATAATTTGAATTTCAGAGAATTTCATTGTTTCACAAATATGGCTGTAAAATTTAGAGTGTATTGTTAATATAGAAAATGCTATATAAATTTTCCATACAAGTATTTAAAGGTGAATTCATTTGAAAAATAAACCATTATGTACCTATGAAAATATATATATATATATATATATATATATATATATATATATATATATATATATATATATATATATATATATATATATATATATATATATATATATATATATATATATATATATATATATATATATATATATATATATATATAATATATATATATATATATATGTATGTATAAAGGTTGCTCAGTAGTTATTTCTATTTATTATTTTAATACAAATTTCAATGATATGTTGGCCAACTTGTCTAGTGGTCAGCGTGCCTGACTACGGATAGGAAGGTCCTGGGTTCGAATCCTGGTTCCGGATTGATGTACTTTCTCTCTCTCTATCCTAAATTTGTCCTTTCCTTGTATGTGTGTGAATGAAGTATGAATGATGCCTACCCTATACACGGGTCGCTATGGCATGCGTGAGGGTGCGATGGTGGCCCACCCCCTGTGGTGCACCCGGGGCAACGCCTCGGCGGCTAAGAGGTCGCTGTTTCTGGCCGGTTCACTGATAAGGGAAGAATAGATTAATAGACTCTGTTGCAGTTGTAACCGTCCACAATCTGCCATTGGAAAAACATTTTCAGTGCTATTAATTTTCTTCAAGCTCTTACATTGCTAATCCTTCATTTAATGATTTTTATAAAAAGAAAATGATTGAAAGATAAATACATTTGTAGAGTAGGACAGTGATACTTATTTATAGAAATTACATAATTTTTAAAATAAAATTAGGTGCGATTGACAATTAACAATTATCTACTAATCGTGTGTGTGTGTGTGATTTTTCTTTTCCTACACTAGTTACAAGAACTAAGATATTTGTAAATAATGTATTTTTCAAAAATTTCCTTTAGTGAAAATCCTCATAATACGGTTATTTAAGGTAATTTTTTTATACTGTATAAATTTTTAACTTCCTGCAATAATTTTACGTAATGAAAATTCTTAGTGTAAAGCTATTTTTAATATTGATTCAAAGAAATGGAGACTCTATTGAGAATCCGAAACTTGCAGGTCAAATGACAGTTAAAAATTTTGCTATCTAAATTTGTAGCATCCATTCAAAACAAAATTGATATAACAGTGATAGTTTTGTTTGTGAAGCTATTTCTCTACTGTTGAAATCTTGTTCTAAATTATGTATGAAATTTCATTGGTACAATAAGAAAATTTGATTGCAGATTTATTTAAAAAAAAGCGCACATGATATAAAATAACAACATATCAACGGTGGAACTTAAGAGTGATTTGAAAAATAGTTTGATTCTGTGCTAAAATATATAAAATGTAACACAATTTTCTTGATTAAATCTATTCGAAAGGTAAATCTATGGGTTTTTATAAAATTATGTGTAATTCAGAGTAAGCTCCATTCAATTGCAAAGCTCATATTTATGCTGTTAAAATAAAATTCAGTGATCAGTAAAGTACCATAGTGTAACTATTTTTAGATACAAATCAACAATTTAAAATTGAAATGATATAGAGAAAATTGGTAAAAATATATTATTGGATATCCCTTGTGAAAATCGGCAAATTTATTTTCTACAAACGTTTTTTTCGCGTGTGTTTTAAAAAATAAAATAGTGCCAAAACAGTTTGCAGTGATACAGAATTAAAATAATGTCACAAATTTTATAAATAAATGTTAATTACAATATTTAACATTACCCAACAAAAAATGAATGAATCCATTAGACTGCAATTCTACCACTATCAAAATCAGAAATTTACTTGTAACCATTAATTCTAACCATGAAATTTACTCGTAACTTGTATGTTTCATAAGGAATAGCAGCAATGTTTCCTCCTGTCAACAATATTCAAACAAAATTTGTTTGGATGGAATTTTTCCTCAAATGGAAATTTGTGCATGAGAAAACTGATAGATATATTTTCAGCTTACACACGTTGCTTATCTCGTTACGACTGTCTTAAAAATCTGCTGTACTTTCATATCCCATCTTTTTTTATTAAAAATTATTTATTGCAAGCACTTGTTTATTAAAATATTTTTAAATGTAATTATTGCTATATTTTTAGATTTTATATTTATAAATCAGTGAATTAAAAAAAATTAGAGTTTTGATTTCATGCAATGAAAATGTTAAAAGGAAATTTAACTTTTAAGAAATCATCCATAACTTTGATAAAATTAAGTATGCATATATAAACTAATCATCTTACACATTGACACCTTTAAGAAAATAAAAAATCAAAATAATAATTTATATCTGTTAACGGAAAATGATAAAAATTTATGATAATCTCTCAATTGCACTGTAAAAACTATCTTAAAAGTACATTGACATAAGCGTCAACAAACATGAATAATGTTAGAAATTTATAAATATTTTTGTATTTGCCTTAAAATATTTCAGATAGATCTGAAATATTCAGATTTTGGGCAAAAATGGCTCAGTTTAGACGCATTTTACGTGAGAAAATTTCAAATGATTTTGCAACTTGGCAAACTTTTGGCGAAATACTTGGCTACAAATAGGTAATTCCAAAATAGAAAAATCCATTAAAAGCTTCAGGACCAATATTAATCGAGATAGTGTAGAATCTTCCAGAAATTTGTTGAAATTCTTAGATTTTCCTGCCAAATCAGGTATAAATACTGCCTCCTGACATTGTTAGCAAACAGAAGACACTGTGAGTACAGATGGTCAGTCTTAAGCACTAGTCTTATGCTTAGAAGCTGTTGTCTGACTGAGGTATTAGAGACTTCTGTGTTTGGAAACTATTTCCTGTTGTATTAACTGAAATAGAGCTGTATGATTGTGATTTCTACAGTAGAAATTTCCTGTATTTTGTTGAATTTGTTGTACGAATAAAGGTCTTGTGATTCTTAAGAAATGGTTCTACGGATTTGCAACCAACAGAACCACGAAGAATGGTACAACGCTAATACAAAAATATATGAAATCAAGTAATAAAATAGTACGTGTTTTACTTTTAAGCTTAAATCTGTTTTAATACCGTCTCACTATGATTCTTGTTTCTTCATTCCAATTATTTTTTTTACTGAATTATTAAACAATATCTAATTTCCACATTTTTTTAGTGGTGATGCTGTCTAGATATGATATCTTGGGTTAAACTGATGTTTTAAAATAGTAAAAGAATATTCCTAATTTCTTCTCAATTTCATATATATATAAATTCTAAAACTGAAAAATTTCTTAAAAATAACTTTGTGAAGTGAGGAAAAAAATGAGAATTTTATAACTCATGAAGGCTGTCCCACATGTTGAAGGAATGTATTCATAATATGATTTGTTATTGTAGAATCTCACTGATTTTGCCATTCAGTTATGGAGTGTATTATATATATATATTTTTCTTTCAAGTATAACATTTTATTGCATACATGTGTTTCCTTTTCCAGAATAGTAGATAAGAGCTTTAATTTCCAGAAATAATTAATACCAGATTTTCATAATTAGTTCATGATTCTTTTAATTCAAGAATTTCTTAAGCCGTTGGCAATATTTGCTCCTTTAAATTTGTTTCTGGGTATGGATTTAATGCTTTTGACCTGGTCAGAACAAATTAGTTCGAATTCTTCTACTTTATTTCTTGAACTTATTTATAAAATAAAATCTTAGTGCCTGTTTCATTATCATCTAAAAATATTGTAATGATGTTTATATTGGGATCTCTCTCTCACTGTGGTCAGTTTCATACCTCGCATACTGTCGCTTGGTAAAAGTTTACTTACGGATTCCATTTGATTTTTTGGCGAACTTTTGAAGCTAAGATAAGAACCAAAATGTGAATAACAAAATGATAACCCTAAAACTATGTTAGGTAAAGCGTTGGAAATACAAGGGTTACCATCGATTAAATTGTGTTGACAATGCTCAATTTTTGCCAAATCGAGAGGTACCCCCTACATCACTAACAATTAGGCCCCTTTCTCTCTAGCCTTCAGCTCAACAAACAGCTCGTGTGGATTTGATTACATATGGACACGGATAATCGCAATTCTTAAGAATCCACTTAAATCCATAGAACCTAGTCCATTAAGCAATCGTGTTGGAAAATTACTGGAAAGCATCAACGAGTCAATACCAGTCTTTGAATATTTCTATTTTCATTTATATTTATATTCCCATATAGATTTAAAACACATCGTAATTGAACCACCATCGAATCTACTCTATAGCTAGAATTTAAAGACCATTACCTATTCAAAAATTTATAAATGCTAATTAAATAATTAGTACACAAATATCAAATTGTATTCTATGTTTTTACTTTAATTTAGTGAATTTTTTTGCGCTTGTATTTTGCAATCGGAGTTTAATTAGACTTCGATTGTAAAAAAGAAATTAACTTTAGCGATAAGCAAGCCAACAAATTTTACTTATGATTCTCAAATTATTGAAGCAAAATATTTTGATATTTTACTTAATTTTATTATTTTAATGTTATCTTATTTTATTTTGTAATTTAAATTATTTATTTAAGCGAATTTTTTTTTCAGCAATGTGATAATTTTCAAAAATTTTATATTGTGTTCGCGTTGACAAATTCCGGTTTTAATGAGACCTCGAATTCCAAAACTAACCCCTGAATGAAAAACAAACATAAAATTCCACTTCAGATTCTGAAATTCTTGAAACAAAACATTTAAACATTTTAGTTCTGTTTTATTACTTTAATGTTACATTAGTTGAATTAATTAATAAATTTTATTCGTTTCCTTTGTTTCTTCAGATTAAACGAGCTTTGCCTTTTCTGCAATGTGATCACTTTCGTCATTTTAGAAGAAATTTTATATTGTGATCGATCATTGGCAAATCTTTTAATTCAATTATTGAAGTTACTGTAACGATCAGACTTTCATATTTTAGAATAACAGTCATCCTTCCCAAGTTTTATTTTAAATCGAATTAACAACGATTATTGACTATGATTTTTGAATATCAAAAGTGATTATAAATGATGGAATTAGTTAATTAAGAATGTATTTTTAAATTAATTGTATAATATATTATTGTATAATTGTTATTTAAATTAATTGTATAATGTAAAAATAATGTATTTTTAAATTAATTGATTAAAAGCATGAAGCTAGCACATGGAGTTATGTTTTTTGTATTTTCAATTATATTAAAACTAATTGTAGAATGCCTTTCTTTAATGGTATATAAAAATCTCTAAATATATACATAATAAGTTTTGAATAACAAAAGTAGTAACTTGGATTATTCAGAGAAATTTAAATATTTTTAGTTTATATTAACATTGCATGACTTCACAAATTGATGTGTTAATTGATTGTTTTATTTAACCATAAAAATTCGCATTACTTCGAGAAAAGTTCATAAAGTTTTATTTTTGTTCTCTCAGATCATGAGGAGAATTTGAAATTTACAAATCAAATTTTAATAGATGCTGGCATCAAAAGAAGGAAATTTAAATTTTCTTATTTAGTATTTTAAGAGAATAGCTATTTTAAACACATGACAGATATGGTGAAAAAATGATTTTATATAAATTTAAAACCAAAATCACATATAGCATGTGAGGTCAAGTTTAGAGAGATACTATTTACACAATATATACATACGTGTATTCTGTAACGTTCTAAACCATAATGTACACAATATATGCATAATCTACTCAAAATATGCATAAAATAATATTTTTTTAATAAAATTTTAACTAGAAAGCCGTAATTGAGTAACAAGAAAATTAAAAGGAAACTGCTCAAAAAGTATGATGTAATAAGTATTTAATATATAGTTCATATTATAAATGAAATTAAAAATTATTGTGAGACTGTTAAATGATTTTTGATATAAAAAATATTACTGAATTATATTTTTGAAACAATTTTATTTTAATTAACCCTCAAAAATATCTTTATATAATGTTTATATAATGTAGAAAGTACACGTGGTGCAGGAGCAGGTATCCATTGTGAGCTTTTCAGTTTTTATTTACCACCGGGTCCTCTTTCCACAGCCATTGATGGTGAAATTGGAGCTATTACATTGGCTATCCAACAGCTATCGATTCGCAGTCTTTTTTTTAAAAGAGTGGTCATTTTGTGAGATTCTAAGAGTGCGCTTCAAACTCTTTTGAATAATCAAAATAGTTCCCAAAGAATTTTAGAATGTAGACCTTTGCTTAAGGCTCTGGCACACAGAATTTCTTTCCAGTGGATCCCTGCCAAATTGTGGTATTTTGGGCAATGAAAAGGCTGATTTACTGGCAAAAAAAGGAGCCTTGATAGATCAACGCATGAATCGCCCTCTTTCATTTCATTCAACTAAATTGTTTGTTAACCTGACTCTCAAGAAGACTCTTAAACAAGATATGGTTCAACGTGCGACGCACAAGAGATGGAAGATTTTGAGGGAGGAAAGAGCTGTTCCCGTTTTTCCAAGAAAGACTGCGGTTGCCCTTTTTAGAGGTCTAACTGGACATGATTGTTTGCGGGACCATCTGTATAGGATTGGAGAGGTGGATTCCCCGGACTGTGTTTTGTGTGACTCTGATCAACCAATGACCTTTGAACATTTAAATAATTGTGTGGTTCTTTCTTCGTATCAGGGCATTGTTGAAAAGTATTGGAGAGCCCGTGAACTAATGGCTTAGGCACTAATATTCGGCATTTGTAAATAATATAATGTTTTAAGCTATGTCCTTAAAAATTAGAATATTAGAAATATGCATAAAATTTATAAAATATATATGAAAAAAGCAGCTTTAGACTTGCACAGGATAGTATTTAAATATTATTCTGTGCAAGTTTATATCATCCTGCCCTGTGCTATTTTTTACAGGATTATGCACATATAAAGAATCATTGTTCTTAAAACTATTATTCAATTTGCGAAAGAATATTAGAGTATGATATTTCTCAATCAATTTACATTTATGAACAAAAAAACTATGGGCACTAACAAAAGGTCTGTGGTAAAATATAGGAAACCAACTCCATTAAAATATTATGTAATCAATGACTTGATAAGAATGTTTACTGTTGTTGTTAAAAGATGGCACCAATACGTAAGAGTGTATTTTTATGGACGAGAACAATCTTGTTCAAAAATTCATATTGATAGTGGTTCAATAGAATGTGCCTATCTTTCATCCGTGGTGAAAGCACATTTAAGAATACCTTAATTAACTTAAGAATACCAGAAATGAAGGCAATATTTCCAAGATATATAAAAGAAAAGTGCTTTATGAGACTTTGTAGTATGTTGTTTAAAAATATTTGCTTCTACAGGAATCATAGGTAGGAAAGTTTCAAAAGCATTATAACCTATAAAAGAACAATGGAGTTTGATATTGGTTACAAATCTGCTTTTTAGTACTTCAGCAATTTAATTAAAATAATATTTTTGATGTTGGCTTAAGCAAGGCAAAAATCTTAAGATTCAAAAAAGAGTGATTACAAATATTGCAATAATCAATTAAAAACTCAACTAATTATCGAAATTTTTAAAAATTTAAATCGTCTTTACCGATTTAAACTAATTATAAAGTGGATGTGCTTGGTCATGTCTTTTTCATTTTGCTTTTCTGCTGTTCTATTGTCATGTGTTAATAGCTTGAATTAATGGAAAATGGCTTCATAAACCGATTCTTTGCTTCTTATATAGAAATCATTTTATTAGCAAAATAAATTTCAACAATATTCTCAGACATTCTACGGTGAACTTGACTTTGGCTCTCAAAGAATGTGATTAGAAGGCAGGCAGCAAATTCTTCGACAAGTCGGATTTAGAAAGCCGTTTCAATATAATGTGACATGGATAAAATGTTATCTGACATCAGGGATATTTTAAACTAATGAGAATCATAATAAAGTGGCGTACTCAGGATCTTAACTGTGACGGAAGAAGCAACCCCTTTATTGTTAATAAAGGGAAAAGAGGTTGTATATTTGAAGTACAACAATTACTTTTTGCAACAACTGCTTAATTATGCCTCGTAGAAGACATCAAGCGATTTTCGATTCGACGAAGAAGAATAGTAGTTTTTAGTAACAGTGGATTAGCCTTTAGAGAAATTGAGGAACATATTGAATGAATTTAGGCAACTATGATGTGGATCAGTAATCTTTGGAATAATAACTGATTTTGACATTATCCATACTTAATGATAAGCTGTAGTTTCCTCATTTTGAACTTTATATAGATTTATCTGACGAAGGAGTTTTGTTTTGATATCTAAAGTCTTAGCGTTGCATTTTAAGTGTATAGTTATGTGTATGCATCAGAAAACTAAATTAAGACTTGCGCAGAAATTTTTTTAAAATGTTTACTTTTGGAGAATAATATGAAATAAAATAATCAATGTTCTTAATATTCATCATAGAAAAAATTTAAGGAATAATGTTGCTCAATCAACTGACTAAAACATTGCAGTTTCTCACAGGATTAAACAAGAATGAAATCAAGATTGGCACTCATTCATCAGGAATTAGTGTTTTAAACAGCTGATATAAATTTATGGAACCAACTGGAATGGTATTAAATAAATCCTTCAGCATGATCTGATGTTAAGACATCGTCATTTAGTTTAAAAGTTTTAAATTCCGCATAGGTATTTGTTAAATAATGTTAAATGGAAGTTGAAAATTTGTTATGAACAATCATGTCTTTTGAAAGTTTATCAGAAATTACCTATATTTCTTTTAAGTCATCTAAAATCGATACAATACCGATGAAAAGAAATCCAAGAATGCATTACATTTATAATAATAGAAAACATAATTATCTTTAGTTATTTTGGCATCATTAATGCGATCCACTCTAGCATTTTCTTTCTATTTACTTATTGCAAGTTATTATTTTTAAAATTAAATATGAAAACATGTACTTTAACAAACTCAACTTATTTAATGATAATATATATGATTTCACAAACATGAAAAACAAATTCATGAATCCAAAATAAGTGAAGTTAATTTTTTCTGTGAAAATGAGAAAAGACGAACAACGATAAAATACTAATTTAGCTGCATTACCACTCAAAACCAAAAGAAGGGATTTTTATTTGAAAGGGGTAAAGTTTCATAAAGGGATATTTTTTCCTTAAAAATAGGAACGAGATCTACCAGAGAAGCGTATCAATTCTTACAAAGTGACTAACAGTGAAAGAGTAGGAGACAGTGGGGAAGAAGTGGGAACTATCCAATATGGGCAAAAACTGACAAAACTTCCGTTTTTCCCTTCCAATTCCCAGATCGATTCACATGAGATTGATAGTGTTTTTCTTATCGCAGAGGAAAGAACGAAATAACCAAAAAAAGAATACTATCGAGATAAAAAGAAATTTGAGTGGCGCCATCTGTCGAGTGGATGAAGCATTATATATTGATTTCTTCCCTAAAACACATTGTATAAGTTCTGGAGATAAGCCATACAGTAAGAATATCTGAAATTGTTGCTACTTCGGCTGCCTGTGCCTTCGGGGCTTAGGTGAATTGGCAGAAAAGAGCCGTTGAGAGCACAGAAATATAATTTTTATCATTTACGATATTTTTGTTTGCTAATAAATTAAATTTATTCATCTTTCTTCAATTACATTTATCAACTCAATTCAAAATAGACAGGAATGCTTCCAAAAGTAAATTAACCCATTTTTTGTGACGTACTTTACTAGAAAATATAATTATTTACTGTAAATGTGGAGAGGAATTAAATTCTTAATTGGAAATTTAAATGATTTGTAAATGCTGTTATGCATCATAAAGTCAAAATATCACATTCTTGGCTAGTTTCTTTCCAATAATCCGAGCAACTTCTTGGAAATAGGTTTTTCAAAGGGGAGAACAGTTTTAAATTAAAGACAAATTACTCAAAAAGAGTCTTTAAAATGATACCCGAAATATCACTTATATTAAATAAAAAGTCCAAGGATTCATTTGATTTGAATTTTTATTATATATTCAGCTTTCTTTTTTGCTGTCGATAGAATTTTACACTTATACGATACATGCTTAAATGTATAAATCAAAACTATGATAAAAATTTTAAATGCTGGGTAAAAAAGAATAAAGATTAATCAAGTTTGAAAACATGTTCTTAATCTCAGAAAAAAGTTTTTATTTTTTTTTATTTTTTTCATTTTTTTTTATTAATGTCTCATTTAAATTTGACCCTCATTTCTTTTCTCAAGTTGCATTTTCTTTATTGAAAGTTATTAACATTAAAAATTAAAAACTGATCATTTTGTTTCTTAGATACTAACTCAGGAAATTCTAAACACTGAAAATTTTGAAACTCTCTAAGAGTTTATAATTTGAGAAGTCAAAATTTCCCGATGATAAAAAAATAAACTACTATTTAAGAATATAATAACTTAAGTTAAGTTTCAGAAATGAACTTGTTCCAAAGATAATTGAAATCAACTTGGCAACTGAAAGGTTAGAATTGTGATCTTCAGCTAAAAATTCATGTGTTCGATTTTCAACTTGAGTGTATGGCTGAAAAATTTAAAGTCTCCAAAAAGATATAATACCTTGAATAACTGATCCGGATAACCCAAGACACATAAACCAACATTAAATATGCACTTCAAAATTTGCGTCATAATCATGCAACATAAACTGAACAATTCGGAAGCTTTTACTTGTCTAGAGAATTTAGCCTTATATGTTTTTACTTATCATTCCAAAACACTTTTTGTCATTTAGATGATTTTCTGTTTTTTTATTATAAAATCCTTTGAAATGTTTGCATTAACAGCTGCTGATGTTCATACACAGAATTTTACTTTTAAGTTTAAAGGGGTAATTAAAAATGTCATAAGTAAATATCTTATTTTTCACATTTATTTCATTTATCAAGGCTTTATATATATATATATATTATATAATTATATATATATATATATTATATATATATATATATATATATATATATATATATATATATATATATATATATATATATATATATATATATATATAGTAACAGTGAAATATATGAATGCAGATATTTAGATATTTCATAATAATACTTCCACAGTAGTTTAATAAATATAAAATTAAAAAACGTGTTTATTAAAGAATCTCTTTTATACATATAATTTATTAATAAAACTCTGTTATTATTTACAGCATGGAAACTAGATTTATTTTCAGTGGACCTAGTAATATGCATAACCAAATTAAACATCCAAAATATCGTTTAGCGATGAAGCCGTTCAAAACAATAATAAATGAAACAAGTGTTTGGGTTAAAAAAAACAAATATTTTTAAATAATAAAACAATTTTGTTTTACTAACATTTTTTGAAATTTGAATTTGATCGATTTCATAATGATAGGCAAATATGTTTTAAAGTTAAGTACTTGGTATTTTAAACATTATAAATAAATAAAGTTTCTAAATTAAAAATGATCCATTCGGTCCAAATTGTAAATTAATTCATTCGAACAAACTAAATCATGTATAATCGGTTTCTTTCATACTGATAAACAACTATCCAAACGAACAAAAAGGAATACTACGGTCTTCAACAGATGAGGTTTCAAGTTCAATCATAATTGCAGTCGATTAGGGTAAATAAATTTTGCTTTTCTGCTTTATATTTTTAAGCCTCCTAGATTTTGTATTTAGGATATTTTTTCCTTAACTATTCGTTTTTAAAACCAACTGTGCATGAAAAGTCTTTATAAGAAAAGTTTATTAGCCTTGTTTATATGTAAAAAAGCTTAGCTGTAAATTGTTAAAATTCCTGCTACACGATATCAATACTGCCCAGCCAGTTTCACTTTATCCTGTATTTCACAAAATGAGAAGATCAAAAATTCAATTCTAGTCATTGTTGAACGAAGATAACTGAATGTTGGATTTCTTTCTGTTTACAAGTAAGTGTTTGGTATTTTTATTTTTAATTTTGAGTGGCATGTCTGCTGTCTTGAAATATAATGCGTTTATATTTTAAAAACATTCTCATAACGGGTTTTTTCACATGTTGAGCTGAAACTAGTAAAATATCCCCCTATTGGCGATTATTGCGACTTTTTTTCGTCGCCAAATTAAGTGCATGTTTTTTAACACAACAATTTTCCCTAAGTTCTAAAAATTACATTTTTATAAAATTTTAAATCACATAATAGTATACAAATCTAAAAAGAGTATTACTAAGAAAATGAATAAGCACTTTGTTTGTTGGGTTTGCCTTCGCTTCAAACAACCGGTAAAAGAGATAAGTAAATAACAATAACTTACTTGATATGAAGTCAAGCTCACATGTCGAATGTGCTCAGTGATATTGAGGAAATATATATAAGAAAAATATAATAATAAATTAACAAAAATATATAAATAAGATAATAATAAATAAACAAAAAGAAATTGGAGAAAAGAACGTTGAAAATACAAAAGAAAAATATAATAATTAATTAAATATATATATATATATATATAATAAACAAAATTAAAAAATGTAAATAAACAAAAAGAAATTAGAAAAAAGAACAGTAACGATGTTTGGATGTTGGCAACAACCAAACACAACAACGAGCGTAGAACAAAAACTTCGAATTGAAAGTAAAAAAAAAAATTTTAAATGCTGTTGCCACTATAAAGAACTATATATATGACGTAAAAATGATGTAAAACACGAGCAAAATCGAATATAGCAACAAAACAAATCTGAAAAATAACAAAAACTCAAATTAGCAACATGATAATCAAAAAAAGGATGCTTGATTTAGCGAGAAATCACTTGGGGGGATATCATACTTGCATCGTTGAGCTATATATCACACAATGTAATGATTGACATGGAAAGACGATGCATATTCAGTTGGTTGTTCCAGTGATGAAATTTTAATACTAATACTTAAATAATTACATGGGTCTCGATTTTCATGGTTACTGAAACCAGAATCATTAACTATATTTAAGAATAATACTTTAATACTTAAATAGGTACAAAAATAAGAAAAATAAGCAAATCAGTAATTTGTCATGTTTCATTTTCAATTGAAATGAAAAGTTAGAATCTGTTATAGTGTTTGACGCTAGTATATAATGCATCTTATTCTGTAGGTTCATTTTATCTTACAAATATTACACTTTTTAACCTTAAAGTGGTAGTTTCTTTCGTTTCAATTGAGATCATGGCTACATAACTTTACAACAACTCTCATTGGTTTAAAATATCCATGATGTCCAATGACGTTTCATCTATGTCACACACATAATTAAGGCTGGGTAAAATCCTACGAGAGCCCACATATTTGGCTACAAACTGAAGAAAAGCGTCAAAGCAGAACATAATTCCAGAAATAGTTTGGTTTACTATATCAAGTGTACCGAGGTAGAGTTGTTAAGATTTGCGCAGAATACTATTATTGCCAACCAAAATCATTTGCGACAAGGATGTGGGCTCTGCTAGGATCCAAGCTCAATTCGGACATCATATGTAGACAGTATCGTAAATCCGACTTGCCGACGAATTTGCTGCCCATTTTCAAATCGCAATCTTCCAGCGGCAGCAAACAAGACGAAGTTCCTCATCGGACATCAAAAAAATATTGTAGAATTTTATTTTGTTAATAAAATGATTTCTTATATAAGGACCGAAGTATCGGATTGAAAAGTTGTCTTCCATTAATTCAAGTCATTAATACGTTGACAATAGAACAGAAAAAGCAAAATGAAAAATGCAATACAAAACATCTACTTAATAATAACTAGATTTTTTGCATCAAGTTATTATTAACTAGATGCTTTATTACTATCTAGTAAGGACAATTTAAATTTTAAAAAATTTCAATAATAGAATTCTAAATTAATAATTGCAGTATTCTTAAACAATCTCTTTCGAATCTTTAGACTAATGCCTTGCTTACACCAACATTAAAGTTTTTAATAATTTAGATGGTTTGGTCACTAAATTGCAGCATTTGGTGTTAGCTCATACTTTTTCATATCTTTGTCTAATATTAATCATCATGTAACTTTCCATTACCATACTAGAAAACCGCTCATTCCACTTCTTTAACACAATATAAATATGCAAACTGTAATTAAAAAAAGCTAAAATGACCGATTATTTTATAATATAAAATTAACAATGCTTTTAGAATAATCAAAAGTTTGATAGTTAGCTCAAAAAAGAGGGTAAATGAATAATAATTAATAAATATTTTGGATACATATTCACATATACATTTCAAATTTTAACTTAAACACTTTGGAAAACATAAGAAATATTATGAAGTATTACACAGTTAAAATATTATGAAATAACTTTATGTGATTAAAATAAACTATCTTATTCGATTTTCCTAAAAAAAAAAAAAAATATTTTTCCTATAAATGCAATTTTGCAAGTAATATTATCAAATAAAGAATTTAACTTTTCATATGTAAAAGGAATATGCTTAGTTTAATGAGAAATCGACCTTAGAATTATAATATACTTTGACACATTAACTAAATAATTTTGTCAAAGCTAAAATTTAAACTACTCTTATAGTCTAGGTATTATTCTGTATCAATTGTTTACTGTAACAGTTTAGTTTCGCTGCTATATAAAATGCAAATCACAGAATTTCCAAGCCATTCAATAGGGAAATAGAGTCTGGTCTCCTGCACTTCGTTTCCATTTATTCGCCTGGCCTTCGCCAAGTTAAGCTGTTTTACGCCATTTCAATAAGTGGGGACAAGCCATTTCATTTTGGAAGATAACGACGTCGCCTTAATTTGCATTCACTAATAGTTGCACACGTGAATAATTTAGGCACCAAAGGTAATATGTGCTCACTGGCTATTGCTGTAAATTAAGTGGTAGAGGAAGAGCTTATGGAATTGCGTTTTTTGCCAAATAATGCATAAGTGATGAAACAGAGACTGGTGTCAAAACATTTGGCGAGATATTTTTGTGGTTTCCACCCTATTCGATGAAAAATGCATGAAACATTTTAATTAAAATGCCTAATGGATATTTTACAGGCAATAAGTTATGAAGGATATTGAAAAAGTTAGAAAATGTTACTTTGATAGTAAATTATTGGGAAATGAAATTCTCTCGAATATTTAAATATCTGTTTTTGTTATTTTATTGTTATTAATCACAAAATAAATTATTATTCTTGAGAATAAAAATAAAATCTCTTCTAAAAATTATTGAAAAAATTAAAGTACTATTATTCTTAGAAAAATACTTTAATTTTAATCCATTAATTCATTTAAAAATTTCTTTATGTTATAAGTAAATGCACTAAACTATATTGTCATACTTATGCATGATAAATATAATTTCGAAAAAGGAAATCTAAATCGTCTGTCTTTTCCTTGTTCATCGAATAATGAGGATATTAAATAAATTAGTTATTACATATTAATTTCTTTAATCAAAAAATATTTGCAAATTTAAAAAATTGCATAGTCAATTATAATCTATTATTAAATAATATAGACTATTAAATAATAATACTTTACTGTAACTATAGTATATTTGAATTTATTAATAATATATTTAAAAAAATATTTGTTTTTTCTTACAACGTTTTGTATTAGTAAATAATTAACAAAATAAATTTTAAATCAGTAAATTATCAGTAAATATATTTTAAGGATTGTTATTGAAGTATATTATCATATGAATTTTATATAAATTTGAAACATTACAGAAATTAAACCAAATACTATGGACAAATTTTACTTTCTAAGTTTATTAACATTATCTAACAGAGATTACGCATATAACTCCTGAAAAAAATCTTAAGAATATTATGACTATGCCACATTTCATTAAAATAAGTCTTCATCATCGCAATAATGACATTTAACAATTTTTCATTTCTTTCAGCAATTTATAAGTATATTTCAAGCATTTTACATTGCTCAAATAAATATTAATTGCAGAATTGCAGAGAGAACTGTTATTTATGCATAGTTCATAAAAGTGCAAAGTTCATTTCGATAAAAAATTGAAAAATCATCTTTGCTTAAGAATAAATATCGATTGAAATAACATATTTCTTAATTATTTAGTGTTTCATCACGAATACAAATCACCTATTTTTATAAAGTAATGATATAAAATAAAGAATTACAAATAAAAAAATTGTAGTGTTATATGCAATATAAAGCAATTGCTAAACTTATTTCATTTTTTTATTTGAAAACAGCCTTTTCTTTTTTCATTCTTTTAATATAAATTTCCTATTACCTATGTACTTTAAATTATAATATTGAATCAATGTTAAAAAGTGAAATTGTCATTTAACAATAACATCACCAAAATTGACAAAAATAGCTTTTGTCTTAAATAATTTTATTAGTTCACATAAAATGGAATTAAACTGTAATTATTCAAAGTAAAGAGACCTAAAATATAGAAGAGTCTGGTAATGCTAAAAATTGAATTTTCTATTGTAAAACATACATTTTTGTAGCATAAAAAGAACATTTTATTTTCATTAATTGAGTACTTTTACTTGTATTACATGTGTTATATATATATATATATATATATATATATATATATATATATATATATATATATATATATATATATATATATATATATATATTCTCAATTGCAGTAAATTTTCGCATTAACAATAAAAAATTCTTTTTAAAGTAAAATAATAAATGAAATTTTTTAAATAATTTGTGTCTGAATCTATCACTTTATATAATTGATTCCTTAAAATATTCTTTACGAAAACGTTGATAGGTTACAAAATGCAATTATACACAAATTATTGTTATCGTATTATAACAAAATAATTCTGACTTAATTTCACATTACAAAAAAATAAGAAATAGTTTATTTAATTTTACCATTACAAAATACTGGACAATAAAATTAACTAAACTAGTTAATACAGAGCTTTCTACTTCATTTTTGTTTTGTGAGATAAAAGATACTTAGTATTTAATAAAAATATACTAAATATGTACAATAGAACTGCAATTATCCTAACTCCTGCTATCTGAATCGCTGGTTATCTGAATCAACTTCAGATTTTTTTTAAAAAAAATTAATTATACTGAAGAAGAGAAAGAAAAAGTCCAAGAAAAAAATGTAATAAAAGGGAGAAGATAGGAATTAATGAGAGACTTAAAGCTTAATACTTTTTTTTCTTTCAAAATTTATGGATTTTCAGAAGTCATTGCTGTAGTGTAAATATTTTTCAACAAATGTGTAAATATTTTTCTCATGTTTTAAATTTACAGTATGAATACTCTGAACTTAAATTTTCAAGAATACAATTAAAATTATTGTAAAAACAAATACAAACACCAGAAAATTAAGTAAAATATACCAATTAATAGAAACTGAATTATTGCTTCAGGGTAAAAATAATTAGGATAATAGTAGAAATTAAAATATTTATTGTTAATATGAAATATTCCGTAGCATGTTGGTCTGTGACTACACCTTTATGTAAACTTCTTGAGTAATAAATTCTTATGATATAATAGAGAAAAAAATGAAAGTATTTTCTCTACGAAGATATATTAATCACAAACTATGTATCGTTATCATAATAAATTGAAAATACAAAAGTTTTATAATTTAATTTCATACTTATAGCAATTAAAAATTTGATTTCATATATACACATACATTGATAAATACATTTTATAATATTTTTGTTTTGTTCTTTATTTATTACTATCACCTACAAATATTTAACACACAAACCAGAAAATTTTTTTCTTTACTAAAATACACACGTATACATTTTTATTATAATAACTCTACATTAATTAAATGAAGTTCTTGCTTTGATAGTAAAAGAGAATATATAATTTTTAATAGAAGTGAATATCGGTAATTTCGGAAGTTGATCATTTATACTAGCTCAAAGGGACTGTTGAAAAAATACGTAAATGCTTAAGTTTAATTTGTCATCAAAAATTACTTCTGAGTTAAAAATATTTCTAATTAAAATTGCTAATCAACTATAAAAGTATCTGAGAACATTTAAGATTGATCATTTTTATACTAATGCTTTTGTAGTTGAATTTCAATTGAACTAATTTTCTTTTAGAAATGTATTCTGATGCAAAAATGAAAGTAACGAACTTAATTTTTCACAAAATCTAGTACTAATTCAATAGTTAAAAAGAAGAGACTATGACGGCCTTGTACGGCAACTTTAGACTAGGCAGAAGAACTACTGTATTCACTGAAGGTGACGTGGGGTATGTTAAATTGGTTATCACCATGTCTTTATAGTGAAAAAACAGTTCTTGGGGTGACATAAAGGTAAAGTATCGTATTTTTTCCTCTTGGGCTCTACTTTTAATTTACGTACTCACACGTAAATAGATAAATTCAAACAAATGATTTATATTCAGCATAGAAATTTTTCTTTCCCGATCAGAAATTCAATTACGATACTGATACAATTTGCGAGACAGATTCTGAAATGATGAACATAAAAAATATTGACTACGTTTATTGAGGGGAATTCATAATTTCATAATTAATTTAAGTAAAGTATTTCTAAAACTTTTAAACCTAAACTGATAGTTTCCTTCGTTTATTTAAAAGTGATTAATAATGGAATTTAATTAATAATGTTGTTGATAAAAAAATCTCATTTATCTGTTTTAAAAACCTCTTTTATCCAAGATATATGAAAATAAATAATTTTGTTTAAATAACTTGAAAATGGTTGTTGATAAAATAAAAAATACTGTTGATGAGATTGACCAAAGTAATAATTCAGTCAAGAGATCTTTCAAGAGCTAAACATAATAGGTGATTGCTTACAACATTCAAAAGAAATATGATTACAGCGAAAATAGATGTAATTTATTCTTTCAAAATAAAAGATATCAAAGAATGATTTTCATTTACTTCCTCTTAGATTTAAAGACGTTTGAAATTGACAAGAACTCAATAAAACTATCTCATAATAAAGTAACTTTAATAATATAGTTCTCTTAAAGTAAGATAGACTAAAATATATATATATTGGATAAAACTGGTAGAAGTCACGTAAATGTGCGTTAAAATATATAGGCTATGTGTAGTTTTTAATTTGAAGAAAATGGTTTACTATTTTTGGCTGTGTTCAGTACTTAGGAAAGTCTCTGCCTACACAATCTCAATGTTTGCAGATTTTCTTTTGCCTGATCTTGCTGAATCTTCTTAGTTTTGACCAAAGAAATCAAAACAGAGAAGACTTCAATGTTTTAAATTTAAATTCTAAAGTTTCTAAGAATAGTAAAACACATAACTATACTGATTGTGCAGTTGGTAAGAAAAAATATATGGCAGATCAAGTACTGGTTATTTGATTCTAAATTATACGGTAACTTAGTGAGACTAACCAATTTATGCTATTCAACTGTTCGTAACATTTTCACGTTACTATTTGATACTCATTTAGCAAAACTTGCATAATTAATGTTAATCTCTAAAACAATAATTAATTTTCTAAGGAGTACTTCGCAATTCAAATCTACATTGTAAATAAAAATTGCTTAAGCGAATGACAGTTAACATTTAAATTTCAGAGAAAAACATTACTAAAAATACGATTTTATCAAGCATTTTTTTTCATATGAATTGAAATTTTTGTAATTGTATTTAATGTGAAATGATTAGTTGAATAAAATATAGTTTTAAAAAATTAAATGTTAAAAAAATTATTAAAGTGACATTGGAAATGACTCATCTTTTTTAATAAGCTGGGTTAATAAAGCAGTCATTTAACACAAATTCTTAAAAACAGCAACAAAATTATAACAATTGTTCAATTAAAATTAATTTAACAAAATAAATATTCAAACTAGCTTGTCAGACATTGAATAAAAAATTTTAATGTTTTTCCGTAACAATATTGAAATGCTATTTAGAAAAAATATGTTACTTAGTAAAACTGACAATAATATATACAGCTACTTTATGGAATATGTAATAATTATAAACAGTTGCTTTGATAGAGAAAATCACTTACGTTAGCTCTCATGTTGAATTAATATTTCATTTTGAAAGAAGTAATCAATTCGCATGGATTTAAAATTAAATAATTCTAATATATGTCCACACACTTTGAATGCGATTGGTATTTAAAGTGAATGGTCACATAATGGTAAATGGTCACTTTGAAAAAGTAAATTTAATCCAAAATTAACAATTATTTAATAAATTTACAATGCAAAAACTAATAGAGTTTATAATTTTTCTTAAAAATATCAGTAGGAAGGATTTTGTTGTAGATAAAACGTACAGAAAAGAACTGAATAAAATTTAATGATTTATATTCCCTTACAAAGACAGAAAGGTTAGTAATTATAACATATATATATATATATATATATATATATATATATATATATATATATATATATATATATATATATATATATATATATATATATATATATATATATATATATATATATAATACAAATCTGCTGTAATATAAGTCTTACAAAGTCCGATAAATTTGTATGTCAAAAGAGTAATTCGCACAATAAATGGATTTGTTAAATTGAAGCAACTTTCGTAAGGCTCAAAATTTATCACATGAAACTACTCAAAAATTGACCAAAATGCACGAACTATGAAATTTTTTATTTTAAATTATATTTTATTTGGTTTTATGTTTATGTTGTTTTATGTTTATAAATTATGTTTTTTATTCTTTTACAGTCACTTAAATATCTTTTATATAAGTGACTGTAAAAGAATAAAACCTTCAAACAACTCCCATATGTCATTTAA
This sequence comes from Latrodectus elegans, assembly GCA_030067965.1. Taxonomy (NCBI): domain Eukaryota; kingdom Metazoa; phylum Arthropoda; class Arachnida; order Araneae; family Theridiidae; genus Latrodectus; species Latrodectus elegans. The sequence goes on from CM057815.1 coordinate 61,693,184, forward strand.
TGTTCAAATAAATGTAATCTGTTAATTCCTGCATAACTAATGCACTGTATTATTGTTCCTTAAGAAAGAAATTGAATGAATTTTTTCCATTAATCTAAAAAGATAACAAAAAGCAGAAAAATCGGATATATACGCCCAATTAGTTTCATAGTTCTATATTTTATTTACAAAGCTTTATAAATGAAAGAATTAGAATCGAATATTAAGAATATGAAACGAAGTACATCCGATACCTTTATTAAGAAAACAAATCATTCTTTTCTTGGAACACTTTCTCCCCTTAGGAAATATGGTTCAACAGTTTTAGTTTTTGTACTACCACACATGAGAAAGAAAAATATGCAACAACAAAACTAGTAGCAAAACAGTAGTGAGAAAGAGAGAAAAGAAGTGAAGTAAGTAGTTTCATCTGAAAAAAGCGCTGGTGTAGCAGGGACTGCACTTATTAATCTAGGAATGGCGAAAATAAAAGATAGTACCATATATAATGACATTCGCTGTCAATAAACAAGCTCTTTGCTTCTTGCAGAAGATGGACGCCAAATTGAATGGATGAAAGGGGAAATTGGCGAGGGTCGCGTGTTGCCATTGATCAGGAAAATAAGGGAACACTGTATCTACCAGATGTTTTATCTAGCTGGGTTATTTTCTGATAATGTCAAAGTTGTTACGAAAATGATTGTCATAAAATGAGATTTGTTTCTTATTGATAATTCTTTGGTTAAGTTCTGGAAATAATATGTTTTAAAAATCTATTGAAATGAAGTTAATTTTTCAGAGAGAGAGATATTTGAAAGTGTCTATACAAGCTTTATTAGTCATCTTTTTATAATTATAAAAAGTGAAAACAAAAGAAAATAAATAAAAATTTTACTAAGAATTTTAAAACAAGCTAAAAATTTAAATAAATATTTTGCAATGTGATAAAAATATTAAATGAATTTAAGCAAATGAATAATTTTTATAGTTCTAATAGTTTCTCTGATGGTGCATATTAAAATAGTTATTCAATTAAGTATTTTGTTTTGAATAGTTTTTACGAAATGTTTTCATTTTATCGAATGATACGTAAGTAAATTTAATTTCCCCAGTAATCAATTTTTAAATAACCCAATTTTAATAAAAAAAATCAATAGAATGTTCTCTATGTTCTATATTTTTACACAAGTTTAATTTTTCAAATATAATGGCGGAAATACTCGTATTTTCGTGAATGGAGCTTTCCAACTAAAAATACCAATTTATGTGGAATGTTAATTAAATCGAAATTCTTAACCCTTTGTCACAGTCATAGAGTCCTGAATTTTTAGTGCTAAATTTTCTCTCTCTTTCTCTTTCAAAAAACCAACTCAAATGCTTCTTTTTTTTAATGTATGCCCAAATCAGTATTTACTTATACTTGAAGCTCCAAGATTAAGTGCATTAACCTAAATTAGAAAAATAGTCTTTTTAATATGAGGTGTATTTTAAGTTCCTATGTATACTATAAGCATTAAGATCTAGCTTAAGCAAAAGAAAAGAATACTTCAATAAAATTTATTAATTGGAAGATAATTAAAACTAATAAAAAATAAAGAATTTAAAACCTATCAGTTTTTAATTTAAAGTAATATCAGCCGGCTGATATGTAGAGTATTTTATGAGCTTGATTTACACGAATAGAAAAGTTCATTGTGCATATATGCTTGTATGAACATATTCGTAAAAACTCATTGCAAGACAAGATTAGAATTCTGGTATTTTTCTTTCAATTCCTATTTTTTGTTGGTTATCGAATGTCTGCATTAGAATCTAAATAATGTCACTAAAGTAATTAAAATTAATTAAATAAATGGTTTCATAATAATGTTTGCTATTTCTGATAATCCAATATCTGATAATTCTTATGAAAATCTATTTCCTACATTCATCAAACTAAATACGTAATGTATTCCTCTACAATAATTATGTTTTTAAATGTTGTTAAAGTTTTCTCAAAGAACGTAATTAAAACTCTTATCCTAGTAGTGGAACAATAAAACTGGAACATATTTATAGATTTTGACGACCAAAAAATTTAATGTCGTTTAACAATGGAATTTATATAACATAGAAAGTATGCTGTTTTTTTATCGATAATTTTCAAATCAAAATTTTATATAGTATTAATATTTTTGAAATAAAAACATATATATATATATTTATATATTGCAAAAATATAGTCAACCTTATTTTATCTTTTTCTAAGAAAATATTTTTTATAATATATGTATGCTAATTTTAAGGGCGGAAAATATGTGCTAAGAATATCATTTTATGATTCATTTAATAGATCTTGTAATTTTTTTTTGTATAAAAAAATTTTAAGAAAACTTTAGGTTAGTAAATATTACTTTAAAAATCTAGTTTAATTGAGTAATTATGCGATTTCATTTTCGGAATGATTTAAACACAATCTTGTAATCAAATTATCAGAAACATGTTGTATTAGCATCAATACAAATTAATTTAAACAGTCCTATTCATTCATTACTGTTCATTGATAACCATGCATGAATAAAAAGATACCTTTATAAAAATTTTCAAATGGTAATCGTGTCCTGTGTTGTCATAAATGTTGTCTTTCTGGTTACAGAGTGAATTTGGCGTGAAGCGACCTCTACATATCATTTGAATTGTATTAAGAGAAAAATCTTCCAAGAAAAATCTGTGTGAAAAAGATATGTATGTTTTAGTCTGAGTAAAAATGGAGTTTTTAGTGATTTGAATAAGCAAAATTTTATATGGAGAAATTGAACTAGACTGGTTATATGAGTGTGTTATAAATTAAATAATCTGAGCTAACAATGAGTCACACCTCTCAGAAAATAACGAGAAATAAGAAAAAGTTTCATGAATACAGCTACATCAGTTAAAAATATAATATTTGATTCCTTATTCTACTTTTCACCTTTAGAAATTGAAATCAATGGTGTTTGTAATTTTTAATCTTCTATGTGCATGTTATATTTTACACATATTCTTATAAGGTATTCATAATTTTGAATAATTAAGAAGTCCGTTTGTTATAGTCTCTCTACCTAAGGAGCATGAAATGCAGATGTATATATGTATATAAGCCAAAATAATAATTTGGACTGTTTATTATTTAATTTTAACTGAAAAATGTTTATTTCCCATTTATTTAAAGAAAACATAGCTCATTTATAATTAATATCAAAAAATAATTTTCAGTATTATATGCATACACAATGGAGATAAATTATAAAATTTATATTTAAGCTTCTAAATATGAGACATCATCAAACAAAGAGGAAATGTTGTAGGAATTATGAAACAATTTTAATCATTTCATAAAGGAATGAGGGGAATTCCTTAATTACATTTTCCCTCTTTTGTTCTTTTACTCAAGGATAAAATGCATACAGTTCTGATCTTTAATAAGCACGCCGGAGGGCATTGCATTGGAAAACTTCATTTTATTGCAGGCTAGGGGATTTGCTGTGAAATACAATCTGAAATGAAGAGACTTTGCGAACCAATGTGTTATCGTCAGGTAATTTCCTTGTAGCTATAATGGAGGGTGCAAAGATTTCCATAAAAGGCGTTTTCCTTCTATAACCATGAAAATTCTCTGTTTAAACTCCCCTCCGGCTTCTCAAGGAACTGTTGCATTTTAAAGATAAGTAGTTTTGTAAGTTTTTTTATGCCTGGCCATAACGACAATTTAATCATAATCATCTGTACATTTTTATAGGTGCTTAAAGATTATTATAGCATGTGTATTTAGTTTATGATATTTTAAAATTATGAATGTTGTCAACAGCAGTATTGAATTGAAAATCGTGATGGCTCATTGTGAATAGAAACGTTTCTATAAAATATCCATAATGCATTATCACAGTTTGTTCCACTGCATTATCTGCATAAATTGAATTTTATCTGAATATATTTTTATTAATTTATGCCCATGATAACAATATGTATTATTTATAATGTTATCAATGAATAACAATAAAGTTTGATCTTAAAAACTTGATAAACTTATCTCATACATTAAAAAAAATATGTTTCGAAAGAAATTTTTTCAAACACTTGGTTAATAGTTTTTCTTTTAAGCCAATAAAGCCTACATAAAAAATCAACCTTTATTTCTGTTTTCAGAAATGCTCTAATTGTTATACAATAAATAAAAAAGTGTTTTTATTAGAAAATATACTATTCTAGTTTGATAAAAAAAAAAGTAAAACTTTAGTAAAAAGTTAGAATTTTAAATTGGTTTTCGTTCAATACACAATATGTTAAAATACTTAAAATATTGAAAATGGTTATAAATATAACAGCAGAAAAACAACTCTAAGCGTTAATTTTAAACAGTAAAAATATATTAACAATAATTTCAAAACAAAACTAATTTCTAATGTTACATGACGCATCTTATTAAAAATATGACATTAATAAGTGAAAGAATTTAATTAAATTTTGTTCTTAGTTATTTATTTAAAGTGCTTAAAAATAATCTATTTTTCTAGTATAAAATAAAATGTACCGTTAAAAAAAGACTCAATTTATCAAATTCAGCAATTATAAGCGATTAAAATATTCATTTAGCAAATCTATTCATGTGGCAAAGGATTTTAAAATTAGTTGCAAATGCTATCCATAGATGGCACTGAGAGTCATTAAGACTACTTTTTTTCATTACTAACAATTAATTTTTTGAAGTTCTTAAAGATATTAGAATGTACATTACCGTATTTCATCTGCAATCTTAACTAATTTCCAAAATGTACTTAAAATTTTTATATTATTATTAATATCACTCATAACATACTTCTATCAATCTATTATTGTTGTGTAATTCCATTTTGCAATGTTCTGTCTCGACCTAGCTTTGAATACTTAATATTTTTGGTGCGGTAATAGTTAAATACTTTGCCTATATCTTAACAACTTATTAAATGTGCTTATCAAATGATAGTTTGCTGACATAAATTGCAATAGAAACCTAAAACAGAAGAAAAAAAACATAAAAGACTCTTATTTTTTAACTTTATCAGATTACAATATTTTATTGGGCAACACTTGCCTACAATTTTATGATTGAATTTACTAAGTAAGTCATTCCAATCATTTTTGTAAGATTGCACAGTATTCAGTTAAAAGTTCTAAGTGTGATATTTAAATTTACTTTTATATAAGATATTTAAATTTATATGTATTAAATTTTTAAGCAGTTGAAGTAAAGAAAAATACTTTGGAAAAATAGTGCACTTATTTTTAGTTTCCTATGTGAATTTTGTCAATGTTTATAGCAAATTGCAAAAAGTAGATAAAAATGTTTGAGAAATTTGATAAGTAATTCTTTCTTTTAACTAAACCCTACTTTCAAATGCTTCAAATCTTTTATGCATGCAAAATTATAATTTAACAGTACTGAATTGAAAAAAATGTGATTCATTTATTATGATAATAATAAACGTGAAGTTCCGTAAGAAATTCAAATATGATATTTTCAAGACAGTAGTTTTAAGCAATATGTGCTGAATTATAAGCTATAAATTTAAAATATAGCAGAATTGACGATACAATGTCTATTCCTTAAACTCCATCAATAAAATATTTCTTCTATTGTTGATAATAATAGCTGCAGTAGTGGTGATTCATAAAACCATTGAAACTAAAACTTGAATTTTAATCAAATTGAAGCTCGAATTTCAAATGTTTAGAAATATATAACAGAAAATATGTAATTTAGCACTATTAGAAAATACAAATTTTATGTCACCTAAATCTTATGGAAACTTTATCAATATGTAAATTTTCAATTACAAATTTTATTGCTTTATAAAACTGTATGTACTTAAATAATAATTTCATATAACTTATTGAAATTTTTAATTAAGTTGCATTTAAATTTATGTCATAAAATATTTTCATATAAATAACTTATACAATAATCCAAGGAAAAAGAAAACTTATTTCAAATTGTAGAATATTATTATTAGTTTATTTATTTGCATAAAATTGAATAAATCTAAATATTGACGCGTAAGCTAATATATTCTATGCATTATTTTAAATAAAACATTGAACAATAAATACAAATTATGATATAATTAAATTAAAATACTACTTAATATATTGCAAAATTTCATTTATTATACAAACGAATTAATATACACTTCATTTAAGACTTTTAAAAAGCTATTTAATTATTAATCAATTATAAACTTTTAAACATAATTTCATATTATTCATGATGACAGCATTTTATTTATGCAATAATAATTATATGATAATATTTTAATGACAATACTTTGCATATTTATACAGCTATGTTGCATAATATTAGAACACAAAAATATTTTATATTTAAGTGCAGCATCCGTATGAGTAATTTCTTTTATTTTCCTTCTATTTTCCCCTTTTCCTTTCTTTTATTATTGTTTTTCCCAATACATCTCAGAAATTCCCTAGAGAATATGAAAGATGCATGGTCTTGGAAAGATCATTTCCAAGCAAACAATTTCGGAAATCCAAGGCTACAGCCCTTCGCCATTTTTGACCAACATAAATTAGTTTCTGAGTCCCGACGGATCTTGGTTTCTGCATAACATAAATAGGGAAAACTATAAATCTAGTCTTCTGTTTAGTCGATTTCCCTTTCTATCTATATGCTCGAATTTACAAAAGTTCAGCTTACAAGTTTGTTAAGAAATTGTTGTTTTTCTTTTATGATACTTCAATTTTAGTTATGGTGATAGTTAAAAAGTATGTACCAAGTGTGTCGTGAATAAAACATACTCATGAGAATTTATTAAAATTTAAAATAAAACTATTTTTTCGCTGAATAAGTAATGAACTATTTTTGTACAGTTGTTTAAAATTAAGAAATAAATATTATAGAAACATTATAATCGAGTAAATATATTTGTCTTTGAACGAAAACCATTGCCTGATAAAACATAAATCGTGCATGATGTTTTTCATTAGTTTCTTTTCGATTTAAATGGAAGAAAATGAATATTTATAAAGTAAGTATTATGCTTAAAGAAATTTAATGTAGTTTTATAAAAAGTTTTTAAAATGTACGTCGTTGAATATAAATACGGATAAGATATATTAAGTTAAAATAAATTCACATAAAATAATAATGAATAGCTGAAAATATATTACTGTGAACACTAAAATAATATGATTATGCTCTATTGCTTAATATTTTTGAAAATTATATTAATCTTCTTAGCTAATATATTAATTATAAATAAAATTTTAATTAATTTTAAGTAATATTTGTTAATTATGAGCAAATTATATTTTAAAACGCTTTATTCCAATTTTTATTCTAAATAAGAAATTTTCTTGGCATGTTTCAAACTTCTAATTACAGTCTGTTTAATTTTTGCTGAAAGTCCATTGCTTTTAATTTCATATTTTGTATGAAATATGGATAAATGTTGGCCTATATTGTAAGATTTTCAATCAAAATTTAAAAAAGTTTCCATAAGTTCCTTCTTAAGATTGAATCTTCATTCGTTGATTTGATCATTCTTTGCACAAGTTATATTCTATAGATTACAATGGCAGAAGGATTTTTGCAATTCAAAGGCAACATGAATAAATTAAATGAAATTTGAATATATTACGCATTTTTGCAAGATATGCTTAAAAATATTGAAAGTTAGACTTTACTGGTAAAGAGTACTGAGGTTGTAATTAAAATTAAATAAAATTTTGCCAAAAAAAGGTGTCTGAAGAATTATGAAATGATCTAATATAGTATTGAAATAAAGAGACAACATATAGTCAGGTTGTAAATTAACTTTACATTAAATTATACATCTAAGAGACCTTGATGTTAAATTATATTATTGAAAACACAATTAGCACTATTAAAAAAATATTTAAATACTGCTTAATTATAATAATGAGAATATTTAACACTAAAAGATATTTAGTTTCCTAATTTATTTTAGTCTTTTTCATTTAATTTCAAAACAATTCTTTAAACAACACCTGATATACTGAAAATAACTATTTAAAATCTGTTTACTCCACAACTAACTTCAACTAAAAATGCAAATGAAATTTAATATCAAATATTTTTTATGATTCTTTAGTTTAATCTTATAAAAGCGCAAAGAGCACATCCGTGTGAATTATTGCGCAAATATGTATTTTTTAAATCACTGCATCTGGTAAAAGCAAATTTTTCTGCTTCAAAAAATTAGAATAACGAATCATTTCTAAATTCTATAAAGAATTTTTAGAAAACAAATTAGGTTCTTTTATTTGAATTATGTAATATTATATACCACCAATTAAAACTTAAATCTTCTCATACATATATATATATATATAAAGAGAGAGAGAGGGGGGGCACTCCCATGTTCGCCGTTGGACATATTCAGAAGGAGAGAAGATGGACGAGGAAAGACGCGATGAAGTGAAAATGCAAATTGACTAATTTCGAATAATAACTAAAATGATGTTAGATTTTTATTTAATATTCATTTGTGTAAATATATAAACACTTTTTCTTATCTTGTCCTTAGCTTTTTCTTATTTGTGTTATAATTAAATCATTTAAACATAATGTTTATTTATATTTATTTACAATAATCCCACACACACACACATACGCACACACACACACACATACGCACACACACACACACATACGCACACACACACACACATACGCACACACACACACACACATACGCACACACACACACACACACACACAAACGCGCACACACACACACACACACACATACGCACACACACACACACACACACACACAAACGCACACACACACACACACACACACACACACACACACACACACATATATATATATATATATATATATATATATATATATATGTATGTATGTATGTATGTATGTATATATACCTACAATAAATAGAATTTAATGTGTTGATTTGGGGTATAATAAGTATTATGTAATACAGTGCTTAGAAATTTCGAATCATTAAATCTCATATCATAATTAATTAATAACAAGTTAGTTTTAGCGTACAACGCAATAAACATATATTGATTATTCTGATAATCTCAATAAGGCATTGACCAGAATAATTTGGTAAAATAACTTCTCAAAATTTTTAGGGACATTAAAGAAAACGTGAAAAAGAACTATTTGCAATAGTCAAAAAGATTTTTCCAGAGCAACCTTTGAGATAAACTTAATTTCATAGAATATTGATCTTCACAATAAATATAAATTTTAAAACTTTCATAGGTAGCATTTTGCGATGTTTTATTAATTTTGGAAAATATTTCATCGTAATTACATGTACCATGCAATATTTAAACATCAAACAATATTCCTCAGTCAATAAAAATCAAATCAACATATAATGTAACAATAAAAGAAATAGTTTAAATAAAAACAACAAATTTGTGAAATATATATCGTTCCATTCATATTTTAGAATTTGGAAACCAAACACAGTTCACTCGGCGTAAATGAATTTTATTTTAATTCAAACTAGTACATGATTGTTTGTATTTACAGAATATCAACGCTGTAAAATTCAGATATTTAGCTTTGGAAATACGAATTTTAATAATTACTTAGCATTCTCAGTTTCCAAAATTCACAAATCATTGATTTTGGTTAGTTAGCTCTAAGTAATTTTGCAGGTACTATACAGCCATGATATTTATACGATTTTAGACTAGGAACGACACAGATGGAATGAAACTGACTCTTGGTGGTAAAGCATCATGTAAACAATGATTTAAAACAATCTTATCTGATTTAAACGATCGAAGCATTCTCCCACCATGGTTGATGGAATCTCAACGATGATTCTCAAAATGGTTGAACAAGAAGGGCAGTGACATCAAGACACTGTGATTCAAACTGAAAACCAATTGTATTTTTCATTCATTGAAATTTGATGTATGATCAAATAGAAGTATCTTTGAGCACTTTAAATAAATTGGAAAATAGGTGCTTTTGAATTTCCATAATTTATTCTAAGATACAGTTTAACACAAACATATTTTTTTTAAAAAAAATTAAGCCAAGAATACCGTAAAAAGATTCAATTCTGGTACCTTAAGACATATGAATGGCATCGTTACATATTAAAAACTTGGAATGATTCTTATGAACACAAAGTAAAACAAAGCAGCATCAGAAGCCATTTTGTTTTGTTTTGAGTTTTTGACTGTTTTGACATTACCAATAAGATTCGGGATTTCAAGTATTTCCAGGTAACATAAGCCAATAAAAGTTGCTCAAGCTAGAAAGGCTTATAAAGAAAATATTGAAAATTTATTATATAAATTTGGTTGCAATGCAATAGTTTCTTCTGAAGATGATAAAATATTGAATGCTTTTTGATATAGTATATTTTTTGATGGATATAGCCTGATATTTAAGATTCAGATTCAAATCGTCGTATCCTTCTGTATTTACTCATAGAGAGTTTTCCTGTGGACTGTGGGGAAAATTCCAATGGATATCTCGCACTCACTTCCCGTATTAAGCGAATGACTCATAAAAATATTAAGGACAGTTAACATTTCAGTAATCTCAAGGAAACTGTCAAACTCACACAAATGCCTCATTTCTTTTATAATCTGCATGGCCAGATCATTTTGATATCAGCTTATGCAAAAAAGTATTTATGTTGCAGAATAATGCACTTTTTTTTATAAAAAACGTTTCTTTGTATTATTTTTAAAACATTAAATAATAATTCTCGAATCAGAAGTACGTTAAATTTGCTAAAATAATAAGGCATTAAGGTAATTATATTTTTTCATAAATTATTTATGTCACTTTAAATAAACAAATTTTCTCTTTTCACTGTTCGCTAATTCAAAGCTTACCTATGATAATTCAGAAAAAAGAACGTTTGTACATAAAAAAGGAAAGAATAAAAATATTATTTTGCCAGTATAAGACAAATTGCAATTTCTGTTTGATAGTGGATTTTTTCAGTCTTTATGGATTTAATTTTTTTTAAGTTAGAGAGATGCACATAGCCCTATAATTAAATTTATTTATTTTCTTTTGTCATGGCAAATGAATCTATGCCACCACAGTAAGACATGATTAAATAATTATTTATGATTAATATGTATCGATTTATGATTAATCGTTTGTACATATAATTATATATGAATTAGAGTACTAAAAATATCAACATTTATTTTCTAAACATACATTTATATATAACTAAAAGAATATACGAAAACTGTTTGCAGAAAATAGTATTCTTGATCGATATTTTTTTTTTAAGAAATGGTGAGAAATTTCGTAAATTAGTTCAATTTAATTAGAAATTATACAAATAAGAGTTCATTAATATTCTTATCATCGGAAAAAAGTTTCTGTCATGTCTAAAATTATTCATATTATTCCATTTATTTGAAATCATTTTCGTTTTAAAAAGAAGGCCATTTTAAAGATATAGCCTTAAAAATGCAAGGTAAATAGTTTACTGAAATATTGATAGGCCGCTTCATTCATTTGTTTATTTGATTACACCTTCTGACAAAAGTTATAAAGAAATTGTGAAATAAAGTTTCGCCACAAAATAATAATAAAATAGTTTTCAACTAAAGAACATTTATCATAAAAAATTGTAACAAATTTGTTGAAGAAATTTGATTTTAAATGGATAACTGATAAAAGATATTGAAAATAATATTTTTTATAAAAATTTGTTAAAAAAAGATTAAGAATGTCAAAGATTGATTAAAAAATTTAAATTTCTTTATATTTTCATCAATTTAACCAATATTATATAACTGGTTTGAAAAATCACATTTTTAAAATGTGAAATTCTCCAATTCATTCTCAACCCAAGCAAAAGATTCCAGGAGTCATTTGATACAGAGTTAGAGGTTTTAACACCAATGTTAACGAGAGACCATTATTTCATATATATATGCAAAGATGGCCTCTCCTTTATATGAGTAATAGCCTGCACACTTCGGATATATTTTAACAGGTTTTAATTTTGGAAACAAAAGGAATTTATTTGAACAAAAATACATTACTTTTCTTTTGAATGGATTGGTATTCAATTCTATTTTCTTTACTTTTTTTCAGTCTTCAAAGATGTTTCAAAAATATTTTTTAATAATATTTAAGAAAAATATTAGTACTGAATCTTTTATTACGTAAAATAATAGTATGATATCCATCACTATAGAGGATGTAGAAAGTTATAATTCTATATTAAAGTTTAAATTTGTGTGCCAATCATTCCTTTTTACTTTTACGAAAATTTTTAACTTCTTTTATTCAGAAACATATGAATTCAATAAAAATTGTGAGTACATTTTATACCAATCATTCTGTGAAACTTATTTTTCCTTCTCCAAACTCATCAATTTATGTTAAGAAAAAGAATTATATATATATATATATATATATATATATATATATATATTACATCCCAAATGGACTTTTGATTTTCTTTCCAACCTCCACTTCGGACATGGGTGGGTACAATGGACGTGGGAGTGAAAGGACAAGGGGAGGAGTCTGCGAGGGAGTAGCGTGTGTCCAGAGATCGAAGAACAATGTCTAGACAACAAATCCTGAAATATCTCTATTTCCTAGTCGGCCGGCATTAGAGATCTCTGAAAGGGTCGTCATCTTCTATATTTACGGGACACGGGACTACTGGTCAAGCTCTCTCTAATGCTTGAGCAATTTCTCTCCATTGCCACTGATATTGTTCCCATGCCCTGTGTTGAGAATTGGATTGAACTCTGAATATTTTATTTATTGGAGCTTTTGCTGCTCATTTCTTTGTGAGATAAATAGAGACATCCATGATAAAATAACTCTTAATATTATATATATATATATATATATATATATATATAATATTAAGAGTTATTTTATCACTATTGATATATGTTTATGATATATGTTCAACTTGATTTATATACATACATAAATATATATATATATATATATATATATATATATATATATATATATATATATATATATATATATATATATATATATATATATATATATATATATATATATATGTATATATATATATATATATATATATATATATATATATATATATGTATATATATATATATATATATATATATATATATATATATATATATATATGTATATATATATATATATATGTATGTATGTATATATATATATATATATTTATATATATATATATATATATATATATATATATGTATATATATATATGTATATATGTATATATACATATATATATATATATATATACATATATATATATATATACATATATATATATATATATATATATATATATATATACATATATATATATATAATATATTATATATATATATATATACATATATATATATATGTATATATATATATATATATACATATATATATATATATATATATATATATATATATATATATATATATATATATATATATATATATATATGTATATAAATATATGTATATATATATATATATATATATATATATATATATATATATATATATATATATATGTATATATATATATATATATATATGTATATATATATATATGTGTATATATATATATGTATATATATATATATATATATGTATATATATATATATATATATATATATATATATATATATATATATATATATATATATATATATATATATATATATATATATATATATATATATATAAAAAGCTAATATATGTATATTAGCTTTTGCGGCTTAGATAATTTATATTACAGTTTTGTTAATTCGATTAAAGTTCATGCTAGTTTTTTTAGCAAGAATCCAAAATATTTTAAACTTAAGAAATATTAAGTACTACAGTTGACAAAACAAACATCATATAATGTGCGCCTATGTTAATAATTTATTTAAAAATATTTTACATCTCAAATAAATTATTTCAAAGTAAATTTACTTATTCTATTTAATACAAATAATAGATTCTACTCTTTATTTAAAATTCAAATATAAATTTTCGAAAAAATCAGGAAAGGATATTAGTTTGGTACATTTTTTGTCCATTTCTTCAAATAAAATAATTTATGGTATAAAAAATATATGTCGGTTATTTTTCGGCATTATTTCAAAGGATATTTTGTTTTTTACTATATCAATAGGAAATTATATAATTTGATATCGTTTATTTGCTTATGAGAAAAATAATATTATTTGTTATAAAAATGTACTCTTAATTTTTTTTTTATAAAAACATTAGTTTTTCTTCGTTTATTAGGTTTTAGAAAGAAACTACATCCTAACGTTATTAAATAAATCTAACGGAAAATTACGCAGGAATTTAAAAATGTTTATAAAATAAGGTTTTATGAAATTTATCATAGAAATTATACGTTTATCTTAAATTATAAAATTATTTTACAATCCGTATCAAATAATTTTGCATTAATTAGGGCTTAAAATTGTAATATTTAGTAATTTTGTTGACATAATGAGTAATGAATCGTGACTTGAAATATTTCGTATGACCTTAATTTTTTTCATTTACATTTGCTTAAATTTTCTATAATTCCTAATACGTTTTGAATAATAACACATTATTAGTTTTAATTCTGATATCTCGCCAAATTATCGATAACTGGCTGAAAATGATATATTAAATTATGTTAGTTACAAACGTTTAGTTAATGTTACAAAAGTTTAGTAAATAATGTTTAGCTACAAATGTAAATATTTTAATGGTTTATAGAGTTGGCTTATTTCTTAATGCAGATGATCACAGGAAAAAATTTTTTAAAAGAAAAATATTTTCTTAAACTGCAATTCATTACTGTGACATAATATATAATTAAATGTTTATATAGTATATATGATAATAATAATACAATATATCGTTAAGCTTTATAATAAAAACAAATGTAGACGTTTCGATCAATTCCTTTTTTATTACATATTATAATGTTACATTAATAATTAATATCTGTTAAATTTTCAGAAATCTGTTGCTATCATATTTAAATATACCATTTTTCTGGACTTTTGAATGTATATGAACTGGCGGTTTTGAATGTATATGAATATTACAGATGAGAATGGCTGATATAATCATTTCCTTGAACCCATGAGTTCAAACAAAAAATAATCAAAATAAAATTGCGTGTCAAAATATTAATTAAATTTTTTATCACTTGATGAAAAAATAAATAATTTATAGTATGTTTACGAACTACAATCTGCAATATTTTTGCTTGTGAATTGACAGTAATCCTACAATTAAAGACATCCTACCCCGAGCATAATTTTTATCCAAATCTAAGTGACACGGTCAGTACACGTTTGCCCTTAAAAAATCAAACGTATTATTGTTACAATCTGCTACCAAACAATCTCTTTCAAAATAATTTCATATTTCTCAATTTTTTTATTACAAAAGATTTATGTTCTTGATTTCAAATAAAGGTTTTGGTATTTGAGCAAAAATTGTCTTAATTTTTAATAAAATATTTTTAATTCAGTAAGCTATATGATAATTTTTCAGTTTTCTACTTATATGTTTAACACTTACTTATATTTAGGAGAAATAATATCAAATAAACAACATTTTCATCTAAAAAATATATATTTAATAAAAGATTTCATCATATTAAAAAATTACATTAAAATAATACAATAATGAAAAAATCTTTTCAATAATATAATTATATTACATGCAAAAGTTTTCACTAAAAAATGTGTACATAGTTTACAGAAGAAAAAAATTGGGTTTTTAAAAATTAATTTATTTACTATTTGCTTTAAATTATTTCAAAATACTATTTTGCACTAATGTGTACTCAGTAACAAATCCGCTGAACAATGAGTGAAATATCTGCACATACCTTTAGTTAATATGTTCTTGTTTCTTATGACACTTGGACAAGCCAAGCTCGCTATGGCTTGGCAATGAGAATTTAAATCAATAGGGAGCTTCTTTCGCTTTTATCAGAGCCGCAAGAAGTTGGAATTAGGTCTTTATTCTTTTTTAAATCCTCTAATAGATGGCATCACCAAAGGGTCAACTCCCTCAATTTCAACATTGATCTGAAGGGAAAATGTTTCTCCAGATCCTATTTCACCCATGGTAACTGCTCAACGATTGACCACAGGACTTCCGATTCCACAGATTTAACACGAGCACGTATATTTCATGTACTCGGTGGGTCTTTGCCTGCATTGGGAATCTTACCCCGTCCTTACGGATGGAAGGCCGGTACCCTAACCACTAGGCTACCATGGCTGTTTAGTTGTAATAAATATTGCAGTCAAGATTCTTTTCATCAGCGTCTCACTGAATCTTCCATCTTGGCTTTTGGAGTGGAAGAAATCGTATTAACAAAAACAATGATTTTATTTTAAAAATTAATAAAAAAAAATAGTAAATGTCATCATTTAAAAAAGTGAGTTGTTGGAACGTAAAAAATGAAGAACACTTCGACTCAATTTTAAAAGGAAGAAGAGAACCACGAATTTTTTTCTTGAAGTGAAAACAGTTTTCGGTGGAATTCTTACATCATTTAAATTAATTACAGGCATATAATCTAAACTTTGCCTTAAAATATAATTTTTATCGTAGGCCTCAGATTATTACCAATATTCTGACATAAGTTTCATTCCATTCCTTCAACCATTTTCTTTTCAATCCTGAATTTGGTGAAAAAAAGAATGACGAGAATTTTTTATATAATTTATTCTTGCCTATATTTTTAAAATACGAAAAACATTGAATAATCTGAATGCAAAAATATTAAACTATAAATATCAAAAAATATAAATAAGTATCACTAACAACAGGAGAGATAATAAACTATAAATATCAAAAAATATAAATAAGTATCACTAACAACAGGAGAGAATACTGTCTCTAAGCAAATAAAAATAATTATATTTTTGATGTTTTATGAGATATTTAATAACAACAGTTAAAAAGATTAATATGTTTCATATTGTATCCAAATTCCTTAAGGAGAGTTTTCATGACATTTTCGATTATTGGACGTTCTTTTAAAATGTTTAAAATTCCCGGAAAGTATAACACATAAGGCCATTTGCCTTCAAATGATTACATGAACAAATGGTTCAATAAAAATGCAATCCAGATATTCAAAGAGCTATTATTTTCCCACAAAGATAAAAGCAACAATGAATAGAACAGTCATTAGTTTAAAAAATATTGTGACTTTAAATCTCATAAAAAAAGGAGTGAATCAGATAATTCAGCTGAGTGTTAATTAATCTCTAACAGAATTTGCACACATATTCGCTCTTCCATATACTCGTTATTAATTTTATCATTGCGATGAGTGATTTTAATTTTTATTGCCTTTTTATTTTATGAAGCATTCATATCAATGTAATAAATTACACACACACACATATGCACATATTTCATTACCTTTATGATAAAAAACAATCCATAACAATAATAAATGTGAACAAAATAGTAAGAAGAGAACCAAATCCTGCATAATTGGGTTCATAACTAGAATTGCAATGTCTTTGGTTGACTACTGTGAATGCTAAGTTTATCATGACTATTTTTGGCCAGTAACTTATTACATAAGTGATCACTCCTCGGACAATAACTATTATTGTTATAGATAGCTTTAGAACTAAATGAATAGAGCTGTAGAACTAAATAAATGAATGTTACGTAAGTTATAGAATTATTGGAATGTCTCTCTTACTCTTGCATACAATCAAATTTCCAGATGTATAATTTGACAGTTTAAATTTCACAGTATGAAGAAACAAGAAAGAATACTGAAAATACTCAATGCCGCTTATAAAACACTGGATAGTACGGCAATCGAGAAATATAATGAGGGCTTCTCTAACTTTGAATTAAAAATGACAATCTATCATTTAAAAACTGGTAAATCCCCAGATTGTGACCACAACTTTGCAGAATTTATTCTACATATTGGAGTAAATTACAGAAGAACGCTCCTAAGACTTTTCAACAAAATTTGGAACAGTACTAACGCCATCCCCTCTATCTGGAAGAAGTCTATTATTATACCTATACTGAAGAAAAATAAATCCCCTTCCGATCTCAATAGCTACAGACCCATACCACTGACCAGTATTACATCTAAGGTTATGGAGAGACTGGTAACAAACAGAATAAAATGGTTTTTAGAAACCAAAGAACTGTTACATCCTTCACAAGCTGGCTTTAGGAAAAATCGCTGCTCCGAAGAACATGTCGCCTTTATCTCACAGAGCATTAAAGACAGTCTGGTCAAGAGCAACATTGTAAGTGCTGTCTTCGTAGATATTAAAGTAGCATATGACTCTGTGTGGAAATCGTTGCTCATAAACAAACTGGTAGAGGGAAATATATATGATAAAATGCTGCACTTTTACAGGGATTTTCTCGGACAACGATATATTAGCGTACGATATGGAACAGCTAAATTCGGGCTTAAACAACTGCATACTGAGCTACCTCAAGGAGCAGTGTCAAGCTGTATACTCTTCAACATATATGTTAATGATCTTATAAATACACTGCTAAATGAGAATGTAGATGTACATATGTATGCCGACGATCTAGTCCTTTAAACATCCAGCACAAATAAAAACGCATCAAAAGTCCTGCAAGATAAGCTAAACACTGCTATGATCAAACTACACTCCTGGTGCATTAATAACCACATGTTCGTAAATACTGAAAAAACAGTATATCAAACTTTCTCTCTATGCCACAAACCACTACAACTGGATATACTTTACAACAATATTGCACTTCCATGTAGTGAGAGCACCAAATACCTAGGAGTAACTTTCGACAGAAAACTTAATTGGAAATTACACATAGATGATGTCAAGGAAAAACTGAAAAAAGAATGTGTCTCCTCAAACGTCTGGCAGGTGTCAAATGGGGATGTTCCACTTCAACTCTCCATGCAACCTATAAAGCTTTTATAAAAACTGTTATGACTTGCTTGCCTTACTGCAGAGCACCTCTAATAACTATCCCTCAAAGTCAAATTGCCAGACTGGAGCGAATCCAAAACTAAGCTTTGCGGCTGGTTACAAGGACAGTGAAGTCTACATCTATTCCGGCATTGCTTGCCAACTCAGGCGAAATGACCTGTGAATACGACATCAAGAAATCTGCCTCGAAACTTTATCTGAAACTAGTAAGAATGCCACATAGTACTACTCAGTGGGCTACTTCTGGCTCCTCTCCACGCAAACTAAAGACTCAAGAGGGCTTCCTGCAGGCCGTAGAGCGAGAGATGCTACGATTTGACTTCCTGCTTCAAGCTGAGTCCTTGATACTTCCTGTTAATCCAATGGAAATCCAGTAAATTCCTTATTGCCTTGATCTACTATAACCTGTTTCAAAGGCATGGGACTGAACTGAGGCCTTACTAGGCTCAGGTATGGAGACAATCCACTCCCGTTTCCCGATAAATGAATGGATACATGTATATACAGATGGCTCGAAGTTAGATGCATACGGGAACGTGGGAACCGGCATTCATTCAGAATACTTTTCGCATTACTCATCTCTTGGTCCCACACATATTGCATTTGATGGAGAAGTTGCATCAATACGAACGACTTTACTGAAACTTAATGTCCTACCATCTCTGTTTGATCGGGCTGCAATATTCTGCGATTCAAAGACGGCAATCTTTGCAGTTGCTAACTGCTGTGGTTCAGCTACTGTTCAACAGTTCCGATCCTTTTTTTGGAATCTCCAGGAAAGAGGCAAAACGGTAGTCTTACATTAGATACCTTCACACTGTGGCATCCCTGGAAATGAAGCCGCAGACAGCCTAGCAAAGAAGGGATGCACTATCCTGCAGAATCCCTGTGAGGATGTTTGCTACAGATCAATCGTCAAAAAAATTAATTTAGCTGTAAAGAAATCCTATACTTCCAATTTAGAGGGAGTAACAAAGAACAATATTTGGAACTCGGCTATCAGTAGCCTCCGAGTCTATCCTAGGTATTAAGCTGTTGCTGCTTTCCTCATGGCCACAATGCATGACTGTCTTAATGCACATCTCCACAAACTCAAGATTGTAAGTAGCCCTGTCTGTCTCCTTCGCAGCGGGGGTCAGGTGATGACTTTAGACCACTTCCCTCTATATCCTGCGCTGAAGGAAACTCCATCTACTCCCGTTATTGGGAGGTGAGAGAGCTGCTCTTCAGACTTGCGCCTTGAACTTTGTATATACGTTCCTATCATTCTTTGTTCTCTCTGTATCCACATGTAGCGATAGAACTATGTTACTTTTCGCCAGCTGCATTGGAAAAAAAATAATTTGACAGTAAATTGTTGAGAAGCATATGAATAATATAGAAACTAAGCAGATATCAACTTTTGCTTTGTATAATTAAATTTCGGCATCGTTTTTCTGCTTGACTCTTTGATGAGTCTTATGCCAAAACAAGCATCTTTCATAAATGGTAAAAGCAAAATAAATTAACTTAGATAGGATAGGGCATCGTTCAGGCAGGTTTTTAAGTTTAGCCCAAAATTTTACTTTTGTTCTTTGTTTCGTATCTTGATTGTTATCATGCAATAATGATTAAAAAGAACAGGCACTAAGAACGAACATTTAGGTTGTTAAATCTTCTAATCAAAAGAATATCACTTCTTCACCCTTTTTGCATTACGAATAAAATTTGAACTACAGACTTAAATCAGATCTGGAAACCAGAGAGCAGTTAAATGATACTGGACTACCAGCCAAAAGCTAGGCAAGTACTCCTCTGTTTGCGTTATGCTGATTCTTCTAATATACCACAGGAATCATCCTCTAATATAACAATGATTGGCCTTCATACTATGAAATGTTCTCATGAAACTGACATTTTTCATCCTACCACGCCTCCTTGTTAATCTTCAACGCCTACTTTGCCATATTCGGCTTATCATTAGTCAACGTAACTGCAGAAAATACTAGTTAATCACTTAAGTATTTTGTTGTCAGCATCTTATTACGAGGAATGCTTAATATAACCAGATAATGCTTAATATAACCTGATTTCTTTAGTATGTAAATAAACATAATTCGTTTGTATTATTATTTATTGTAAGCCATACACACTATTCTGTATTATTTTGTATTGTATACTCACACACATTATTTAATGAGTGCATTTGTTGCTGTTATCATGTTTTAAATGAAAAAAAAGGCAAAAAAGACAAGTTATATGGGACCAAAGGCATAGAGCACTGCCATGGCAAAATCATCAGTTTTTTTCCATATAAAGGGTGTCATGGCAGCATTTGGGATTGATGTGTGTATATTATGTATACACATTAAATAATGCGCTATGAAAAAGGTATTAAGTGACTAGGTAAATCTGTGCAATTTTTTCATGATAATAAGAATGATAAATGCTAGACATGCAATTTGTTTCATAATAATAAATATTACAGATTACAAGTTTGTCGAATACATTTTCTACTAAATGAAATTAATAGGCATAATGATAAACTATTATATTGTAAAATATTCAGCATAAATCAAAATTAGTAATTAATTAGAAAGTGCGGATCTTTATCCAGTTTCAATAACTTCATGACAATAAATATGATATGAATTCATTAAAAAGTATTCATTCTGATTCTCTTTTTTCTACTTTATTCTACTTTACTTCAATGTTAGAACTTCTGATTTTCCTGATTTAGTTCGTACGTTTCCCTTTATATTTTATTCGAATGTGAAGCATGATATCAATTATAAATATCTAAAGACATCAGTATGATACGACATGAGTTCTGAATGTCAACATTTCTGCTTAAAGGTAATTTTTTCAATCCAAACTTCCTGTCTAAATGTTTTCTTATTCATAAAGTTTACAGACAGCTGTGCAATATACTAAGTGTTTCATTAATTTAATAAATAATAACTTGTTCTATTATTTTCAAACAGCAATCCAGGCCATTGGTTCAGTTGATCCTATTTTATCGGAAGAAATTCATCAATGTGGACAGTATTTGGGAAAGTTGGTTTTAAAGGAGTAGCATGTGATTCTATGGGTTTATGGTCATTGTTTAAATGGAAATATACAGAACGATTTCCATGCAAGTTGAATTTCTATCTAGATTTTTAACAGTATCTTGTCACACCATTTAATTGTATACTAAATAAATTTCGTCTAAAATGTTTTAAATACAACTACTTTTTCTCAAAACGGTAAAAAGTTGACGATCTTTTAACTACGTTTGCTCCCAAAGTGGTAAAAAGTTGACGATCTTTTAACTACGTTTGCTCTCAAAGTGGTAAAAAGTTGACGATCTTTTCTCTACGTTTGCTCTCAAATTTTAAGATCTTTTAACCAATCCCAAAGATCCACGTCATGAAATTGTTGCACAGATTCTTTTGAATATCATGAAATAGAATTAACCAAAACACAAAATTTAAAAAAAAAAAAATACCTTTATTATTTTCATTATATTTTCCCATAAATATAAAATAAAAATAAAAAATCTGAAAATAATTGATCGAACCAAAAGCGAAAATCGTCAATGTTTTTATAGCCTCCAGATTTTTGTAAAAAACATTCAACAAGAAATATCAGTGTTTTCTCAACAACACTGATTGATAAAAATGACATAAAAGCTACGTCTTAATCTAAGTTTAGGCAATAAGTTATTATGAACTATGTGACTTTCAAATAAACCAGCTAAATAAAAATCTGCATAAATGTTAATCTGAATCTGCTTGAACGATAAAAATCGAATATCAAATCATGACGCAGTTTTTATATCCTGATTAACTTAGTTTATTTAAATGTGAGTTTTTCTAGTATATATAATTATGTATTTGTCAGCATATATATAATTCTATAAAATTAAAAAAAATATTCATATAGGTTATATTTTAAATATAATACATATAAATATTTTCAATATAATATTTTAAAGATAAATATATATAATAAATATATATATATATATATATATATAGACACATATTTAGTAATATGAATTTTGTAATTTGAAAAACATTCTTGGAAAATTTCTCACTTTGACTTCAATTATAAGCCATATTCTTCTTTTCGATGGAATTTTCGGTAATTTACTCAAAATTTTAAGGAAGTTAAAGATATTAATTTAAATTCCCTTTGACCGAAAAATTTGTTTCTCGTAAAATTAATAAAGAGTTAAATATTTTTAAACTCATATTTATAATTCTATCTTTGTGTGTTATTGTAATTTTGTCACATCTACAACACAGGAAAATACTTGTTTTCCAATGGTCGGAGTATATAGGGATGTATTGTCCCCTTATACCCAAGGCACCGGCCAGAAACAGCGACCTCTTTGCCACCGAAGCGTTGCCCCAGGTGCACCACATGGGGTGGGCCCCCACCGCACCTTCACACATGCCATAGGGACCCGTTTATAGAGAAGGCATCATTCATACTTCATTCACACACAAGGAAAGGACAAAGAGAGAGAAAGTACACCCACGCCTGAACCGGGATTCGAACCCAGGACACCCCCTATCCATAGTCAGGCACGCTGACCACTAGACAAGTTGGCCGGCACAGCAAAATACTTAGTTATACATATAATTCAGAAGATGGCCGAAAATTTTGCTAAGGCTTTTTTTTTTTTCGGCACAAAAAGAACTCACAATTTCTTCATATTAAATTTTGAAAGAATGGCTAGGAAACAATTTGTTCAACTTCTCTTCTAACACTAGAAATTGAAAAATATATATCTTTACAAATTAAATGAAGAAAACACCTGAAAATTAACTTCATCAAAAAAGTACGTCATTATTTCTAAAATATTTTTCATAAAACTATAAAACTTGATTTAATTTGAAAGACTCAGTCCAATGCAAGAGTTAGAAGTACTCTGAGTTTGAATGTAAAAACCTTACTCTTTGAAGAATCCATTTTAATAAAAGATTCAATAAATAATTAGTTCTTCCTAGTTGATGTTAAATTTGAAAATTTGGCTTAATAAATGTTTTAAACTCATAATTACGTCATTGGAGATTTCTTTTAATTAAGTGTATTTTTGAAAAATTTTATCTTTTTAAGATTTATAATTAATAAAAATACCTGAAATTAAAGATTTTATTAATAAATTCACAATGTGTGTTCAATGTGTGTGGTTTTTCAGACATAACAAATCACAAAGGGTACTTTATGTAAAACAACATTATTGGGTTTTTATTTATCTCCATGTAAAAACTTCATTAGTGAATTAAAATTTTATAATGTTTTTAGACGCTTTTTAATGAGATAAAAATAGATTACATTTTATCATTAAAAATACTATATATTTTTAATAACATTTAATTAAAAATCATATCAAGATGGTGGAAGTTTAATCATATTTTAAGAAAAATATTAAATAAAATAGCATGCTTTACAAAAACATCCTCAATTTTAAAATGCACAGTAACTTTTATATTTGAAACAAGAGTGTATTAAAATTCAAATGAATTGATCATAGTGCTCTCATGGATAATATATAAAATAGTAAAATACTAAAATGAAAGGCTTTTAAGATATGTCAAATTTACTTCTAGATTGAATTTTTTGCATAAACTTAATCAGGATGCAGAAATATTGTGAAATTAGATTGTTTAAGAGCTCACTATAGGTAAAAGTCAAACATGCACAAGATTTTGTGTATAAAAGTTGAAAACTTATTATTTTCAAACTATTAGAAGAATCTCTGAAGAACATTAAAATTTATACAAATATCCATGGGTTTATCGATCATAAAAGCAACGAATAATTTTAGTAAAGAAAATTTATTCTTTGTTTATGAAGATAAAGTAAGAAACAAATAATTACAGTAGTAAATAGTAGAATCTGGCTTAATAAAATCTATCTGGTTCAAATATAGCAGAGTTTAAAAAAAAATTCTTTGATGTAGGTATCTTTTAATTATATTTGCAAGAATTACTCTGTATATAATATTTTTTAATGATCTTACATAAAAAAAAACAAAATAAGAATATCGTCAGGTTATATAAATAGAACATGCGATTCAAGCAAATGGAACTGTTGACACATTGAACTTATAGGAATTAAAAATAAAATTCTGCTAAAAAGCAGAAGTTATTAACCTCTACCAATGATCCAATCCACAAATAGAATAAGAATAAAATGTGGGTAGAATTTTCTTTCAACTGTTGTTCGCAACTTTAGAAATATTTGAGACCGTTTAACCAACAGACTACCAATCAGATTCTACTGTAAAATATACGTAAATATTCCCTGTCCACTTTCCAGAAGGAATTTTCATAAATAATTAGCTTTATTAATTAAATATAACTTAACTAACTAAATATACAATTAAAAAGCTAAATGTAGTTTAGTTAACTAATATAATGATAAATTATATTCATGTCATAAGGGAAAAACCCAGAAAATTTCCAAACACCATAAATTCAAAAAATATTACATATCACAGCATTTTTCTTTTAATTTTCAACATTCATCCCTTTTTATTCGCAAAACTCATCTTTTTTTAGTCTATACTATAAGGGCTGAGAAATCTTGGCACATTAAATAAACCCTTAATAAATTATACAACATAATACAATTTCTGGAAGTTCATACCGAAGAGAGTGCCCACAACCACAGCCATGTTTATGATGACACCGAAAAGTTTGTAACTGAATAAATCATACTTCAAATTACTTAAAATTTATGAAAAATATTTTTTATAAACTCGCATTTTGTTGCATTTCATTTCCAGTTAATTCATTTGAATTTAGATTATTTTCTGTAAAGAAGGTAAGTGAAAAGGAAAAGAAATGTTGCTATTGAAAAATGAATTTCAATCCTTCAATTAATCTTCAACAATTTGATAATACAAATTTAGTATTTTTTATTTCTAATTCTAGCTTAGAAACATTTTGTTCAGAATATCAAATGTATTTTATACATATTATACGTTTATCAGTATATGAACGATTTTGGCTTTATTGTTGCATTTTTTAAATTATTAACAGAAAAAAAGTAATTTTGACTAATTTATGTCACATTTTATCTATAACATCACAGCCGAATAACAATAAGCCATCGAGGACAGTGTAAGCAAACTGTTTATTTATATTCATCAAAAAATAAATTAAAAAAATAATTTTATAACAATAATTAAATAATTAAGAGTTACTTTATATTTGCTAAAAATTGTGTTTATTGTAAATAAATGCTAAAAAATATAGAATCTTTCGTGAAGTTAAGAATGTAAATGTGTCCAGATCTATTTGATTTGAACAGAAAATTTGGCACAGGTGCCGTATAATCCATGATTCCAAATTCAGAGATTGGTGATTTTGGTGGGAATTTTCTTATGTATCTGGTAACCTCGTTTTTATTACGTCATACAGATGCAGACCTATAAGAATTATGCAAAAAATTCTATGTTAGTAACCCTAGTATTTAAGTCATCGCGCAAGTTACGATATGTCATTTTGGCAACATTTCTTCATCGCCAAAAAGATTCATAATTTGGAATTATGCATTATACGGCAACTGTGCCACAAATTTTAATAAGATAAAATAAATTAAAAGTGATTCACTGAATCAAAATATTTGTGGAACGTTCTACAATTTCATTGAATTTGTAATTATGGGATATTCTTTTTCGTTACATTTGAACAATATGAATGAACATGTTCATCTTCATGTAGAATGCCTTAAAGGAATTTGAGTACATTTCTGTGATTATGGCTAAAAACCAGGGATGGCGAACCTTTTTTGATGTCCGTGCCACGAAGCCATAAAAATTCCTATTATAAATAGGTATCGTGCCACAATAAAATTTCATTTGAAATGTTAGCATGGTGAAACTATACGTAATAATAGTTAAATAATCAAATAAGAGCAATTCTTCTTTAAAAATTCTTTTAGTAATCAATATTTTACAAAAAGCAATATGCTAGAAAAAAATTCATGCTAAAAATAACTGTTTTTAATGTAATTTTTGTTGCTATACACCAGATGATTAAGATTTAATACCTGATTCCTATTTAGTTAACTTCAACAGTACGCAAGTAGAGTTGGCTCATCCATCATTCTATTCCTATATTTATTTTTCATAAAATTTAATTCTGAAAACAGAGATTCACATGCCCACATCGATGAAAATATTGATAAAATTTCCTTTGCTAATATTTTTAAACAATTAAACGTGTCAGGAATTGAATTCCATGTAGTTAGAATTTTATCTTCTGCAATTTTATTTATTTTCTCTAATAAAAAATTGCTTTCAATAATTTCTAAATCATTTCTTAAATCAACAAATTTATGGTTTCAAATAGTACTTGACTTAAATTCAACTAATTCCATTTCTAATTCATTAATATTTAACCATTCAAGGATTTTTAAATTTAATTTTTCAAATTGTATTGTTATCAGGATATAATATAAATTTTAAAGTTTCTTCAAATTCCTTAAACTGTGTAAATCTTGTGAAAAATTCCAGAATCAGGGATTGAATTACCATTGAAAATTCTTTCGTTAATGACACTTTATTTTTCTTTTCGTGACATTCAATTCAGAATTTTTTTTTTTGTATTCGGAAAATATATTTACATGAATTTGAAAGAATATCACGAATAAAAATCTATAATTTGATTTCGAACGCTTTGATTAAGTAAAACATTATAATGACTTTTTAATTAACACCTTGTAGTTTTATATTTAATTCAATTAAATGAGGGCATAAATCACTGAAAAAATATAACATTGCTAGCCATTCTACATCCAATAATTGATTGTATTGGTCAATAATGTTCTCATTATTTAGAAATAATATTATTTTCTCCAAACAATCTACAAATCTTTGCAAAACATTTTCTCAGCTTTACCATCGTACATTATTGTACAAAAGTAAGCTAATGTTACGATGAGTCTACTTCGTTTAACAATTCTAGAAATTTTATTTCATTTAGTGCTAGTGCTGATATAAAATTGACTAATTTTTTTTACAAAACTCAAAATATCATCAAACATTTTTAAACTTTTTTTTGGCACATAAAACTTGTTGGTGAATAATGCAGTGAAAATCAAGAATTGAGTGTCTAATACATTCGTTTTGTAAATAAATTTATAAATCCATTTTCCCATCCAGTTAAGCTGCGGCCACTGTCAGTTGTAACTGACACAATTTTAGAAGGACATATTTATTCGCCTTCATTAAAAGGTTTCGCATATTGAGCAATGTTTTTTAAACTTGATAAATAGCAGCAGTAGTGTTTGATTGAGTTCCAATATATTTCATTAAAGAAGTAGTTTGAGGATTTTTATTTTTTAAGGCACGTATACTCCTTTTGCTTTCCTACACTTCGATCGAGAAGAAATTTATGATTGATATGGTCTTGCAAGCGAATGCAAATTATAAAATATGAAATAAGATGTAAAAATATTTACCTAAAAATAACACTATACCTATTTACAATAAACGGTTATATTTTTTAACAAGGCACTGAAGTTTCAAAGACGACGGTTTACTAAAAATGACTTATCCAGTCCGTCATCTAATTCGAGGTTTGGTTTGTTTGTCGCTCAACGGTCATTTTTTGCACAAGAAGATTAGTTAAACCGGGACCTATGGTTTTAAAGTGGATTCTGAATCATTGCAAACATCCATGTCCAAGGTAGGATTCGAACGCACTAACTGTTGAGCCGAAAGCAAGAGTCATCTGATTTTAGAGCTGCGATGGCAACAACATGCAAGAACATTAGAAGGCGAAACTGGATACGCAAAAAATTGTATCTTATGCGCATCTTTATTTACTTCGAGAGAATTCATGCGATATTTTACTAATATCATGCATATATTGACGGTTCTAGTTAACATACTAAGATAGGTATTCAGCACTACAATTTTATATCATAAATTATAATTTAATGTAGATTAATAATTTTTAATTCATATCTATCAAAAAAGATAATTTATAAAAAGTATGTTTTGTTTCTGTGCGTGCCATCAATATTTTCAAACGTGCCACTTGTGGCACGCGTATCATTGGTTCGCCATTCTTGCCATAAACTATAATGCTCATGAATCATAAATGTTTTCTTAAATGATGGAAAATTGTATACTAGCAATCAATATATTCAGAACTTTTTAACATTCTTAATAATTCAACAAAACTTTTAAATTTTTATTAATTAATACCAGAACTTGATAGTTAAATATAATTTTATAAAAAATAAAAATTAACTCAAATTCTTTTTGAAAAAAATTGAAGTTACAGAAAAAGAAAGATGAGATACTAAATTTCAACGTTTGACCTTTCAACCCATTTTAATGAATTTACTCTCAGATTCCAAACAACCAACGACGTTTATTTTGGGTAATAAAAAATAAGATTTGACTTCCTTTTTCGATTTTCATTTTTTTTTTTTGGAAACCCTTTCTGTTTCCTTCAGTTTTTTCGTTATTTGCGCTTTCTCCTGGCTGACCTATCCTCTTCATAATGTGACAATTTTCTTCTTTTCTTCTTCTCTTTTTCTGAGCCCGGAAGCAAACAGTTTAACTAAGAAATGCCGCATGGGATAAAGATGGTCTTAAATCTTTCGCACACCGATTTATTTCCGGGGGTCGATCACAAACTGCATTACTGTAATTCATGACGAGATCGATTGAACATAAACTGTGACAAATGTGTTCCATCTGATCTGATTTAGGATTTAACGATATATCAAAGATACATTCAGTTAGCAGCTTTGGAGTTTAATAGAATACGGAAATTATTCAAATCTAAACCGAAATCTAACGTTAAACAATTATTCTGTGATTTACGTTAATATTATTAAACTGATGCATTGATTCAATTTGCTAAGAACATAAAATAATTCAAATGTGATGTATCACCTAATAAAAATATCTTTATCTATTCATTACAGCGTTTAAAAGGAAAACTTTTAATTCATTTTAAATATAGTTTATTTTATAGATATGTGAGAAGTTTTAAAATTTTAACTTTAAAGAACATGTAATATGAATATCATTTGTTTATATTCATATGGGAAATATTTTTTTAATATGAAGATATATATAAGAAGGAGAAAATTTAATTCGAATTATTAATTATATAATGCTTTACTTAAACACTAAGAAAAAAATCCAAATGTAAGCAATAATTTTAATATAAGAAATTTTATCTTCATAAATTCATTTAAGCTTTCCTTGTTATTTACTGAAAAATGATTTAAATTTACACTCATATTCTAATAAAAGGTTATTAGACCTTAAAATAATTCTAAGTATAGGTTTAATTTCTGGTAGCAGATGCTTATAGTTTTTTAATGCAAGAAATACCCTACGGACTATCAAACATTTTTTATAAATATGATTTTTCTAAGAATACAGTTTTGATTTCGGAAAAAATATTTCTCATTAACATCAATAACACAATTACTTCTCAGTACCCATAATTTGTCTTATATGAAATTCAATTAACTACACCATATAAGGTTTTATCAAATAAAATTTTAATATCTTTAAGAAGAAGGAATCTTTATTTCATGAAGAGTGTTAGAAAGGTGTAACTTTTCTCTACAAATTCAAGCGTTATCTGTTAAATACTTTTAACAATTAAGAATTGCCTTACACCATGAAACACTTGCCTGTTGTTGAATCAAAAGCCATAAAAAAGCAATAATACCTGTTATATTTACAATACCTATATCACGTTGTTTGAATACGAAATAATTCGTCAAAGTCGTTCTATTTATTGTTTTAAAAATTTATTATTGTAAGATATAGTATACTCATGAATTGCTTTCAGTTGGTAAAAATATTTAGGAAATATTTAATGTTGAGTCAATCAAATGAGGATGCATGTTGCATGACATCGGAAGATTATGTTGAGTGATGTGATTTCTTTTTAATTACTAATTTTGTAAGCACATTTAGTTACCGAATATGATCTAGAAAGTACTGATTCGTCCATTGAAATACAGTTATAAGACGCATTACTTGATTTCTTCATTACTTTAATCTACAAGTCAACTCCAGAACTTTGTAATCCCATAACAAACTTGTCTTACAACCAGAATTCTCATGCAAGATAAAGCACTTCCTCATCATAATTTGTCCTTGCTAAACCTTTCCTGACAAAATTATTTTTGACTCATTTCCCTCAACTCTTTCTATTGCCCAATTCAACACATTAAGACCTAAAGCCATCAGACTCTTTTAATCGCATTTTATTAAAATAATATCTTTAATTTATATAGTACATTTAAGATAATAATTATAATAAATTTCATTTTCGAAACAAATATTGATTAGTTGCGTAAAATTAGTACAGAATAGAATACAGGATGTCCCAAAACGACCGCATAAACTCTTGCAGCCAGATTTCTCGTTGGGAGTACATAAAAACTGCCCAAAGAAGCGTTGCCGTAAGATCCATATTTTTAGAAAAAAAATTAGAAGAACAAAGTATGACGTCACTGCCGGTGCAAGAAAAACATTTTATTGAACATATCAACAGCAGTATATGCAGCGGATATCAACGGGCATAATCCCTAGCAATTCGTACATTTCCATGACATCGGCCGTACATCAAGTACATGTCGCAGTTGTCACGAACGGAATACATGGCCACCATATGCAGACTACAGGTAGCTGCAAGATGCAGCCTTTTAAATACCAGTTCACATGCGGCTTAACGAGATTTCATGGCGTAAGAATTAAATACGAGATATGAGCGGTGAACGTTTTAAGTATAATCATCTGGAAAGATATGAAAATACTGTAGTTGATTTGTCCAATAAAGTGTTTTTTCCTGCACCGGAAGTGATGTCATACTTTGTTTTTTGCATTTTTATCGTAAACTAGGGATCGTACAGGAACGGTCCTTTGAGCAGTTTTTATATACTCCAACGAGGAATATAGCTGCGCAGAGTTTATGACGTTGTTTTGGGACACCCTCTACAGTTTCTAAAACAGTATATATAACTAAAATTATTTAAAATTATTCTGTGTAAGAATAAAATTATTGCACCATTGCACCATATTTCTGTATTTTCCTTTTAAAATTGTTAACATTATATATATATATATATATATATATATATGTAAAGTGTTTTGTGCATTAGCAATTTTTTGTTATTTTCAATATAATTAAAGATATATAAGATATAAAGGAGAATCCCCACATAAATTATAAACTAATTGATATAATTTAAAGACAGCTTATATACACTTATATATTAAAATTTTGTTAACTTTTGTTTTCAACTTTTATTTATCTTTTTAATTGGTATTAATTTTTAATTCAAATGAGTTTAGATTTCTGCATTTGTTTTTTTGCATTTTCTTTAGAATCTTTGCATAATTGAATACAAAATGCCTTCCCTTTCACATTCCAATCCCCAGAAGAAAAAGACAAGTTTCTATTTGTTTTTCATTTTCCAATATTTTTGGCCTTTTTTTTATAATTTTAATGTTTTTTAATTTTTATTTGTACTTATTCTTTTTTATTATTCTAAATATTTTCTTTTGTTTTTGTAAACATTCATTTTGTTTTTTCTGAAACATTTTACTTATTTCTTAAAAAATTCTTATGATTTAAACAGTATTTCAAGTAACTTTATCTTATTTGTTAAAAAAATTCTGAAAAAATTTTCATTGTTAATGTTTTTATTATTTGACTTTTATTTTACTCAGCGTATATATATATATATATATATATATATATATATATATATATATATATATATAATGAATTAAGAGACAAAATGCCATAATATAAGTCAATTTAAAAGCATTAAGGAATATAAAAACACAAAAATACATCTAACTATATAACCACCTATCCAGTGCAAAAGCAGCTAAAGAAGATAAGTCAGGAAAGTAAGATAATTAGAAATACTAAGATATCTGTTGAAAGATAAAAGAATTGGATTTACGATAAAATATGAAAAAAATAATAATAACCATAAGGACCATGTCATCTTCAGGGAGAATACGGGCAATTATGCTAAAGAAATATTAACACTATTAAGTGCATCCAACTTCCCTTTCAATATTTCAGTTTACTTGACCACAAATACTACAATAACACACTAAAGAAATAAAAGTTCAGCCTTTTTTATATGCTTGAGAAACATTTTTTAACTTTGAAGGACTTCATTTCTAAAATTTTGTTTTTATTTTTAAGCCATCACTAAAGTCTATTTAAAAGATATCACTTTCCTTAAACAAAAATATTGAAATAAAGACATATATAACAGTGCATACATGCATAGTTTTACAAGGAGCCCTATACTGTATCTTAAGGTTAACGAGTTTGGAATACTATCGGCCATTACCATGAGCCTCGTAATTTCGACTACAGTCAGATAACATATGAGCTCAAATATTCCTTTTTACATCCACGCCATGTTAGACTTCTGACGTCACTGTTTAACGCGAACACGTCCACAACCCACGAAGCTCAAGCAACGCAGTGAAGGAGAATGTGATCATCTTAACTTTCAATGTCCATGGCAAATGGTGGTTCAAATTTTTTATCTTAATAGGAACTTTGTTAAGCTACTAAGACATTAAAGCTTCCTATGTAAAAGAAGAAACTTAACAAAATTATGTATATAGGGCACGTACGTGCTTGTGTTTTCATATTTCATATCTGAATGTATTTTTAGAAATCTTACTCAATTTGTAAAAGAAACACTAGATAATTGCCTTAAAATAACACAATAAACGGATTTAGTAACAAACATATTTTTGAAAAATGATTACAAATACATCACTCGATAAAAATTTGTAGCTAGTTGAATTTTGTGCTTAATTAAAACATCAAAGTCAAGTTTATCGCTACGATATGCTTCCGAATGATGTTAAAAAGATAAGACAATTTATCAGCAAAATTAATCACATTCCCTTTTGCTTTTATTTATTATATTTAAGGAGTTTTGTACTTTTATTTTTACTACGAGTTTATTATCACTCAGTAGTATAAGCATAAGTAATCAGAAGTGAAATTCTATTATAACTTAAATCAAAGACGGTGATACACTTAGCATCAATCCATCATCCTATCGTATTGATCAAGGAAAATAAATTAATAGAAAAAACTTAAATAACCATAATTATTATAAAATAATTTAAGTGTTTAAATTTTATATGAAATCACTTATTGATTAAATTCCATTATTTATTTGAACTAATAAATTAAAGCTCTAAATGCGTAATTTTATTTTGATTTTCAAAAAGTTCTTTAAAAATTTATTCAATATTAATAACTAATATATTTTTGATCCACAATTCTTAGGTTATAGTTTGTTTTTAACGTTTGTTTTTACTACGATGAGAGATAGGCAATTTATACAGGCAATTTTTGTTTCTCATTCTCTTTAGACAGTTTCGTAAATATTCATACTTTGGTTTTTTCGAATTTCAATTTTGATATTATTTATATGACCGAAATATGTTCGAATTCTGTAATTCAATATTTGCGCGAAGAGACAAAAGGTTAATTGCCGAGATGTCTCAACACAATGATACAAACTTGAATGATATAAAGAATGAGCCATGACTAGAAAATACGTAATAATGGACGATCTAAAATATTTTCAAAGTGTGGTATGACACGAAACACGAGAATGAAAACTTTAACACTTACAAAATATAGAAAAAAAGAATGGGATTTTTACAGAAACACGTGTAATAAAGCAAATATAATTCTTAATGTTTTAAGAAATAATATTTGCCTTTTAAAATAAGAAAAAACAAATTTTGAAAAGTGAATTTATATTTTTCTAAGTAAAAGACATTTCAAGTACATCTCTAGAATTGTAAAATTTTCCTTTAAATTTTACTTTTTAAATTATGTTAATGAGGGAATTTTCTCAATACCAAAATCAAATATATATATATATATATATATATATATAAAGTTGGCAGTGGTACTGCAAGAAAACAATTGCAGTGGATGATCAACATATCATTGTTCCTTGTAGGCGAAAAGAGGCCGAACCCAGTCTACAAGCAGTTGTGTACAATAACGTAGCCACATGTGTCAAGTTTTCCTGCATTTAGGCTCTGTCACAAAAGTCGCTTATTCAGTCGCTGTCATTAGAGCATCACTTTGAAAGCTGACCATTGGTGCCTACTCTCAAAATGGTGCAAGGAGCACAAATAAGAACATCAATGGTATCATGTCCTTTTTACAGATGAGAGTCGCTTAAATGCCACGAGACTCGTTCAACAACAGTTTAATTAAAAAAGATTTTGGGACAAGGTTTAATTCCAGCAATATAAAGGAAATAAGCCTTTATAAGCCTTTACGGCTGCCCTGGAATTGTCTTTGGAGGAGAAATTATGCTGAACGAGTGGACAAAACTCTACATTTTGATATAGGCCCAGTAATTGAAGATGACAATTATGAGAAAGCGATCCTTCCTCACATGCATCTGTCCGAAGTGCCATTGCATACTTCGTTTTTTATGGATGACATGGCATGGCCGTAGTTGACTCCTGTTGTTCATCAACTGCTGGATAAAGAATGAAGTGTATGGCTGGAATCCTTTCTTGTTTTGAATCCTGGAGAGTGCATGTAAGGTTCTTGAGGTGAGGTCACATGATTGCACCTTCTGGGAAAACCTAACAAGTGAAACAGATGCTTGTTAAGAAATGGGTACTATTGCAAACTGTTGGACACTCTGGTGTTGAGTATCGAGAGAAGTGGTATGCAGTAGCTATTACTCCCACACACACACACAGTACGGGGTGGGTCAATCCAATACTTAGAAATTTCTGCTTGCCGATCTTCTTTGACAGACAAAAATATAGTTGGAGTTATATAAAATCGTTTAGTTTGATTCCCAACTGTACGCATTGCATCATTTTTAAAAAATTGTTTTTTACCAGTTTTGTATGCTAGTCTACCATATTCTTTTTATAAGAATCATACACATATTTACTAACGAAAACATAAAATTTTCAGTAGAAATTATCCCATACTGAAAAAGAGCTTAAGAGAAATTTCAAACGTAATATGTCATTGAATCTTCATGTATAAATGTTTTTCTTAAGAACCCATTAAGGAATAAGTGTGGGAGTTTTACACAAGGGAAAGGGATAAGTGTAAAAGAATCCTCATGATAATAATCTGATAAAGCTCATTTTATTTAGGAAAATTAAATTTCAGTAAATACATTTTTAATATTGAAATTTTAGTCATTATCAATTGCGTTATATTTTAATTTTTAAATATAATTTATTTTACTTTTAAAATATTTTTATTTTACTTACTTTCTTACCATAAAAATTACTTGGTTTAATTTCAATAGATACTCAAAAGAATGTTTTTGAATAAATAATCAAAGCTGAATAAGCAATCTAAGGGAATAATGTAATTTTAAATAAAAATGTTTGTTATTGTGAAGCGCATTTCTTAACATTTTTCTACGTTCAATTCTTTCAATTAATTACAATAAAAAAGTATTATTTTTCCGAATCATTTATTTTCCTATTTTCAGATATTAAATAATCATTTTAATTCTTAGTAAATGTATAATAAAATTGTATGTTTTCTGTTCCTTTATTTAAATTCTTTTGACGTTAGTCTTTTCTTATTTAGCTCCTGAAAATAGAATGTTACTGTAGCGAAACCTGGATATCAATGCTCTAGATATTCAATGCTTGTTTATAAAATTGTTTTAAATTTTATGAGAGAAATAAAGCACTTAATTTTAAATTGCCTATTCTTCAGTATAGAATTTCCATTTAGTAGACCATATATAAATTTGTGGGAATTTTAAAGCATGCTATTTGGAGAAGAAAAGAATATTTTTTTATTAAATTGGAATTAATACAGAATTATTCTTTTCATCTTCAAATAGCAAATGATCTTTAGAAATTAATTCCACTATTTATCCTTTTTTATCTCTTTATTTTGAAAAATTTTAATATATTTTAATCATAAATTTGATGTAATAAAAATATTTGTGTCTGTGTAAGTGAAAATGAATTTTAACATTTTATACTGGAGTAATTCAAGAATATTTATTCTTGGTTACATCTCTTCTTCAACTTGCATCTGTAATTAAAAAGGACAGTTTAACTATAATTTATAACAGTTTTTTTGAAAGTGAATTTTCAGTTCTTTTTAATTTAGATATTATTTAAGTTTTGAATGTCATAACCTTAAATAATGTTATATTTTCAAGCCTTAAATATTAGTTATTTAAATACATATTTTTAGTTTGCTTTTACAAATTTTTATACCTCCTTTTCTTTTTATTCTTACAACTTTATATTAAATAAAAGTAATGAACACTTTAATTGCTTGGATACATGTGTGTTATTTAAAATCTCTATTATTTTCTAATTTAGTAAGTTTTGAACACATTACATATAGTTTATTATAAGTTTAATATATTTACTATATTCAATCTTTGAATTCTGGTGAAAAGAATTACACAAAGCATAATTTTAAAATTTCGGTTCAAGTTTAGCTAATGTTTTAAACTAGATATATGATTATCACATTTTATAATACTAATTGTTTCATGCATATTTTATAATACTAATGTTAATTGTTATATATGTTTGCTTTGGAAACCACGTTTCCTCATTTTATATACTAGTAATGTGCATATACACAAACATGTATTCATGCATAATTTGAAAGTTATGAAAAGTAATGTGAAGATATATTATTCAATAATGAGTATATATTCACTGTTTTTATTCTGTGTTTTACTGTTTTCAAAAAGCTCTTTCTTTTTATAAGTGATTTTTTAAATAATACCCGTAACGCGGCAATATTGCAAAATAAAAGTACTGTCAGTTTTTTCAACTGTTTTTTTTTTTTTTCCACCAGAATTCAAAGATTGAACACCTTTAAATACTTAAAACAAAACTGATTTTATTTTCGAGTTTCAAGCTTGTTTCTCTTTACTCTATCGAAATGGAAATGAGATGGCGATGAATGGTTTATAGTTAAGAAAACAAAATGTATTGTTTCAAAAATGGTTTCTTTGTTTGGGCAAAATAGCTCTCCAGAAACAGTTAATTTCATGAAAATGTTTTCAAAGACAAATGTTTTAGTTGGTCTTCAATTTTCAGATGGCATAGTGATTTTCCAAATCACTGTGCCATCTGGAAAAAAAACTGCTATTAAACCAGACCAGAAAGTTTTCTGATTGCTGCTTAGAGTGCCAAAATATTTGGTAATTTTGAAATGTTTTTCGATATCGCTGATACAAGATTGCCAAGACTGAATTGATATTTTAATCATTCACTACCCAACCTGATTAGCAATGCTTAGAAATGAGTTTTGTAAGCAAATGTCTTTTTTTCTCAAAACTAGGCCATCTAAAAATTTAGGATCATCCTAACATTTCTTCTTGTAAACTTTTTTATTAACTTAAGTACTGCTGAAGCGGTTTTGTCCAAAAACACACTTTGGGATAAGTCAGGTCAATTTTTAAATCTATATCAGTCACGTGTTTCCGCAAGATAATTAAAATCATTTTATGTAAATAAATAGAAAACTAGGACTTAAAACATTTTCCTTTGCTTAGAATATTTACTTCACGATATTGTCACCGCATGAAAAGTTAACTCTCCTATTTTGAGGACTATTTTGGCACTTAAATTTAATTTTACAGAATTTCACCAAAATTACAACATTTTTACTGTTTAAAATTTATTTTGCTATAGGTGTTTAATCTATAAAAAATTTGGTTTGTTCAATTTGTTTTCAAATTATCTGGGGATAAGGACAAACTCTCTCCTCAGGATCTGTGGCGTAATTAGAACTTATAGCTGAAACTATGCTGGCATAACTAATACTTAAGGGTGAAGAGTTAAGAATTAAAAATATAGTTTTTTACTTACAGCGATAGATTAGATTAGATTGAAATAAATATAAAACTTTATATTTTATAGTTAAAACCCTTTCATTTC
The DNA here is from genome assembly GCA_030067965.1 of Latrodectus elegans. Taxonomy (NCBI): domain Eukaryota; kingdom Metazoa; phylum Arthropoda; class Arachnida; order Araneae; family Theridiidae; genus Latrodectus; species Latrodectus elegans. The sequence continues at coordinate 61,732,097 of CM057815.1, forward strand.
TTCAGTGGATCAAAAACCTGAATACTTGGGAACTAAATACTGTGGTTTTAGTTCCCAAGTATTCAGGTTTTTGATCCTGCTTGGGATACATACATGCTTGGGAACTAAATACTGTGGGTTTCGCATCAGGCTGAGCACCTAATTGGGACAAATGCTTCACACTGCAGTGCCTTTCGATCACGAAAATAGTGATGGACCCTGTAGGCCTTGGTCCACATGGGTTTTACTACAGAGTAGTAAAACCTATATTCTATCGTTTTACTACAGAGTTTAGTTTATAAAGATAAAATTAGAGGATACAGGAAGTGAGATGATATTAAATAACACTATACACAGTTTTTGAAAATTATGTGAAAGCCGAAATATTGACAAATACTCTCTTCCCATTGGTTAGATAATTTAGATAAATTTTTAAACTACAGTTTGAGTAATACCTGAGTAACTGAGAAGAAAAAATATAAAAAATTGCAAACAAAATCAATAAGGTTATCAGATTAAAAATTATAAAAGTATAACATGTTGTTTTACTCACAGTGATCACTGAATAAAACAACCTCTTGGGCGTATTTTACTTTTCTGTTAAAAAGAACCCAAGAAAATTGAAGAATAGTCTAAAACGGATAATAGCAACAATATTACCGTTTGTCGTAATACAACCGAGACTGTTTCATTGCGACTCCATCGACCGAAGAAATCGTTTATCGTTTGATTTATCAACAACCCCCTGCTATGGACACATTCTCTGTCTTCGGCATCCCGTTGCCATGGCTACCAAGAGTAGAAGTGACAGAGAAATAAAGAGGGGGAACAAGATGGGCTCGCAGAAGTTTTTCTTTCGAAAATACCTTCATCGCCGTAAAATGCTTATGGCATTTACTTTATTTTTCTCCTTCCTTATTATATTTCTTAACAGGGGAACAATTTCCAGAAAAGCCAATAATTAAAACTACAACGCAATGACACTCGACCGAAGTAAGGAAGGAATAAAAGAAAATGCGATGTGGGGGAAGGCTGAGGAATTTTGCCTCAAGGGGAAGGGGAACCATTGTCATAAGATAGATACACTTATCGTTTTAATGGGGAGTTAGGTACTTTCCCCTTTCATGAGGGAAGCCCTAGCCAATTATGAAGCTTTGTTCTGATCCTTGGTATAATAGGTGTTTTGCTTGTGGTCTTCCTGAAACAGAAAGTGGTAAGAAGAGGTTTAAGCAGGTGTGCCAGTAAATCTTACTGGCTTAGGTAACTTAATTTACGAGAAATCGAATGTATTTTCTGTATTAATCTAGTTAGTAAATTGTTTAGCAGTCGTAAATCGTAGTTTGTGACAGAATTTATTTGGTTAGGTTTATGTTGTCTTCAAGACAACTATTAATTAATACTAATTTGAAGAAAACCGATTCATGTTTTGTTTGCTTATGAATTGTGTACATCACGAATCAATTTACCTTCATTTTATACAGGAAAAATACTGCTATTTTTTTCCTGAATAAAATGTGCGTAAATCGATATATTTATAATCATGAAATTTGAAATGAGATTTATTAGAAGAATTTATCTAATCTACAAAAATTAATTAACTCTAAAAATTGTTAATTTTTTTCATTATTTGGAAAATTTCATTAGTTTTAGCTTCTTAAAGTTTTCCAATTTAAAGTTATCACATTTAACTAAAATAATTTTTTAATAGATGAAAACTTTACATTTGCTACTTCACTTAATAATCGGATCTGTATGCAAATAAATGTAAATATATATATATTGATATTTATTTTATTCATTTTTCCATTAATTAGTGTACTAACATTCATTTTTATTTCCATTTCATACCATTGGTTTAATTTGATTAATTAGAACGATTCCAACATTATATTAACTTTGTAGTTTTACTAAGAATAAGATTTTTGCAACAGAAATTAGATTTTGTTATAACAGTATTCAACTATGTATTTGTATGTCTGTCTTATAGCAATTTTAATAGTTTATTTTATATAAATATCTTCTAACGTTCAAGAAAAATGTTCTCAACTAAACTGTTTTCTGCTGTCATTATCACTGACTTATTATACGATGTTGTTTATCATACTTCATATAACGTTATTTGATAAATAACATATTGTTACATACCATTGATGGTAGCATTACTCTTTAAGAAATGCGATACTATTGCAAGCATTTTTTAAATATTTTTCTAGATACATAGTCTTAAAATTTCTTTGACTTGCAAGATTATAAATTTTACTCTAACCGAGTATAAATAGTAATAAAAAAACTGCAGATTGCAACCAGTTACTAAAAAGAATTAGTGGAAAAATCTGTCACTAAAGAAAAAGTATTCCCAATCACTTTTCTAATAAATGTAAAAACAGTTGTTCTTCCATAAATTGCTTTTACGAATTACTAATATAAATGCTTAATATAGGATCTTCCAAATTTTTATTGAAAGTTCCTGTTGCTGGCAGTCCATGTCTGGAGTCTTCTGTTTTGTCCCTGCTTGTAAATTACGAAGACCCTACTTGAGGTTTAGACAGTCTTCAGCCCTCATGATTCCTCGTTCAGGTGAAGTTGCATATTACAATTAGCCATAGTCTGTACTCTCACGTGATGAATCTGTTGGACTGGTTGCAGGCTTTCTTGTACCAGGCTTTGAGTACTAACAATATCATGATTGTACTGCAAAACCATTCATATTCCCTACTCCATTAAATTTTCAATGATTTTATTACGTGTACGAATCGCATGCAAGACATTTTTTTATAAAATTAGTTACTTTTGTTGAATGGTAGTAACAATAGATTTTATTTCAAGATGCATTTACCAGAGGGATATCGTACTTAATGTAAAGCAGTTGCAACGGCTTAATCAAATAAAATAAACTTCCAAAACAATAAAATGTATTTCTTGACTATTTAAAAGTTGAAATATTACCAAAGCAGTGATGCAGTTAAAATATTACCAAAGCAAAACATTTTATTTATTTTGTTTAAGATTAATATTTTAATATATATATATATATATATATATATATATATATATATATATATAAATATATATATATATATATATATATATTATATATATATATATATATATATATATATATATATATATATATATATATATATATATACATATAGCACCTCACCTGATAGTTGAAATGACCATCATTTATTTTATATATACAAGTATACTGAGAGATTTTCAATTAAAAGAGACCTCACACTGAAGATTTAATAAATTATTAAATTTTCCTTTCTTTTTATAGTTTCCATTTCTGCTTTACATTAACAAGTATTCGAGGATTACTTCTTTTATTAAAAATAGAAATGTGGCCCCAAAATCTTTCAAAATATTTCCTCTCAAAGAGGCATTGCAAATTCTTCATAAATCGTAAGTTATCATTTAAGCGGCGGGAGAGATGTTGAGCTGTGTTTACTCATCTTGAAATATTTGAACATACGGTGACACTGACAAGCTGTGTATACAATATGTAGATTATATGGTAGAATTTTTACATCTAATTCTATAAATAGAATTTATAATTTATATATTTATCATAATCTAATAAAGTTTAATTTTAAAAGGTTTGAAGAGAAATTCATAGAATTTCTATGATTAACAAAATCGATAGAAAGGAAATTTATCAAAATCTTTGTCAAGTTTAAGAACTTTTGAGTTTGTCTATAAGTTTTATACAATAGCAATTTTTGTCATTTCCTAGTAAAATCTTCAAAATATTTCGGGATGGCAAAAACTTTCATATTCTGTGATTAACTTTTTTAAAATTCTAGTTTCTAAAATTTTCAAACTATGCTCTCATTGTATTACAGAATTTTTCATTTGGATAAATTATTCTATGTCAGAATACAGTGAAGTTATTTGTGAATTATAAGCGATATGAGTGAATAAAACGTTGTTAAAAAAATTTAATTCACTTATTATGGTAAATTTCTATATTCTACTTACTGTCAATTTTTTGCTAATTTGATTCAATCGAAAATGAAAGTTTTACGCCTTTCTTCTTAACAGAACAACACATCAATAAACAGCATTTTACTGAAAAATATAGAAAAATAATATTAAATTTTACGCTCTTTCTGTTATAAAATGTTGTACCTTTTATCTAATTTTTTATAAAGAAAAAAATGCTATAATAAGTGTGAATTTTATACCAAATTTGTTTATCTTCCAATTTTATCGTTATATTTTTTCCAACAGCGGGCACTTGGGTGACGAACCCTATGCCACAACAAGGCCAGAAATTGCTACTCATTTGTCATTATCCAGTGGGCACCTGTGAACCAAGTCACGGAGGCCCACTCCATACCACCACAAACCCTTTTATAGGGTGGACCACATTCACACATCATCACAGAAGAAAGGGCAGAGAAACACAGAGAGAACAGAGAAAAGATAACACCCATGCCCGAACCAGGATTCAAAATCGGGATCCACAGCTCAGGTCGCTAGCCTGAGCTGTGGGTCCCAAAGTCAGGAGCGTTAACACTCAGCCATTTGTCTGCATAATTAGCGTCCAGTTTAATCGTAAAATTCAGAACTTTTACATTATATAATGTGATCATTCTTCTTAAAATATATTTAATGCTTTGCAATCAAAAATATACATACAATTACATAAAATAAATCTTTATTCAATTAAATAGATATAAGAAGATTTTTTATTTTAGCAAAAATTACCTAACATCAAAAGTAAAGTTGACCAAACAAGCTAATCCATTGCAAGTTCATCTTTTATGTATATTGATTTTCATAAAAACCTTCCTACTTAAATATACAGAAATATCTTATTTTAATTTTCCTCTTTTACCCTTTTAAAAATCACGCTGAAGAGCTTTCCAAGAATAAGATACAAAAATTAAAAGAAGAAAAAATAAGATGCACAATCATTCCTTAAGTCACTGCAAAACACACTGGACTTTGAAAAAATACATACGGACATAAGTCCGTAATCTAATTGATATTCAGAGCTAGGTTATGCTTTTAAGTCTTCTTTACGTATCTCTAGAGAAACTCTACATAATTATGCATCCATAACGTCTTGCTTCAGTAATTTTTTCCCTTTCTTTCTTTTCGTCTTTAGTTTTAAAGTAATTCTTCCCTTTTTTTATCCCTTCTTTTCCATCGTTTGCTCACCGAATTTTTGTTTTTCCCGTCGGAATTTTAAATATTCAATTTGTCAAGTTGAAGCAGGGACGCCAAAATGCACACTCGTATTTTGTTTTGTCTTGAAAGCTTCTTTCTTTGTTTGTCAATTTTTTTTCTGTGCAAGTGATTTTTTTTTCCCTTTGTGAAAATTTCCTTTTTCTTTAGGCTTTTGAAATGTGTTATCACATTTTAAATGTTTTATTTACTGAAAATGTTTCTCGAGATATTTTTTTTTAAATTATAGTTGTATCAGCAAATTTTTTTCCCGTTTTCGCTAAATATTTGTACACAGTTGGATTCATTTTGTTAAGTGAATTGCATTATTAGAATGTGACAATTTTCTATTAAATTTTTAGGACGATTCACCCGAGATTTTACTTTAAATAATCGGAAAAGTCATCTTAATTAACTTTTCTTAATTTTTACGCTAGCTTTTCCTATTGAATTTTAATTTGAATCATTTCCTATTTCTGAAAGTTTGCTTTTTTCATCTTTCATGTCTTTGGAAATTCCATAAATTTTATGCTCATAAAAGAAGTAATATAATTAGTAATAAAGAGACAAAATATTAGATTTATTTTTAACATTGATAATACAATGAAACTAAAATAAAGAATTGTAGTTATTAGTTAGCTACAAAAACAAGTAAAACATGTTTTTTATTAGAAAATTATTTTTCTAACTTATTTATTAGAAAGTGTATCTTTTAAATAAGATGATGAATATATTATCTACATAGATTTCAAAAATTCCTGTAAAAGTTTATAAGCAAATGAGTTACTTAGTTGCAAACATTAAAACAATCATTACAGTGAAACAAAAAAGGAGTTAATTAATTATCTAGCTAATAAATTCAATTATTCTAAACGTATTTCAAAGCATATGTGAATAGAATTAAATTTGTTCAAACGAATTTCGGATTCATTTAGTGATCTAATTGTTATTAAAATTCAAGTAAAAAATTATTCTAAATTTGATTTAAATCAGTTAAAGAAAATAAGTCTTTAATGTGTAAATATTTTAGAGTTTTAATACATTTTGAATAAAATTATTTTTGTTATGTATTTTATAGTAATAATAATCACAAACAAATTAGAAAAATATTTTGTATATTTTAAAAAATATTTATTTAATGATTATTTTAGTAATTTTTAGTTAATTAGTAATTTAAATTAGTCATTAAGTACCAAAAATTAAATTAGTTTTCTTCTTTCGAGGAATTAAAGATAATATTATAAAATATTCTAGTATTTTACGTAACATAAAGCTCTCAAATAATTTTCTTATTTCAAAGAATCAGTGATAAGATTAAGCAAGTTCGCTTGTGTTTTATTCATTAATTTATATCTAGAGATTTCGAATCTTAAGTAATTTTACTATCAATTAATTTGCTTCATTTAACAAGTTTAAAACAGCATTATGCAGTTTCTTTGATTTTTTTTATCAGAAATCTTCAATGATTTGGTATTTGGGATATTAATTAATTTGATTCCATTGAATAATTATACGTTTAATTAAATGTAAGATTTTAACATTGGAAGAAATTTTTTAAACATTTGTTTCCATTATTTGTAATCAATTAATTTACTACTCCTAATAATTAATATCAGATTTTCATGTTTTCATGAAAGTAATTATTTTTCATTAATTTTTTTTATTCTCTGATATGTAAAATAAAGTCATTTTGCAGGCTTAGCTATTTTCCTAATTATTCTTACACATTTTTTTAAATTTATTAATTTATTGCTAAGACTCAAAGAAAGGATGCATAATATTATCAAGTTTTACTTCACTTTTAATAATATTACTACATTTCAAAGTTTAATTTATTGAGTTAAACCATTAAAATATTATATAAATCTAGTAATTTTCAGTTTTTTTCCTTTTTATGATCATTAAATTTATATTTGTTAGGTAATTAATATTCCATAATTTAACATTACTGCATAAAGATTTCTGGCACATTTTTAAAAATTTTACACTTTTTTTGTATTTAACTACTCAGTAGGTTAAATGTACGTAGAAAATTATTAAAATTTATTATGCGACATTCACATGCGCAATTAATCGAGGCAAATTGATAAAGCATATAGATTTTTTTCTATATGAAAACATGTATACTTAACTCAAGAAATAAATTCTGAAAATTGTACCTATTTCCAGGAATTATACTTTAGGTTTCATTGTTTTTAATTATATTCTGTTTATTCCTGATAAATTTTATTCTAATCTTTATTAGCCATTGAAAAATTTATAAATATTTCTCAAACTTTATTATTGTGAAATTTTTGTTTTTAAATTCATTATATATAAGCTATTTTATTTATTTCTTTATTTTTTGCTACTTTAAGTGAGAGAGAGAGAAAAGTTTATAAAATATTTTAAATAAACTGTTATTTTATTAAGTGTAATATATTTAGTTAAAATCAATAATAATTTGTTAACTCTTAATGAATTAATTTTCATTATATTCATAATTTAATTTGTTCATTTATTAAAAACAACATTAATTATGTTTTATACAACAAATAATTTGTTAATTTAGTTATATTCATAGGGTGCACAGATGAAAAATGAGCTCATTAAATGGTTAGATGGATAATTTTTTTCTAAGAAATTTTCATTATTATACAAACCAAATAGGAAATTGTACATTTGATAATAGTTTTAATTTATTTTTTAATTATTACTTAATTGCTATTTTATAAATTGGATGAAATAAAAGCTTATGATTTTATAATATATTTTTCATTTTAATTCAATTCTTTTCATTTTGCTTACTTACAAAGTATTATAACTTCTTTTTATTTTTATTTGGTTACAAGTTCATAGTTTCTTTTGAATTGAAGGAATTTGGATATAAGTTTAGCAAATTTTAAGGAAATCTTAAATATATTTTACCCGAAAGATTATATTCATCTTTTTCGATATCTATTTAAGAGTGACTATAATGTTCCGCAAAATAAATTTTTTTTCTTTCATTTTTGTTAATTTTTACTGCTTTATTAAATTTTCGTTTAAATTAGGTGAAACTTCATACATAAAAACAACTACTTAAGAGTTTATTCATTTCAATTTTTCTTTAGCCAAAGAATGATTTCTTGAAAACACTAAAAGCTTAAAATACTCTATTATTTTTTTTTAAAAAAAAATATCAAACAAAATTTTTTTTAAAAAAAATGTTCACCTCATTACGCATAAAAAATATAGAAGAAAGAAAGAGATTTATTGTGGCTGCTATTATATTTTCTATTTCCAATTTTCTTCTTTTCGATTAATAACTTTTTTCTTGTTTTATGAATAAAAAGAGCATATTTTTCTTAATTATATCATTGTCTTTCAAAAACTGTAATATGTTTAATTTTATTATGCACACTGCATGCAAAAAGTAGAACTTTAGGTATTTTACAAATAAAATAAGAACTTTGAATTTTTTAAATAATTTTATCACAGCATTTTTAAAAACTTATTTACAATCAGATAGCTATATCTCTAACACAATGTTACAATCTACTTCAATGTTACAATTAAAAATTAGCTTCAACTGCATGATACTGTGTGAAAAAAGTAGAAGGACAGCTCTAAATATTGATAATAAAAGTCTTCTCTGGCGTAAATGCGCCGAAGAGTTACAGACTATATATTTTTCACAATATTTATGTGTTTGGACTTTTAGCAGGCTATATCAAAACCCGAACATTATTTGCTTCAAACCAATTTTTAATGCTATTGGACTTGTAAGTTGATGTTGCATATTGATGAAATAGCAAACTTTCTCAGCCTAGCTCAGTGCCATAGAGAAGAAGCACTGAATTTAAAATTTGAATGTAATTTGAATATTTTGTCTCTTCCATCCATAAACACTAGATTAGTCTTTCCACATTTTTTAATTTCTCCTTCGACTATAATCCATTAACAATGCAAAGCAATATATATCTTATTCATAATCTTTAATTATTTAAATTTCCTATTTGAAATTTATATTTCAGTAACATTCAAAATTACTGAAATATTATACCATAAAACATTAACTGAAATGCTAAATGTTATGATCAGAATGTGAAGGGTTCTATCGAGGTTTAAATTTGCACTCGGTTAATTTAAACAGGAAAATTATTGTCTTAATTAATATATTTTAGATTTAATCCTCGAAGTAAGCTTATCGCAATTCTAATGATTTTAAACTACATCTTATTGCTGCCGCATCTAATGTGGATCTTTTCGGATTGTTCTTCTTCTTCTAACTAATCCCTCTGAATATAAAATCAGATCAGATCCACCCGCTTTTAATTTTCGGATAGTAGAAGCGTCATCCAGAACTTGGCCAATTGGGATAAAGTGAGGAATAGTACTGATTCAAACATCCTGAGAAAACTAAAACAACTTTCCCTTTCTCATCAGATCCACTTCCAGCGTATTCCGTCCCATGTCAGAGTTGCCGGAAATGAAATTGCAGACAGTTTGCCTAGAGCTGGTACCGGTACTAGAGATCACATCCGCTCCTCGTATTTATATGAAGATATTTTCTTAACATAAGGCGATGAATAAGGCCATTTGAATGGTCCCGCCAGTACACCAGTGGTATCAGAGTAGGCTCCTTGGTTCAGGGCAGCAGTAAACGAGATTAAACTGCTCTTACGCCTTTCATTAGTGGTCACCTACCAACAATGACTTTTATTGGAGGCACTAAACTTTTCGAAATCTGCACTAGGTGCTCCTCTGCACAAGCCTCCTCCGGTCATATTCTGTCTTGTCTGGAACTTACTAAGCAAGATCTGGTTCAAGACCTCCTATTAGTACTAGATATTTTAGGGGGAATGAACTCATGGACCTGATTCATCACTGCTGGTCACAGGGATGAGAAGCATCAAAATAACATATTCAGGCGCTTAAATAAAGTATGTAACATTTTATATTGAGAATTATTAATAAATTTAATTCTTTGATTCATAAAGTCTTGTTTTTGACAAGAAGTGGTAAGTTAGAATATTATTTATAATACCGACACAATTAAAAGTTGTTTAGAGATTCAACTTCTCCAATTCACATTATCTTGTATGTGAAGAAAAGTCATCAGTTTAAGTAATGCTTATGTTATAAAAAATTTAATTTACAGACCTTATCCACTAAAAATACACAATTGCTTAAAAAAAATAAACAATTAACAATAACAATCATTAAGGGCAACCAGACTTAAGTGTCCATAAAGACGTTGCAAATAAACTTAAAGAAATCCAGCTGATTGCTTAATTAACAATGATTGCATGGATAACATAGATTGAATGGCATTTTAAAAGCTTTTGAAAATATCAGCTGTTACTGAATGACTGGTTGGTTGGTTGGTTTTTATGGCGCAAGGTCCAGATAAGGACAAGCTGCGCCAAACACAAGATAGCTTACACAAGTTTTTTAAACCCATTAAAAGTATAAAATAATAATATAGTTAAAATGTACATTAAAAGTACAAAGTAGAAATATAGTTAAAATGTATATTAAAGGTATAAAATAGAAATATAGTTATAATGTATATTAAAAGTTTGTAAACATACAATATACACATGTATAAAATTAAAAATTTTATATTTAAGTAAAATATTTCTAAATCAGATAAAATTCATAAATCCTATGTCTTTTAAAAACGCAAATAGGTTGCAATGGGGTGGTTCCCCAAGCAGATCTTCTAATGTTAAAATGTTACTATTAAAATATGTAAAACGCTGATGGTTAAAATCTGGGCATACAATTAAAATGTGATATACTGTAAATGGTTCATCACACTTTTCACACCATGGTTGGAGATCACTCAAGATCAAATGCTTGTGGGTGAAACGCGTGTGACCAATTCGAAGGCGAGTCAGTCTGACATCTGCGCTTCGTGGAGATAAAACAGATAATGGAATCATGTATGAAAATATGGAATGGAGTTTGTTGCTGACTTGCAGGTCCCAGGATTAATGCCAAAGAGAATTTATGAAATGTTTGAATTCTTTTCTCATGTCTGTTGATGGTATTGAAGGCAAAATGGAAGTAGCTGCAGATTTAGCGGCAGCATCAGCTTTCTCATTGCCATCTATTCCTATGTGGCTTGGAATCCAACAAAACAGTATCTCAAATCCCTTGTTAGTAACTGAATCAATTAATTTGAATATTTTAGACACAACTGGATGGTAATTATAGTTGTTATTCCTCAAAGCTTCTAAGACACTCATACTGTCAGTGTACACACAGAATTTACGTTCATTTTTAGTTGTTACCAACTGAATTGCTCGGTATATAGCCGTAGCCTCAGCAGTGAAGATGGAGCAGGATTTGTGAAGGCTATAACTGTAGGAGGTATCATCAAGATAAACTCCACAGCCAACTGATCCTGGACATTTGGATCCATCCGTAAATACTGGAGTGTACATAGTGTACTGACAGCGATGGAATGAATAAAGCTGTTGAAGAATAGCAGTACTTGTGTCTGATTTTTTATTACTTCCAAAGGGATTCAGCACAGTAATATGTGGATCATACCAAGGGGGATGTGCAAAAAGGTCGGTAGACTCGATTCGGACATCACATAGGTCAGAAAGCAAAATTATGGATTTAATACGACAGAGAAAAGGTGGAATGCTTGATGGTCTAGCATTATATAATCTCTTAAGAGCAGCACTTGGAATCGTGGAACGCAATGGATGATGAGGTGAGGACATGATTTTTGAATAATAATTAAGAGACAGCTGCATCCGCCGCAGGTCTAATGGCAATTGGTGGCAAATTACATATAGACTCTGGACGGGTGATGTGCGAAAAGCTCCACAGCATATCCTTAAAGCAGTATGGTGAACAGTGTCCAATCTGCGTAAGATGGAGAGTCTAGCTGATCCATAAGCAACACAGCTGTAGTCAATTCGAGATAAAATTACAGACTGATAAATTCTTAGAGTGATGTGCGATCTGCACCCCAAGATGTATTCGAAAGCACTTTGAGGATGTTAAGCAGTCGCTCACATTTCTTCCGCAGATGTAAACATGCGGAAGGAAAGTTAACTTCTTGTCAAAAATCACGCCAAGGAATTTTATCTCACTGACTACAGGAATGGGTCTATTATTTATGTGAAGCACAGGATCATTATGGTAGCTAGTTTTCCTACAGAAATGGACACAGCAACTCTTACTAGGAGATATACTAAGACCATTCCGTTCACACCAAGTGGTTAAATTATTTACAGCTGTTTGCAATTGTCTCTCAATTATATTCATGTTTGAACCCTGATATGAAATTTGTAAGTCATCAACATACAAAGTGCCATGAACAGAAGATGGTAATTGATGGAGTATGTCACTGATGAAAAGGTTAAAAAGGGTTACGCTTAAAATGCTACCTTGAGGGACACCCTCAGCTTGACTAAAAGTATTGGAAATTGTAGTTCCAACGCGCACTTTAAAAACGCGTGAGGCCAGAAAATTTTGGATAAATATTGGAAGATTACCCTTAAAGCCAAGATTATGCAGAGTACGGAGAATACCATAGCGCCATGTACGATCATATGCTTTCTCAACGTCGAAGAAAATTGCAACAAGATGGTTTCTCCTCACGAAAGCATTTCGAATTCGGGATTCTAGATCTACTATGTTATCTATAGTGGATCGTCCTCTTCGAAATCCGCTTTGATGAAGATGTATGCAATTATTCTTCTCTAAGACGTAAATGAGTCTAGCATTGACCATACGCTCAAATGTTTTGCATAAGCAACTCGTAAGAGCTATTGGACGATAACTCAGAGGGTCAGATGAATCTTTTCCAGGCTTCAATATTGGAATCACTATCGCTTCTCTCCATGAAGTAGGATAAGCATGCTCAGTCCAGATCCTATTAAACAATGAAAGTATGTTTAATAAAGAATCATGATTTAAATGACGGAGCATTTGATACGAGATTCCATCTGATCCTGGGCTAGTGTCGTTTGCTTTAGATAAAGCAGACTTCAATTGTGACAGTTCAAAATCACAATTATAGGGTAGAATATGTCGATCATGAAAGCTTAGAGGTGTCCGCTCAGCGATTCTTTTAATCCTTAGAAAAGTAGGATTATATGAATCAGAGCTGGAAACACTAGCAAAGGTTTCACCGATGACATTAGCAATATCTACCGCTGAGGAGTGTATTGCAGCTCCGGTTTTTAATACAGGAATGGAATAATCCTGATAAATACCATTGGCTGCTTTAACTTTCCTCCATAATTGTTGACTTGTTGTCGATGAATTGATTGACGACACGTAGCGAATCCAAGATTCTCTTTGACTCTGACGTCTAACTTTTCGAGCTTCAGCTTTGGCTTTTTTAAAAGCAACAAGATTCTCCGTAGTAGGGTATCTTCGGAATATATTCCGTTGCTTCCTTTGTTTCTTATAGGAGAGTTGACACTTTTCATTCCACCAAGGTTTCCTGTGTTTATGTGGAATGATGGAATTTTAGGGATAGCAACATCCGCAGCTCTGATTATTGTGTCGGTGACATATTTAACGGCATCATCTATCACATCTGTCTTAACTCTTGTCTCACTGATCACAGCCAATTGCGTGAAAAGTGACCAATCGGCTCGACTGTACACATAATTAGGTGGTTTGTGACACACACTATTACTTCCAGCCTGAGACACGATTAGAGGGAAATGATCACTATTGTAGAGGTTATTTCCAACTTCAAAATTCAGCAATGGCAAGAGTGATGGAGAACATATAGCTAAGTCCAGAGAGTGAAATGTCCGTGTAGGTTCGTGAAAATAAGTTTTCTCGTTGGTATTTAGCAGACAGAGGCTATGGTCAGAAATGAACTGCTCTATCTGTCGACCACGAGAATTCGTATCATCACTACCCCACAGAAAATTATGACCGTTAAAATCACCGAGCAATAAAAATGGAGTTGGGAGTTGATCAACCAAGTCATTCAGTTCTTCTGCTTGGATGATATCATTCGGTGGTAAGTAAAGACTACATACTGTTATTAGACATGTGGTGTGGATTCTCACAGCCACGGCCTGGAGTGTAGTTCTTAACTGATGTGCTGTACTGGGGTAATTGTTTGATGTAATTATACAAACTCCACCAGACACAGCAACATCGCCACCATAATCATTTCTAAAGCATTGAAGCCCACCCATTTTGGTGACAACAGTGGGCTTCAGGAATGTCTCCTGGAGAGCCACACATGCGGGGTTAAAGCAAGAGATAATGGATTTGATGTCATCAATGCGAGACCGAAACCCACGACAATTCCAGGAAACAAAGGAAGTCAGGAATGGAATATATTCTAACCTTTCTCACTGTTACTCATCGTCATCTCTGATGAATCTTCAGAATTGAAGTCATCATCCGATGGATGCAGTTTCACAGTGTCTGCATCCAAACACAGAAGAGCTTTTTTTGTTGTTAAGGAAGACTTTCGAATGCCTTCCTTAGCCAATTTTAATTTTCTCGCCTTTAAGGCTTTCGATTTTGCTAAAGCTGTTTCGGCTATTACAGGTGTTGATGTTTCCATTGTTTTTGGCTTTAAGAGAAAGCTAGCTGAAGAGACAGAATCTGTTTGGGTGCTGCAAGTTCGTGTAACTTTTTTTGCCATAGATGCGTAACTAACACCAGGAGTTGGAGTGCGGGAACTAACTATGCTACGAGCTTCTATATAGGAAACATTGTTCTTGATTTTATAAGTGACTATTTCCTTTTCCTGTTGCCAAACGGGACAAGATCTAGAATAAGAGGTGTGGTCGCCTTTACAGTTGACACACACTTCTTTGGCTTTGCAGGTAACACTATCATGGTCGTCAACTTGAGAACAACGGGCGCAAGTAGGTTTCCCTCTGCAAGCCATTTTAGAATGTCCATAACGTTGGCACTGGAAACATCTGAGAGGATTCGGGATATACGGTCGCACTGAACATCGCATGTAAGCCACTTTGATGTATTGTGGCAAGTCTGGCGTTGCAAAAGTCAAAATAAGGTGTTTGGTATTTAAGATAATACCATCCCTTTGATTGTTATTCTTTTCACGGCGCAGACTTTTTGGCTTTTTAAGTTGTTTAGAATTTCATCAGTGGACGTATGATATAAATCCTCCGCAGAAATTACTCCCTGCACAAAATTCAGTTTCGCATGAGGCTCTACTGTGACAGGTAAGTCAGCAAGTGATTTCATGCTCTGAATCATTGTAGCCTGTTTATCAGAATTTGTCTCAATCAGTAAATTACAGTTCTTAATTTTTTGACTGACTTCACAGCACCCAAATAAGAAACCAATCCCTTTTCAATCAGAAAGGGAGAAACATATTCAAATGAACCTCCATTTCTTTTAATAATGAAGAACTTAGCTTCACACATTGGCATTTGTTGCTCCCGAGGGAGTGAGGAGAAAGTAGATTTATTCATTAAAGTGAAAATAATATTCAGGGACTAGACGGCACCACCCACCACGGAGCCCTACAAGGGGATACATGTTAACTGTACCAGTGCTAGTCAGTCCCTATAGGCTCACGGTACATCCCTGAAGTGGACTCCACCCTTAACGAGTCACCCAGTAGATGTACCGATCGCTTGATCCATAAAGCCGATTGATGTGCTGAGGACCACAACACACCTCCCGTTTACCTGAAGCAGAGGCCAAAGCAATGTGTTGGTCTCAGGAGGCCTCAATTACCAGGATCCTCCTTTCCAGGGACACGGGTCTCCACGCACGGCAAACACGTGGGTGATTTAGTCCTCAAGAGTAGCTAATAGCATCAGAGTGGCGAAAGCTACTCAAGGGGAGCCCTCAACCTCTTACGAGGAAACCACAACGAGGGAGAAAAGGAAGAAAAAGCAGAAGATTAGAGGAGAGAAGAAAATAAAGAAGAGGAAGGATCACTAGGGTACCTCGGGATTGTGACACCCGTGTTTACCTAAAGAAGGTAAACCCCCTGAGGGGTACTGAATGACTGGTGAGATATAGTTTAATCAAATGAATCAAGCTTATAGTCAGTAATTGTTGACAAAAACATTTGCATGATGAGCAAGCAAACAAGAGCTATCTTGTTATACAAATACAAATTGCACAATTCAAATTGTTGAAAAGTACTCTGAAATTTATTGGTGTAAAATGGTGTGGAATGTTTCTACATGGCATGGCAAAGAATTACAGTCATTATTTACCCACACAATTTGTAAACATGTTTTTATTAGAAAATTATTTTAGAAGCTTAATTGTTAGAAATTTTCCTTTTTTAAATAAGATGATGAATTGTGTTATATACATACATATATATATATATATATATATATATATATATATATATATATATATATATATATATATATATATATATATATATATAAGTTGTAGAAATTTCTGAAATCATTTTAAAAAATTGGACATATAAAAATTTTAAAACAAGTTATTTATTTATACTGCTAACAAATTTATTTACTGTAAACGAGTTTCAAAGCATATGAATGGAATTAAGTTTGTGCAAATTATTTTTGATCCATTTAAGTGTTCGATTAATTATTAAAATGCTGGAAATTAAAATTTCAAAATGTAACTTAGATGCATAAAAAACTGAAGTATAATATTTTTAAATATTTTAGAATGGTAATACATTTAATTATCTTTTCTGTTTATTATTATTATTACATTTCTTATTAAAAACTATTTAAGAAAATGTACTTTATATTTTAAAATTTCCTTTTACGATTACTTCAGAATATCATTAATTTATTACTAAATAAAAGTATTCATTAAGTACATTAAATCAGTTTTCGTTGTTCAAGAATTTAAAAATAATATTATATAACGTTTCAGCACCAAACTCGTGCATAAGATAAATAAAATAATTTGATTACTTTAAAGAATAAGTGATACGATTAAGCAAGTTCGAATGCTAAGACTTAAAGATAGAAATGCATAATATTATTAACTTTCACTTCTCTTTTGATAATTTTACTACATTGTAAAGCTTAATTTGTTGATTTAAATTATTAAAATATTACATAAATCTAATAATTGCTAGCTACGTTTTTTATATATCATTTAATTTATATCATATATAATATATTTTAACATCATTTGTAAAAGATTGATCATATAAATATCTGTTATATAACATCGTTTTATAAAATTTTGTGGTATATTTTTAATGATTTTATTGTTAATCGGATTTTACTAACTCATTCGCTTAAATTTATTTAGAAAATGTTTCTATTTAATTAATTGGTATTTACATACGCAATCACACAAGACAAACTAATAAATCTTCACAGATATTTTCTAAAACGGAATATTAATAATGAACAACTCAAGAAGTAAATTCTGGTTATACCAATTTATATTAATAAATTGCATGAATTTTATAATTTCAGTTTAATTATTTTTATTATCATTAAATAATTTAATTGTTGCTGTTACTAATGACACTTAGACAAGCCAAGCTTGCTCTGCTTCGGCAATGCAAATTTAATTCAATAGTGACTGTCTTTCGTTTTAATCAGTGCACCACAAAGGTGAAAGTACGTCCTTGCTCTTATTTTCAAATCCTCCGACGGATGGCGTTCCCAGACGATCCACTCTCTCAATTTTGACATTGATCAGAAGGGGTAGGAAATTTTCTCCAGACCATATTACCCGTGGTAACTGCTCAATGACCGACCACAGAACTTCCGATTTCTCAGATTAAACGAGAACGTATATCGCATAGATAGGTAGATACTTGCAGCATTGAGAATCGAACCCCGCCCTTCCGGATGGAAGGCCGATACCTTAACCACTAGGCTACCACAGTCCTAGTTTAATCGTAGTTTTATCAATCATATTCCTATTTATGATTTTTTCAATATTTTATTATTGTTGAGAACTTTTATTGAATTCACTATAGATAAATTACTTTAAATAAGTTTGTATAATTTTAATTAACCTTTAATTTAATTAAAGTAATTTATTATAAACTAATCAATAATTAACTAACACTACCATTGAATTTATTTTTATTGTATTCATAAGTAAATTTGTATATTTATTAAAAATAGCATTAAATATATTTTATAAAGTTAATTATTAGTCTAGTTATATTCACGGGGCATAAACCTGAAAAATAGGCTCATTAAATAATTTGTTAAATTATTTGTTTATAAGAAATTTTCAGTATTATATACCAAAAGAACTTTTTGTAATGCTATAATATATTTTACAGCACTGCAAAAGTAGTTAGATGTTATTTTAAGAAAATCGGGGTTAAAATCACCAATTATTAATTCGAAGAATATTTAGGTCTTTTTAGTGAATTATTTGACTAAGTAATTAGATATGAATATCCTCAATGATATGTATTAAATAGTCTGAGAATCATATGGTATTAAAAATGCTGTAACAACGAAACTTTCACAAATATGGGAAATTAAATAAGAAATATATTGAATATTTCTAGCTGAATCAAGTTAATATCCTTTACAGAAATAAAAAAAAAAAATTATTTCTTTTCATAGCTTCACATTTTCGTCTCTTCCCTGTAAGTTTTCCCAATTTTAAATTTGCTGAATTTTGCTTTTTAGATATCTCTCTCAAATTTAATAAATTGAGAAAAATAATTCCTGTTTTGAGCTATAAATGAATATTAAATTTAAAAATGTGTTCAGTTCTCTTGAATTATTCATTTAAAAAAGTTCAGATTTTTAATTAATATTTAAAATTAAGCTAACTTTTAAAATAATTTTAAACAATATAAACTTTGACTAGATTTATTTTTAATTCTGAATATAGGAAGAATCTTATGTGAAAATGAATGCAAGATAAATTTGTAGTGAAATATTTGGAAGAGAGAATGATAGTTAAATAATTGATGAATATATTTCCTAAATCCCATTAGTCATATATATATATATATATATATATATATAATAACATGAAATCGGAATTTAAATCACCTATTAGTACTTAATACTTACATTTTTTTTCATAAAAGAAACTTATTTATAATCTGAGACACTTATATCACAATTTTTTTGTATTGTACATTGATTTACTTCAAGATTGAGTTAAGTATCTAGAATCAAAAAGAGATCTATGTCAGTCGAGCTTCAAACGAATACTTAAAATTTTCTAACTTCAAATATTCATCTGAAGCTTAAATTTCTTGATTTTATAAAAAGGAATTTCATTTTTGAAACAATAAGAAATGAATCAAATTGTTTATTCTTAAATAAAGGTCTAAAATTTCAAAAGTAGTTTCGTTGCAACATTTCAACTAGTTCTAGATACCTAGAATCATATTTCTTAATATGTGTAGCAATTTCTTCTAGTCTGGTGTCTACATCTCGTCAGTAAGTACTGTTTGTAATTATAGTAAATAGGTAAATGAAAACCATCATGCTCGAAAACTATGTTTATGTATGAAGACTTAATGAAAGTGAGATAAGCCTGTGGGAGACCCCTTTATAGCATATAATGTGATTCCACAAGATTAAGATGCTTTGATTTTTTGTACTATTGTAGGAAATTCAATTTCTTCCCGCGGCGGTATATGTTCGTAGAATGAGCCGAATAAAGCTACAAATGAGAAGGAAAGTCGATAGATTTCTTGAGGGTAAAGAAACACATTTAAATCATCTTATTTTTAGTATTATGTTTTTAGGGAAAGCAAATATATGCTGGTTACACGCGCATTTGTAAATATTTGATTTAAAAATTGTTTGATAGAGATTACAAGGCATGGCTTACAAGAATATTATTTCTTATACACAACTTCGTTGTAGTAGAATTGTGTACTGTTCTGTAACATATCTTTTCTCAAACAAAAAAAATGTGATCTGATAATAGATTCAGCAAGGATTCAACCCCGTAACTCACTTTCCTATCATGGAAAAGTTTCAAATGGCAGATTTTTCTCATAGAGATTCAACAATCCTGATTGTTTAATCTGTTAAAATTAAAGTGTACTTCATTTGTCCATTTTCAGGAATCATCAACAAATGTTTCGATAAAAAAAATTGTTTTGCAACTATCCTGATCTTGCCATGACAATTTCTACAGTGGATAGATTTCACGCAAACAAAAGTACGGAATTCCATGCATATATGTCGCACAGTGGAATTGAGCATGTCAAATTAAACAAAAATTGTTGTTTCATTAACAGTTCTAGGAAGCGACTACTTGCTTCTTTGACTCATGTTAAAACATCTTGTAAAATGGCGATGTTGCCTTAATTTTTTCTTTTTGTCAAGACGTATAACTCTTCTGTTCACATGAATTGCACCATATCTCTTACAGCACCATCAAGCGCAAATAAACCATCAAAATAAACTATATTAATTAATAAATAGAAATCTCTCTTACCGTTGCCACCAAATTATCATAATTGCAATAATACGTTGTAGTTCCAGTTGTCTCTACTGCACTATCGGCTTTTTAAAAAGCTCAGCGGATCATTACAAACATTTTTTTTTCTTTTATAGAGCATGACATTTGTATATGTTACTGCAAATTTTAGCCTCTCAAGATTTCATGCTAACAATTTTTAAAAATAAAACTATTTATTTCAAGAAATATCGAGCCCATTCTCTGAAGCGTTAATGGCCCAAATATTTTTCTCCTCAATTTAGTTCAGAGAAACTTCCTGAGCCTTTTAATTGATGTTCAATTCCATTGTTATTAACAAATCTAATTATGTATTTAAAATATTCAATAAAAGAAAATATTATATATAAAAGATAGAATATTAATTATGATTCACTTTATTTGACATGTTTTGAAATAATTTTAAAATCTATTTTAAAATTGCAATTTAGGTATTTTCTATGAAATTTTAGGACATAAATGATAAAGATAAATGAAATGATCTCAATTTTAACTACATTTTTGAGAACAAGATAAGATATTTTCTTCGACACTTATTTGAAATACTTCCACTTTTATGAACACTTTCTTAAAATTGTTATAATTTCAAAAATTCTCCATCCTTTTATGCGTGAATTGTACTTAAACTGGAATATCGAGAAGAAACCCCGCAGACACCGCCTTCCCAATCAAAAGGGGAAAGCACACAACTTAGGCTGGAAACATTGGATTTGTGCCATCAGTGGTAACCCAATCTGAGATCTCCTACCCAACTGTTTTGTTTCTTAGGTAACAATTTCGACTTTCTTCAAATGAAGAGTTGCATGGAGGACATCTTTGGTCACAATGCAAATATTCGAATCTAAAATATTTTCTAATAATTTACACAGATATCTTCCAGGATTGAAGTTGATATTGATGATACTTACAGAATAATAATTGGTATTTAAGGTTTGACAATGAAGAAGGAGAAACAACAAGATATATTACAAAATTCAAATATTGTTAGCAGTTATCAAAATGGAAATTATATATATATCTATATTCTTAGAATTTTGTTATTCTGAGTGCAATATTTATAGCGAGATGTTTCATTGCTATTATCCTTCCTCGTTAGCTATTGTTTAGTTCTCCTTTGTTATTGCTTCCTTTCATGTTATTGCTAAGGTTGGCTGTTTCGCTAGAGAATAATATAAATGTTCGAACTATGCTTACAGAAATTTCTTTCGTGTCTGGTGAAAACATAATTTATAAGTATTATATTTATCCTTAGTTTCTTCATAACATAGCAATGTGCTCTGTGTAATAATGACTCTCCATTAGGATTGCTAAATATTCATCCCTTTTTTTTCACGTTAGGAGACTAAACCGAATCAAGACATATGTTGCATTATAACATTAACAAGTTGATTTAAGAAAAAATGTTGTGCAGTCACGTTTTTTTTTAATCTCATTCTTTATTCATCTTTTAATCTATTTATTTATTCTAGGCATTTAGATTTTTTATAATATTCTTTTTGTACGTATGTTTAACATAAAATAAAGAAATTTTTGTTTGATATTTTGTTAGAGTAATTTAGATATAACATATTTCAAAAAAGATTTTATTTTGTTACTAAAATAAAATATTTATATAGCGTAACAAATAGCTTAAGAGCCGAAAGATGTTATATGCTTTTTAACTATCATAAAGCACTACTTCCTTTCTTGAAAATTTTTCTAAAAAAGTAAGCCATATCCACTAAATTCCAAGCACATATTTAAAAGGATTAACATGCTGAAAACAGAAAAGCAACCTAAAGAGAGAACCTGAGAGAAACTATCATTTAGCAAACAACTAAGGAATTTGAGGTTTTGATAGCCCTAAAATCTCTCCATTGGAAAAGATGATGCTTGGTGGACATACATTGCTTCATACCTTCGGTGTTTGCACATGGACCGCAAAATGATGTATTAATAGTATAATTCTTATATTTTACGAGCGACTTTTCACAAGAACTGTGAGAGATCAGTTTATTTTCATAAAACATGATCACTGATCACACAGAACTGCATTTGTCGACAATTATTTGGAAGAAAAGTATTGTTAATTCGATGCAGTCTGCAAAGGCTCTAAATTATAATACCATAGAACTCTAATAAGATATTCAAAGAAAAACCAATGAAGACAGGCAATTTCCTTTCAAAACCTCCCAAGAATTGAATCAACGTTTCGAGAAGACTAGAATTTACTGCCGAAATCATTGAATCGATTAACAGAATAAGAGTTCGCCATCACCTGAAATAATCGTAAAAAATAGCCATATTTCTTATTAAACTTGGAATAAATACAGAGCAAAAAATGTGTCATGCAATGTATTGTTTTTTGAACTATATATTTTTCCAGAGAAACTCCTCTTGTAAAAATATTTTGTAACTATTTCCTAGCTAACTATTTTCTTTTTTTGTAACTATTTTCTAACTATTTAGCGAATATATCAGTGTGTCAAATAGCCAAATATTTAATTCCCTTTTAGTTTTACATTTCTCATGGTTTTAACTTTAATTTTGGATATAAGTGAGAGAAATACTATGAACACGATTTTTTAGTTTTATTTTCATGTTTGTTCTGATTTGTCGAAAACATAATTTAACATAATAAAAATGTTTTTCTCTACAAATGTATAGCCTAAATATTTATCTATCTCTTAGAAATTAAGATATCTAAAAGTGTACAGAGCAGTTATTTTCTTTCCTAAATAGCTCATTTTCAAGCCTTTTAAGAAATCTTTAATTTCTTATTTTGTACTTAAAAATGTGATTACAGAAAATTTTAAAAAGACATAGTTAAAAATATGTTATAATATGAATATATTTATCATCAAGTAAAATAAATTGAAGAAAAATTTAATGCACAATTAATTTGAAGGATTTTAATTTTTTTGAAATTTTACTATTTTCTTTGAGTGTTTTAGAATTTTTTAAATTACAAAAAATTAAAATAATAAAAAAAATGAGCACATGTTGCTTTATTTATTTTACTTAACTTTACTCAACTCAATATTTTTGCCAGTCTCATAAAATAAATTAGCTGAAAGAAAAGTCAAGAATACACTTGTAATTGTTTTAAACATACACACACACCTTCACCATATAATATATTATAACTATTTCTTGACAATTTCTTGACTTTTCAAATATTTCTAGACAAATTAATCTAAAAAGGTGCTTATTTAAACTTAGATTTTACAAATGTCCTCATAAAAGTGTAAATCTCATTTTAACCAATGATACATAAATTTAAAATTTGAAAACATACTCAAAAATACAATTTTTAACGTTGAGTATTATAAGTACCTAAAATTTTAAATATTATTGCATATTATGGGTTATTAGACTACATAATAACCCTTATTATACATAAATGAAATTTATTACGTATTTTAACTATTATTTTAGATAGAAAAATTATAATTTAAAAATGGAATGTTTTCCCGCACTTTTAATCAACTGTTTGGTAATATTATCCCAATAATAAAATTTTCTACTACTTTATTTCTGTATACTATTAAAATACATAAAGAAAATGAAAATTTTCTCAAACTGTATACTTTGACACAGCATGAACGATTTTACAAATATCATCATAAAAATTTATAAATGCTCATAATGTTTCCTCATAAAAATTAAAAAATAATTAAAAGGTTTAATAATTGTTTAGTCATTTTAGTATTTAGTGTAATTTGCATTTCCAGAGTGATTTCTCATAGGTTGTAAGACTTATTCAAGTGTTGAAGAGAAAGATGTTAAATTTATTAAATAGTTAATGAACTACATATACTAAAATACTGATAGTAAATTCAAAATATCCCAGAAAATGTGATGCTTTATTTAGTGACAAATCAACAAAGAATTAAAGAAATTAACGTTTTGCGCAAATGTAATAATGAACAAATTTAGTTATCATTTGAAAAAATACCTGTAACATTTTTGTGGAATTATTTTTTCTTTTGGAGTGCATATATGCTTAGTTCTTTAATTTAGCGCCCTAAAATATATTAGTAGTAGATATATTTAATGAAAGAATATAAGTTTTATATTCCTTTTTAAATACTTTAATTTCTAAAGGTACGTAGCACACAAAACAATTTAGAAATAAATTATGACTTTCAGATTTTTCACCGCATGCAGAAATTTATTTACTGCAGATTGTCTTAAATAGAATTTATACGTCCAACTTCAACACATGGTGCACAAATATTGCCTTATGGTAAGACATTTTTAGCCGACAATGTATCTTTTGGAAATGGATTTGATGACCAAACTGTTTTTACACGTTTATTTTATTGCTCCTCTTGTGTAATTTAATTTCAGTGTAGAAACTAACTAACTCACTCGAGTCTCATCGTATTTATTATTAACATTTCTGTCTTTTTGCCAGATAAAAGTTACAGAAAAGCTGCATTGTTATATATACCGGTTAAGAGACAAATAAGAACTTCAAAAATGATTTTCAATCAATAAAATATGATCTTTTAAAAGAATTATGCATAGCTACATTTTATTGATTTTCAACAGAACTTTTTGCTAATTATAAACTGTCTGACATAAGAAGAAAGGAAATCGGAACAGATGCCGTATAATCCAGGATAATAAGTTCTGAATTTCTTTGGCGATGAAGAGATGTTGCCAAGATGACATATTGTGACGTACATGATAACGTAAACACTAGAGTTGCCAAAATCGAATTATCTATAGTTTTTATAGATTTTTACCACTATGACGAACTAAAAACCAGGTTGCTACATGCATAAGAAAATCCGCCAAAAAAAAAATCACCAATCTCAGAATTTGGTATCCTGGATTATACGGCATCTGTGCCAAGAAATATAAAAACAATTAGCTTTAAATGAGAAAAACCAATGTGCCATCTGACTGATTGGTGTCCAGGCTTTCCAAATAATTCATCTGGATACATTTCTTACCTAGGGTATGGATATTTTCAATAGGCTTGAATCCACTTTAAACTGCATTCCCCGCTTAAATTAGCTCTCCTTTGCTAAAATTGACTCCAAATAGAACTAAAACAAATTGGAATGGTCCGTACTTCTGTTCCAACTGCATTGAAAGAATAAGAAATGGATGTTTTGTTTCAGTTTGCAGCCTGCACATATGTCTGAGTACTTTTGTGAGTTACCAGCGTTTTAATTTTTAAAGTCCATTATCTTCACTATTCAAATCTGTCTGGATACCTTACGCAATACAAGTTCAGAAGTCTTAAAAATAGCTCCAAAATTTCAGACAGATTTTTCAATGTGTTGAAGAATGCTTATCAAGAATCATCTTTGTTTAGAGGTTGCATTATTTTTTCAGAATAGTTCTCAGGCTTAATCTTGAACCATTAAGGAGTAACGTGAGTTGAATGCTGAGCTTCCACTTTCTACTTGAACGAATATTTTATGGAATGTTAGAAAAATTCTCTAGTTTTCCCACTCAATATGATTCACTATCTCTGCCTAGTTTTTCAGGAAAATTATACGATAGGAAAGCTTAACTGCCTTACAAAATTCTTCAGATGTTTATAATGTGGCATCCAATACATTTAAATCTCTGATTAGGAAAAAATGACCATTCTTTTGAATAAATTTCCTATTCCTTATTTTCAGTGAATTATATTTTGTGTCAGCCTAACTTTAAACTTAAAAATAAATATTAATAGCTCACTTTTTAAATATCATAGCTAATATTCTCTTAAATTTCTTTCATTTATACATATTTAGTGGTCATCAATGTTGCATCAACTTCTATCACCTTGACTGTTAGGAACTCGTTGTTAATAATGGTAAAAAGACACATTCTCTTATCGATTCTAAGAAGTGAGGTACTGAATGTTATTAGCACTTTCTCCAGAGAGATTTTAACCCTCGAAATGCAAATATCTTATCAGTTTACCAGTTATTGTTTGTCTGGCAATACTCCATGAATAAAGTAACCATAAATACAGTAGATTCCTGGCGGGAATACTGATCAATATTGTGCTTGTTCTTATTATATATATATATATATCTAATAACAACCTTTCCATATTTATGACAATATGTATCTAAACTTTTTGTTACACTATTTAATATCCTATTCCCGTCTAGATTACGGTTGTATCGTATTTAAGATTATTATATTTGAAATTGAGAATTTAAAAGTTTGTGTGAGATTGGGATATTGTTTTAATTTCTTGCTTAACATTTGAAATAATGATAATTATAGATGGAAATTAATATCCACAGAACATTGTTTAAACTATCATACTTAGTAATTTCGTTGAAATTCACTTATGCAAAATAATTAACGAGTAATCGATGTATACATAACACCAACAATCAGTGGTTCAAAATGGTGCTTTAAAGCAGTTTTGTCCTACTTATCCGTAAACTTTATGGTACAAGTAAACTGCGTCCCAGTCTTCTAATCAATAGCTAAGCACCTTCACTCATTGCGCTTCTACTGTTGCGAAAAGGGGGGTAGCATCGAAGGGGGCATTCCAGAGGGAGATAATGAAATCTACTGGTGGGGATTTCAAATCGGGATAAGAGAAT
Source organism: Latrodectus elegans (assembly GCA_030067965.1). Lineage (NCBI taxonomy): Eukaryota > Metazoa > Arthropoda > Arachnida > Araneae > Theridiidae > Latrodectus > Latrodectus elegans. Next base: position 61,759,168 of record CM057815.1, read on the forward strand.
GGAGTGATATGTCTCGTGCTAGGCTGTACCTAGTGCTTAACGGGTGGGGGTAGAGAAGTTCTCTCCCCTGATTCGTCAGAAGGGAATTGAAAGTCCCGGAATATTCTCGCAAAGAAATTAGCAAATGTGGAGGTATGTGTGACTAGATGTATGTGAATGAAAAGCTAAGAGTGAAACGAACCAAGAGCGTCATCACTGAAATTAAAATGAGAATGCATATCTGGGCCTTAATCGTATCATAGATATTTGTATTTGCTCTGGGATTTGAATTGTTTTTAATTTACCTTCAGCAACATTGTCTGAAATATTCACAAAAAAGTAGATGCTTAAGTAAACCAATATTTTTAATTCATCTTATGTATAGGCAATTTACTACATACCTTTGCTTTCTGCAGCTTATTTTCTAAGAGATTAAGCTTATTAGAGTTCATTTATGTAGCACAGATAATTTAAAATTACCCTCTTTATGTTATGCAGTTTAAGATGAAATTAACATAATGCTAATACTTCCAAACAAAAAGAATTAATTTAAATTTAATGTGTGCATTTCGTAAACAAAAGGTACTTATTTAGTTTTTTAATACCACATAGTATTTTATGCATAATATTCGCTCCCTGATTCATAATTTTTTTAAATCTCATTTATTAGAAAATATTATAATTTAATAACCATAAAGCTTCATAAAATCTGAAAAATTTATTCAAAATTTCTATGCTAATATAATCTTTTATGTATTGTTTAAGCAATTTTTACTATAAATGATGCATGTGAAATTAACAGGAATTTATGTAGTTTTGTGATAATACCAGACTTTTCTTGTATGAAAAGTCTTAAGTTCTATATTAATCACTATGGAAGAGTTGAAAATAAACGTAATTTTTTATTATGTTATCCACAACTTAATGAGAATGATTAAGAAATGTTCTGTGGATTTTTCCCTTGTGACAAGTGAAAGCAGTTTATGGAGTTGCAAAATTTCTTACAAAGTAATATTCTGCAAATTGTCCAAAATGACTTTAATATATGCTTTGTTAAATGTAAGCTTTCGATGCGGCATTAAGTTCTGAATACACGTATTATTTACAAGCAATACTAGAACTATTTACATTTTCCGTTGTCACCGCAAGCAGTTGCAAGATAATGGTAAGATTTGAAATTTGAACAATGGTGAATAATAACAGATAATTATTGATTTTGAATGTGCAATTGTGAGATTGGTCCAGAACACATGCAAATGAATTTAATAACCCAGTCGCATATAATCTTTCTTATTACTGATTTTGATTAATATTGATTATTACTTATTTTGAGTGAATAATTGTAAGATTGGTCAAGGACACATGAAAACAAATTTCATAACATAGTCACTTTTCTGAAAAAAATATGCATGTTAAACATCATAAAACAAAGAAAAGAAGTAACTTCTTGTCGTTTCCCGTTGAAATATCGTACTTTATGCATATATCTATGTGATTTTAACTTATAAATTCAGAAGTCTGAATGAAAAACACATTTTCCTAAATATTTTTACAGACATAACTGAATAATCAATAGAACAGATTATCACTTAGCGTGGACAAACTACTTCCTTATTGCAATGATAATTCTCCAAATTATTGGAATGCTTATGTTTAGATATATGTTCCAAAGAAATGTTATTAACAGAAATTTCATTTTGAGTTGTTATGATTATTTCAAAATTCCTGAGGAATTAATGCTAAGAATTATTCCCGAGGAACTAATGTTAAAAATTATTCCTGAGGAATTAATGTTAAGAATTTTTATAAACTAATGTCACATTTATAGTTTATTATAGTTGATTAAAATTTTAACTGTTTTATATACGCTGATTTCCTCTGTTGAATAAATGATTTTTCTTTGCCATAGTCTCCTAAATCATTAGTTTTATAAATCTATTAAACATAGTCATCAATATATGCATGTGCTTGTTTCGATAAAATGTAACAGTCAGTTAAATTGTTTGAATATTTTTTATAAATATTATGTGAAAAACAAGTAAATGTATTTTATTTTTAGCATTTTGATTAGAAAATAGATACTCAAGAAAAAAGTATTAAGGGGAAAAACTAGTGTTTGCAGTTAAATTACTATTAATCAATAACAGCACTACAATTTTTGTTACTATTAATCAATAATAGAAGAAACTAAATAACTAAGGATTCTTTTTACTCTATTATTTACTAGTGTTTGTAATTAAATTACTAATAATCAATAACAGTAGTAGCTTAATAATTAATGCGATTCCTTTTATTACATTCTTTACTACTGTTTGTAACTAAATTGCTAATAATTAATAATAGTAATAGTTAAATGATTGATGATTCTTTTCATTCTACTCCTTCCCAGTTTTTGCAACAAAAATTACTAATAATCAATGATAGTAGTAGCTAAGCAACTAGTGATTCCTTTTACTCTAATATTTCTGAACTAAATGGCAGATGCCGCAAAAAAATTTTAGTTTATAATATTGGATTAAAAACATTTTACTATAGAATACTTGGGACATTTTGCCTTTAATATTTTATTTATTATTTTTCGAATATTTTTTCTCATTTCAACAGTTTAAGTGAAATTTCAGAGTAAAAAAAAGGTTGTTTTTAAATTTGAGTTTAAAATACTTCCGGATTTTCTTTTGTGAACAATCTATTATAAAGTGTAAATACAAAATCACAGAGAACCATTAGCTAATACGTTTTTGCTAATACGCGTTGAAACATTTAAAATTTATATATAATCAAGAATTGACTTATCTCAAATTTTCGAAAAGACTTTCCGAGTGCTTTATGAAATCCTATTACCATACTGTTATATTTAAATCAAAATTGCAATATTTTAAGTGTATGTTAATAAATATTATCTATTTCACATTATATATAAATGCTGATTACAAACAGTATTTAAAACTTCGAAACACAAGCATTCCTTCGAAATTCAAATTTCTATACCGAATATATACCTTTTCAAATGGCCCAAGGTTATTTGATAATGAAGCATAAGTTTGTCCATTTATTAAATTGCATTAATTTTATATACATTGATAATATCATAAAAATACCAATAAAATACACTATTTTAATATCATCGCTATAGATAAATGATAATTATTTGAGTTATTAACATGAAAATATACATATAGCGAATAAATTACATATGTAAGAATAAATTGCAGAAGATTCCATTTTCAATCATGTGATTCAAAGGAAAATGCTCTTGATAGGGTCATGACCCTATGACAGGGATTAGCCCTATCAAAAAACAGAATGCTGAAAGAAAATGTACTTTAGTGATTGGTCACTTAAATCACCAGATATGAATTTCTCTGGATTTATACGAGACATAATTTATCAGGTCAGTTTACGAACAAAATCCTGCTCAAAAAATCTACAATTACAACTATGTAAAGGCAGAAGGAGTTAACATTTCCTAAAATGACTTCGAATTTTCTTTGAATCATTAGCCATGTTGAGTTTCGGCACTTCACTGAATGGTAGGAAGTACCACACGATGTTAAAAAGATATATTACATGTAGGTAGTTCCAATTTACCGTTCTTTATTACGTTTGCAAATGATATTCTATATTCAACTAAGAAATTATAAATTATACGCAATAATTTTACAAAGGAATTTTTTGATAGGATGATTGAATTATTTTTCATCATGTTTTTAGGTGTAAATTTTTCTTGAATATGCAAGTATTCAATATATTATTTTCAATATCTTGCTTACTTATTATTTTCCATTGATTTTCTGCATCACTGAACAAAAACTTATTAAGGAATGATATTTTATTAGGAACGATATTTTTATTAAAAACGATTATTTTACAAGGAACGATGTTTTATTAAGCACCAAATAATTTCCTGGTGTAATTTTTGATAAAATAAATTAATTGCTTTTTATTCATAAACTTGGCACTAATTCTTTTTTGAGTATGGAAATATTACTTTTTATATATTCACTTGTAGCATCAAGAATAATTCCTCAAGAAATACTCTAAAATATGATACGAATGTGTACCATGATTTTTCAAATTTAAATATTACTCTATAATTGTTATATATTAAAATGAAAATAATTAAATGCAATCAAATTCATGACAATTTGATTTCCAAATTATTATGATCTTCAACACCAGTTCGAACACATAACAAAACTATTTATGTATCATCATTTTTATCAAAATTAGCAAATGAATTTGCAAAATAAACTTATATTTTCAGAAAACTTTTATGATTTGAGCATTTTTACGAATGGATTCTGCAACCCATTTTGTTTGACCCATTCTCAATTATTCATATGAGTTATCTTACTGTAAAATGCTGCTTTGAAAATTACATTGCATGTATATAATTAAATAGGAAGCTATTTTGTATTGATTAATAGCAAATATTAGGAATTTTGATTGAATATTTTAGCTATAATTGAAAGTCTTGAATGAAATTTTATAAAAAATTTGAAACGAATTGAAACTGTAGAATAAATGTTAAAATTTAAGGAGTATTTTCACTTATTGTTTTATCCAAATGATTTATAAAGTTATTCAAAAGTAATAACTTTCACTATAAATAATGAATTTTTTTCCCTTAATATTATGGTTAAGCCATCAAATAATAAGAAAATAAAATGAAAGTTTGATCACCAACCAACATTTTGAGACTAGGCTATTTAAGTCGAGACCTATGATTCCAAATGCATCCTGAACCATAACAAACATCTAAGATAGAGACCGGAATTAAATCTATGAACCGTTGAATGGAGAACTGATTATTTCGCTACCTATTTGTCTCTCAATATTAAGAAGAAAAATAAAAGCTAATTTTGATATGGTATTTTTAAGAGAATTCCTTTCACGGAATGATTTTCATTTCAAAGGATAAATTAGGAATAATTGTTATAAAAATTTCCAGTAAAATTTTCCATGACATAAAATAAAGGAGAAGGATTTAAATCATCATCTACAATACAAAAAAATAAATACGATTATAACATTTATAGTCATTGAAAGAGAAATGAAATTAAATTTTTTATGTTAAAGTAAACTTTTAATTCCTTTAAGAAACTGATAAATTTTTTAAAAATGTTTTCAAAATTATTCCAAAAGAATTTTTCTCTTTTATCAATGCGTTTCCACGACAATTTATACATAATAGTAATTCAGCAAAAGGAGGGATCGAATGTGTCTTTTTATGAGGATAAATCCATACTTTCTTGAAAAGGAGAAGCAAATTCGTGCTCAAGTAGTTTTCTTCCACAGAAAAAAAAATAATAAAATGTTCTTTGGAGATTGAAAGACAGGAATAGAATAAACTCCTTAAAAAAAGTAATAAGAAAATAAACAAATCTATAAGCAAAAATAAAAGGCAGAAATGTAACGTTAGAGCAATTGTAGGAAAAACCACCATCTAGCATTCCGCTAAAGCAATAAATCATGTGGGAAACTCGACGTTAAGAATGTTTGAAAGAGCTGTCATATAATTTTGCATTTCCAGTGGATGTGCTGCTGCCATCTATCGGCCATATTCTACATAAGTAAATCGATCGCGGTCTAGAATTTCAGCTACATTTGTATTACAATTCTTTTCAGATAATAAAAAAAAATAAAAAAAAAGAGGAGGAGCGTGTTCCGTGATTTCATTTCTTGTTTTGTTTCGTCTAAAATGTCAAATTGTGGAAAAAGTACCGAGGGAATATTTTTTTTTTATTTCGGAGGAGGATATGTTGTTTATTTTCCTTGTAGCGTGCATTCTGTCTTGTTAGATTTAAATAATGAAATTTGGATGAAGATTTTGAAAATAAATTGATTCAATACAAGTTAGTTTCATTTTTCTATCTCGAGACTAGTGTTTGTTCATTCATTTCTTTTATGCTAGTTTGAAATTTAATGTTTTTGTTTTGAAAAATCACATATATTTTGAAAAAAATTATTTTTTGCATTGATTGAAATAAACTTAACTCCTGAAATAACGTTGGAAAAAAATAATAATAAAACAAATATTAAAATGCATTTTTTATTTTCAGAAGAAATTTTTTTTTTATGAATGAAATAAGTGTATGCTTAAATTTCTCATCAGTAATAAAAGAAATAAGTTTATTTAACGCTTTGGCATGTCACCTAAAGAACCCTAGGCACAAATTGTTAGTTATCCTGCAAATAATACAATAATTAGTAAAAATAATCAATAATACTTCATTTTTCAAAATTGTATTTTAATTTTTTTTTTTTTTCGATCCAACTCTTATCTTGACTGGAGTTATGCAAAAAATTTTAAATAAAAATGTCAGAATTTCATTTCTTTAAGAAATTTTCTCGCTAAAAAAATTATTTTGGTTTGAAATCAATAATTAATGCTTCTAATTTCATAAGAATGGAATAAATAATCTAGGGAATCTTTTAAATTTTTATTTATGAGTAAATTCGCTACTATGATTAATGGGTATTAATATTCAAATTTTTCACGTAATAATGAAAAATTACTGATCATAAAAACCACGGATCATTTAAAAAAAAAAGAGAAAGAGTATAAAGTCATAAGCTAAATAATAGACTAGATAAAAAGTTCACCATAGACTAAGTAAGTGTATCATTTCGGAATGAAAACATATCTACCACGTTGTGCAGTTAAGTAACACTTGTCATTTCACACAAAATAGTGAAATTTAACTAAATATGTTTAAAAGCTTTCACTTTAACAAGCCTGCTTTGTCAACAAAAATATTTTTATGATTTGCAAATGACTCTGTAACAAGAAAATATAATAGAATTATAAAACTACTGACTTAAATCTATTAATCAAATATTTCTCTAACAAAAAGTGGCAACACATTGTAAAAGGAAAAGAAATTAATAACACAAATTCAAAAGCAATATGAATTGATTTTCAAATGCTTATTTAAATACCATTTAACAAAAGTAGTTGAAATTTTATTATTATTATCAATAATAAATGGTATCACTTATTCGGATTTGTAAAATCTTTTAAGTTCTCATTAGGAAATATTATAAATTTAGTTTAAAAAATCTTTAGAATTTTTTAGAGAGGCACACTTCTCTATGAAATTATTTTGCGAATTATTTGCTTTATAATTCTCAAACAAATAAAAAACATGCAATTTTAAATTATAGCAATGAATTTATAAGCAATTTTTATAGAAATCTTGACTTATATTTTTACTACATTTTGTACCAACATTTTAATTCTTTAATTTATACTTTACTTTATTTAGATTTACAATTTCAATATCTTGTAAAAATCTTTTCTTAGAGTAAAGTATAGACAAATAGTTTTATTATTTTTCTTACTGTCAGCAAATAGCGATACAAACAATTAATAACATCAAGTTTGTCAATATTTGATAATCTAGAAGAAATGTCTTCTCCAATATAATCTTAGAGGGATTCCACGCGTATGTTCTTTTTTCCAGTGTAAGGAATTTTCACAATTTCTATAAAAGTTCAACTTTGGGTTATTTTTTTTTCACACAAAACTTCATATCTTATTTGTAACAGACTAGTTTTTTTTTGTGATGGAAATTATAAAAGTTGAAATAATATTAACATTAAAATTATTTTATATAACACATGATTCCGACAGACCTTAAAGCAAATTAAGTTCATGTTTTGAAAACTTCTAAATTTAAGTTCTACGGTTACAAAAAAAACTTTTTTAATCACAAAAAGATTGTTTTACTTTTGGCAAATTTATAGTCCCTTTTCCCCGAAAAACAATTCTTCAAATTCTTCCCTGAAAGATTTATCAAGCAAAAAATTTCAAAAATAAATATAATAAGAAAATTATTATTTCAATATTGGTTTTTCTGATACAATTGTTTTGGGTTCAGAATAAATCTTATAAAACGTAAAACATATGGATTACATTTTAACAATAATATTCCACTCAAAAAAAAAAAAAAAAAAAAAAAACATTAGCTCATTGCTACTATTACTTGTAAACTTTCAAAAAAGGTATTAGTTAAAAAAACTATTACTGATATTTTAGAAAATGATTAATAATATATTTTTTATAAAAGTGAAAAATGTAATTAGACAATTACAAACACCATCAGGATAGTTATAAACTGAAGCAAACTCATACATAAATCTACTCGCACAGAATCGTGAAGAGAATAAACATGTCTTGACAAAAAAAAAAAAAAAAACTGTTCACAAATTATAAAGGAAAAGGTACAGAAAGTGAAAATAGGCATTCGATTACGATATACTAATGATATTACAACGATCTTACAAACGTCCAAAATTAAGGGTAAGAGATTTCAATGTTCTTTCTTAGTCAAACATTTCATTTTAGTTCTACATCTGATAACAAGATTACTTACAGGAGCATCTAAGAAGCAAAGATGCAATGTAACAAAGTGTAAACAGTACATCTTAGTTTTTTTTACATGTTAATCTATGTTTTAAAGTTTTCAAATTTTCCATCAATGTGACTAGAAATTCATATCCATTAAAATATATCGTCCACTTGAAACACAAGTATAATATATATATATATATATATATATATATATATATATATATATATATATATATATATATATATATATATTTATATATATAAGTAAACATACACACAATAGAAAAATACAAAATACATAATACCAAAACCACCACACGCGATTGGATTTATATATTAGAATAAAAGGGAGAGTTGTCAAAGGTAAATTTGAAGTTGAGATAAAGAAATAGTTGCCTTATATTAATATATATATATATATATATATATATATATATATATATATATATATATATATATATATATCAGGATCAAAAAAAAATTCCGGTTACAGCAATTTTCCGGTTTTCGCATTGCTGCCGAAAATTTCAATAACCATTTGCAAATAATCACGACACTCCTCCATCCATTTGTTGGAGGAAAAATAATAACTATATACACTACTGGCCATTAAAATTGCTACACCAAGAAGGCGACATGCTACAGGCGTGAAATTTATACGAAAGGAAGAAGGTGCTGTGATATGCAAATGATTAGCTTTTCAGCCCATTCAGATAAAGCAGGCGCCAGTAGCGACACCTACATTGTGTTTAAATGATGAAATTGTTCAGCCGGTTCCTCATACACAAATTGCATTTGAACGTTGTTGCCTGGGGAAAAGTTGTTGTGATGTCTCGTGTAAGAAGAAGAAATGCGTAACAGCACGTTTCTGACTTTGATAAAGGTCGAATTGTAGCGTACCGGGATTGCAGTTTAACTTATCGCATTATTGCTGTTCGCGTCGGTCGAGATCCTGTGATCCTGTCGATATGACAGTTAGCAGAATATGGAATCGATGGGTTCTGGACGGTAATACGGAACGCCATGCGGTATCTCAACGGCCACCTATCACTAGCAGCCGAGAAGACAGGCATATTATATGCATGGCCGTATTTGATCGTGCCACCACGTCACGAGCCGTGAATCAAGAAACGGGGTCGTTTGGAAGACAACAAGTGTCTGCACGAACAGTTCGACGACGTTTGCAGCAGCATGGACTCTCAGCTCGGAGACCATGGCTGCGGCTTCCCTTGAGGCTGCGTCATAGACAAGAGCGCCTTCGATGGTGTGATCAACGACGAACCTGGGCGCACGAATGGTGAGACGTCATCTTTTCAGATGAATCCAGGTTCTGTGTACAGCATCATGATGGTCGCATCCGTGTTTGGCGGCATCGTGGTGAATGCACGCTGTCAGCGTGCATTCGTCTTCGTCATACTGGCCCATCACCTGCCATGATGGTATGGGGTGCCATTGGATACGCGTCTCAGTCACCTCTTGTTCGCATTGACGGTGCTTTGAACAGTGCACATTACATTTCTGGTGTGTTACGACCCGTGGTTCTACCCTTTATTCGAGCCCTGCGAAACCCTACGTTTCAGCAGGATAATGCCCGACGGCATGTTGCCGGTATTGTACGGACCTTCCTTGATACGGAACATGTTAGGCTGTTGCCCTGGCCATCATTTTCTCCAGATCTTTCACCAATAAAAAACGTCTGGTCAATGGTTGCCGAGCAACTGTCTCGTCACCAAACGCCAGTCACTACGATTGATGAACTGTGGCATCGTGTTGAAGCTGCATGGGCATCTGTACCTGTACATGCAATCCAATCTCTGTTTGACTCAATGCCCACGCGAATAACTGCTGTTATTACTGCCAGAGGTGGTTGTTCTGGGTACTGATTTCTCAGGATCTATCCAGCCAAATTTTTTGAAAATTTAATCACTTGTTATTTCTAGTATAATATATTTGTCCCATAAATATCATTTTGTTATCTGCATTTCTTCCTGGTATAGCAATTTTAATGGCCAGTAGTATATATATATATATATATATATATATATATATATATATATATATATATATATATATATATATATATATATATATATATATATATATATATATATATATATATATATATATATATATATATAGTTAATAACCTAAAATTTAAAAATAAGATTATTTTTTCATTATTGATGCTGACATATCGCTAATTTTTTTATTTTAAATGCTTTGGTTTTTCTGGCAATAAATTTCTTGTTTTTTATATACAGACATAATTTCGTGTTCCTTAAAAATGATTTTTGCTCTATTCCGTGGATAAGTTCTCCTGTTAGTTCAAGACAACGGTCAAATGGTCAATGGAAATGTTTTCCGTATTTTCGGTTTCCTCTACATCGTTATCCTCAGAACTTGAAGAATCGGTGTCTTTCCTATTGAGCACTTCACTGACGATCTCGTCATCAGTTAACTGAAGTCGGAGCATTTACGTCAGCATTTAAGGACTCTTGTATAGTTTTTTTTCATCGATTATTTCCTCACTTGAAATATTTTTGGCATATTCTAACAATTCTTGGATCATTTCGTTTTCTTGTGACACGCGAAAATCAAAAAATTGATCGTTCTCTTCTTCTTCAAGAAAATTGAAAGAGGCCAGATATTAAGGCAAGCATTGATCACAGTATTCTTGTTCAAGAAATTCCAGGAATCAACAATACTCCAAAGAGAATCTTTGATAGTAAACTTTTCTGAAACTCTATCATTCCCTCTCTGGAGTTGCAGAATTCTAAATATTTTCGGATAAAAGCCGTTTTATACAAGCATTTTAATGAATTTAGAATACCCTGATCCATTGGCTGGATCAAAGATGGTGATATAAAGATTCAGTGGTATAAAGACAACACGGACCTTGTCCTTTTTAAGAGTTTCTGCCTCGGGACTATTAATAAAAACAATTTTAAAGACATGCTATAATTAAAAACTAGAAATAATTAAAAGTACTAGAAAAATTGCAAAAAATAAACGAAATTGAATATTAACTTACCAGAAGATGATAAGAAGGAAAAGTTATTCTTGTAAGCGATAGTTAACAGACAATTAATAATAAAGGTAAAACGCTGTTATCACAAAAGACTACAGTAGATAGTATTTTATGTATGCTATTTGATGATGCAATTTTTTGTGAAGAATTTGAATACTTTAAATTATTATATTATTATAATAGAACAAAGGGATAAAAACATTAATTTAAGACGTAAAATTGAAAATAACAAATAAAAAATTCAAAAATTGTAATTTAAATATTCCACTGAAGCAATTGTAAATTTATAAAATTGGTTAACATCAGGGCGAAAATACTATAATAATTACACTTTCATAAAATAAAAAAACTTAATATAGTTAAACATTTAGGTATCCGCGTTAAGCATCAATTTCTATGAATGTTTTCTAGACAGAGTTTTCACAGAAAATGCGAGTATTTACTTGTCTTAACAATGGAAACGCAGAAATCTTCAAATCATCACTCCATACTGGTAAGCAATTCGGACAGAATAGCAAAATGTTAGTCCTGTTGAATTTGAACTACGATTTTGGTTAAATATAAAATTGTTTGCTTTAAAGAGATTTTCTCCTCTTATTAAACCACCTTAAGTCTACTTCTAAGTATAATTTACAGTCACGACATCAAATTAACAGTAACTTCAAATTCTATGTTAGAAATTGGAATGTATAAAATAATTAAATGAAATTAATACAAACTATATTTTCAAAAAATTACTATTTTGCAAGGTGTTTAATTAATTTATCTAAAAATCTATGTAAAATCCCATGTAAAAATTTATGTTTTTCTAAACATTATTTTTATGTAGCTATTATGTAAAATTATTAAGTTTGTTAAACTTAACCATATTCAGAAATAAAATTGAATCATATTTGATATTACTTTCTTATAAAACTTACAAAAGTAAAAGCTTTTTGAAAAATGAAATTTACGTACGATAAAAACCATAGAATCTAAAATAAATGTGAGCATTGACTATAATTCCAAAAAAAAAATTATATCTGTAGTTGAAAAATTTCTTCTCACTTTATGTATTTGTTAAAATTTAGCTGCATCTTTTCAGTATATTCAAAGCAACCAGTAATACACTAATATTATTTCAGTTTTCATGTCAAATAATTTAATCTGCATATCCTCTCCCAAGCAATTGAAACTGAGCTCGGAATTGTTGCAATTTCCCCCTCTGACTCGATGCAACCGCGAAAGTGACGGACCATCCTTTGTTCACCACAGAAATGCAATCAAAGTAAATGGGAGGCGAAATTAATCCCAAAGAACACCCCTTTCGTAAAATGACCCCCACCCTCTTGTTTAATGATGGGTCAATTGGATTCCTCTTCCATCCACCCTCAGAAAGTGAGGGGTGGAGAAGCAAGTTGATAGAGGCTAAATTGAGAAAAGGAGGAAAATTTAATCCCGAATTGAAAAAAAAAGAAGAAAAGTTTTGTTTGGGAAGAGAAACTGCGATGGGAAATTTTTCTGGGATTTATTTCTGGTTTTCTAAAAGGAGGAAAACATTTGTGCTTTTAGTGAGATGACATCTTGATTTTGTTTGAGAACGTGGGATGCTACTTTCAGACTTTTATTTTTATTTTCTTTTTTTATATAGTTGAAATTTATTTCAATTTAAAAGAGAGTCTGAATATTACGAACATTAATATAATTGTGTCTGAACGTTTTCCTTCTCAAATGCAACTATTTTAAAATTAAAAGTTAGTTTGGGATTTTTAATATAATTTTTGTCTGATGTTTACCTAATTTTTAATGAGATAAATATATTCTCTTGCTACTCATTTTCGGTGTTATTTACGACATTTGGACAAGCCAAGCTCGGTATGCTTTGGTAGCGAATTCAATAGTTTCGTGTTTCAATCAGATTACCACGAAGGTAAAGTACGTCTTTGCTCTTTAAATCTTCTGATAGATGGCAGCACTAGAGGATTCACTCTCTCAATTTTGACATTGACATGAAGGAGGAGAAAATTTTGTCCAGACCATTGTACCCATGATAACTGCTCAATGATTGAACACAGGACTTTTTATTTAACATACTTAACGTGCATGTATATTGCATGTACTCGGTGGGTCTTTGTCGGCATTGGGAATCGAACCCCGCCCATCCGGATGGTAGGCCGATGCCTAACCACTAGGCTAACAAGGCCCTTGATATTTTCTAAATTAATAAAGAGGGAAATGGTATAGAGTATTTTGTTTCACAAATATAGTTGTTTAAATATGAATTTGTAAATACTTTACAAATCTTTTAGTAGCAAAAATAAATAATTGAAACTAACAAATAAATAAATAAAGTAAAATTTTATAAGAGATACTGGATATTTAGCCACATTACATTATAGATGTGTTGTAATGTGTAATAAAATTGATGTGCAAAGTATAAAAATGCTAATAGTTTATGAAAAATGAAAGTGATTAAACCTTCAGCATTTTTCTATGAAATATAAATGTTTTTACTAAGTTCAAATTATTTCTCTGGTCACATTGCTTTATTGTATTATTTTCTATTGCACATTCTATAACTATATACTTCTATTGAAACTTCAAAATCATATTAGTAGAAAAACAGGAAATCTTGAGTAATTTAAAAAAAATGCTTAATTACACAGATAAATCTGTCTAAAATTAGATTGAAGAAAATAAAATTACATCCATTATTTTATGAGACTCTCTTCCGAAACTTGAGACACGTCTCCCATAAAGCAGTATCAAGATTTCTGAGCGTATCCATTAATGTTTGAACTTTGATATCAAATCAAAACTGGCGAAAAGCCAGTATTCCATATTCAACATTCCACTATAATCAACCCCAATATTACCGGAAAAATAGTTTTTGATTATAAGAAAGATTGAAGTAGTATTGACAAAACATGAAACATTGTCCTTATTAAATTGGTAGTAAAAAAACCTTTTATTTTGTGAACATCTGTGTAAAAAAAGAACATGTTTGAAAAATTTTCCCTTATTTGGCTACAAATTGAAATGTATGCGTTCTGACTCCTTATTTATTTTTGAATATCGCAGAATATTTTCCTTAGCTTTTTCGGTAATTAGCAATTATTTCGCATATATTATGCTTCTATTTTTCAAAAGTGTGTTTAATAACCTTACCTTCTCAAAAAAGGGGATGTAGAATTCTTATTTAAGGAAGAAATGTATTCATAGCACAACATATCAAAAGTAAATTAAAAATGCAAAGTATATGTGTCATCGTTTCAGTTTATCACTCTCTTTTCTTAGAATAGTTTAGTTTGTTCGTCGTTTAGCAGTTATCACACCAGGGTAATATATATATATACATTATACATACATACATATATATATATATATGTGTGTGTGTGTGTGTGTGTGTGTGTGTGTGTGTGTGTGTGTGTGTGTGTGTGTGTGTGTGTGTGTGTGTGTGTGTCTCGAAGATCAGTTGCACATTACCTGTCGTATCAAAGTAACAAATTTCCGAACATTGAAAACATTTGATCATATATATCTATATCTTTGTATTCAACAGTTAAAAGTTTTAGATCCAGTTCAAGCTTAGTTGTTTCTAGCGGTTTGAAATGTGTTTTATACCGTAGATCCCTATCAAATTAGCTTAAGTGTGTAAAAAAGATTGAAAAAAACAATATCGATAAAAACCACTCTAAAATCCTTTTAAAGTTTGACCTACTTGTAATAAATTACATCAGAATTACGGCTATAATCAATTGATTAATTTGATCACATAATAATTGATGAAGTAGGAATTACCATTAGATTAAAATCATGGTAAATTCATGGAAAATAAAAGAATTTTCAGAAAAATATCAAATATTTGATAGGTTAAAGCTTATTGCATGTTTTTCATATCCAAATTTTTTGACATCACTGAAAATGTTATTATATAAATGCTTTCTTCAATCAGAATAGAATATAAATTAATACGATGAAGTTACTGTAATCAGTTAAATGTTTCATGAAAAATTACATTCCTCAGTAGTTTCACTGGAAGTAATTTAAAATTTGCTGATGAGATGATGATGATCAAAATATTTTATTGTAAAATTCTCTTAATAACAAAAAATAAGTATTCATAAAAATTAGTAAAATCTCATCTGTAAATACAAAATTGTATATAACAGATAAAAAATGTAAAAGGTTTTCTGCAAAATTTTTATTTTCATTAATAATGTTTTATGTAACATAAAACACTTAACTGTGTTTAAAGTTGATCTTGAAAATCTCTTTAGAAATGTTACATCAGAATAAATTAATTCATTACAGTTTTATTAAGGAATCAATATCACTCTAATGATAGGAGTGAAAAAAGTTACTTCCAATTTTATTTATAGGAAACAAAATAAATAATATACAAATGCTTAAATAATATTATAATTATTCATCTAATATTCCTTTGATGGAAAATTATTTTAAATTTTAAAAAAACCTGGTTAACAAGCGCAAAAATCGATAAAAAATACAGCACTCTGACCAGTTTAAACATAGAGGTCTCTGTAGAAGAAGCATAAATGAGATTTGAAATAATCAACATTTAGTTTGATGTATCTTTTAAACCAATTCCCTTGTTCCTCAGTAAATTTTATTATTTTTTAAGTAAAAGTATTAGAGATATGTAAGCCATAATCTATTTTAAATAATTAAAAATGTTTTTATGGAATATTATGAATATATTGAACTCAAGTAAATAACAATTAATTGCCTTAAATTTAGATTAAAATGTTACTTTTTTAAACAATACTTACGGAAAAAAAGATTCTACTTATCTGAAAAGAGATTCTACTCAGTATATACTTTTTTTATCAAGAAAGTAACTAATTTTATTTAATGACAATTTGTATTCATTAATCATTAAGAAATTGGTTTTCGATGGTTGCTGTGTGTAAAATCCCACTGGTTTTTGTTTTTATTATATTGCTTCATAAAAAATATTATGGGATATAATAAGATTTTCTAAATAGGTTCGCGGGTTTTCAGACTGAAATAGATTACAGATTTGTTTCATTCTTTTAAAATAATCTCTGTACAATGAATTATATATATATATATATGTATATATAATATATGTATGTATATATATGTATATATATATAAGCCATAAAAATATAAAATGATTAAAAAAAACAATAATTTCATGAATTTAAGCTTAACATAAGCTTAAATTCTCTTTTATAACTGGTGAATACATAATCTCAATGCTTTTCAGTACACGTAATCCTCTTATATATCAATGTAAATGTATTTTTCTTAACACGAGCACATGGGGTTAAGCTTTTAAATAGTATTCAAGTATTTTATATTATAAAAATTAAATAATTTTTTTAGAAATAATATTAATTATCTACGCGTAAAAGTAACAAACTTCAATAAAAAAGGTATCTTTCACAATACTATTTATTAAAATTTAAAAGGAAATGTGGATGTTTGCTTCTAAAGCTGCAAACTCAATGTTTCACGAAAATATTACATTATATTAAGTTTTCATTTTTGTATAAATATATGAGTAAACCTAAATTAATTTCCATTAGAATTTTAAAGATATTTTAAGAAAAATCTAATAATTTCTGATTAAAAATGTCTATGTAGTGAAAAGTATGCATTTTTGTAAATATTTCAGCCAGAAAGTAAGTAAAAATTTTCATAAAATCTAATAAAATTGGTAATCGTTTCAATAATCATATTTAGATTTTTCCAGGAAGTGTAAGTGCTATAAAGATCTAGATATGATTATTGAACTTATATATCTAGGTATGATTGAACTGAGATTTAAATTATTAAACTTAGATTATTGATCTTTTATTGAGCTTAAATTATTGTTCTAGATAATCGAACTTAGATATAGATAAAATTATTGAACTTAAATATAGTCATGATTATTGAACAAGTCATAATATTTTCATTGAATTTTTTACTGACAGAGAAAATTTACCTTAATTTTAATAAGTAGAATTCAGTGAACTTGTGAAAAATAACTTTAGAAATTTATATATATATATATATATATATATATATATATATATATAAAATGTAATAGGACACAGAATAAAAATGTATATTTCCAATTATTCACATATTTGCAATACAGAACAGCAGTCATTATTTCATTCAGTATCATTTATTGCAACGTTACAATGATTATTCAAGTAAATCTTTTTTTTTTCTTGGAACCACCTATTAAAATAAACATAATATAACTATGTTGTCGAGAAATCGTTCGAAATTTAATAAAAGCTTCACAAAGTGAAAAGAAGTTTCAAAGGAGGAAAAAAAGTATGCACTGTATTAGGAAGAGAAAATTCTTCCTTTTCGTGCATTTTAATGCCGATTAATGATCACAAAGTCAAGTTTCTCCGACAATTTTCCACCTGTCTCCATCTTTTCATAGAAATTGCCTCCCCTTCCCCTTTTTCACCAAATTCGTTTTCCTTTCCTCTTCTATCCTTTCTATTCGCATATTTCTTTCTCTTCCCTCCCATTCTCGTTTGTTATTAGAGAGTTTTTCCCCCATTTCAAGGCTATTTTTCCCTTTCGCCCGTTTCTTTCTCCCCATATCTCGACGCAACCTCTTAGCATCCCTCCATTGCTCTCGGTGTTCTCTTTCTCGCTTCCCTCCCTTTACCCCTCATCCTCATCTTGCGACTCTCGGAGAGTAGGGTAGGGGATGCTGGAAAAGAAACTCGGGAAGCATCAAGGAAGGTGGGGGAGGATAGAGGGACATATCGAAAAGAGAACGCATCAAGTGATAAATCACGACGGTCTCCGTGCCATGGAAAGGGATCATCCACATATTTATCAATGGTGAAATTAGTTTCATTATCGTTGTATCTTCATGTCTACTAGATAATAATATAGGTCAAAAATCTTCAAGTGAATTTATTAATGCCTTATTCTTTCAATATTTATGAAATAATCACTTTTATTTGACTTATATCGAAGAATGTTACACTACTTCTCTCTTAAATTGTAAAACTATTTCATCTCGCGTTCTGTAGCTTATAAATATAATTAATATAGGACTTCAGTAAAAAAAACTTAATCAGTCATGAAACTAAAATGTTACTACATTCATTTTTAGAGCAAAGTCAATGTTGACCAAAGCCCATTGGCATTGAGAGAAATTCTAGTCTAATCCTAAAACCATATGTGACTAAAAGGATAGTCAATGACACCCTACATTAAGTTCGTTCGTCGGACCTCAAAAACACAGAAGGGATAGTTCTTTCTAGAAGCAACTTTTCTTCCCCTTTCATGTGATTTTGGCATTCATAAACAATATATATACATTATGGTAAAAAAATAATATTTTTATTATTCAAGCAGAAATCACTCTGATGAAACATGCAAATTTATGAAGAAATATGCGAAGGGTATACATTTTGCATCCTTGTTTGCAAATAGCGACTCAGTAACAATATCGAAAACGGTTCCTGCAAAGAAAGATAACCAAAAAATTATTTTTAATTTATGCTTTTTTTTAATGTCTCTTAAATTTTTAAAATATATTTGCCAAAAAATGAATATTAATGCACATAGAAACTGCAAACTAAACTATCTTATGCATTTGGTTCCATGTTGTAATATACACAATCTACCAATATGTATATGGACTGCCATGCAAATGTGAATATTTGTAGTCTTGATCTATGTTACATCTTCTGTTCAATACCATGTAGGATACAGCATTGACTTTGGTCGTTGCAAGATGCTATGAAATTCAGAGCTATCTGCGTCTTGTTAAAATGTTTAAAGTCGAATATCACAGAAATGATCTATCTTTAAAGGATATATCTAGAGAGTTAAACAATGAAACATCAACTGTGGCTTTTAGGATTAAGAAATGGAAAGTGAATGGTAAATCTCAGAATGGGCTTCAACCCAGAAGACCCATGAAACTAAGATATCAATGTGTGTTGTTAAAACAAATTTGAAAAAAACCGTACCAACCATTTCGATGCATTACTAAAAACGATGGCCCACATATTCTGGGAAACTCAACAAGTATCAGGAACTGTTATTTCGATAAATATTGCCTACAAGATAGTAAGTTTGCTTAGTTTTCATCATTGAGTTGACACCCATAAGCCTTAGCACAATGCACCGTGGCTGCAAATTATACCCGCAGTACTTAGGTTGAGGTAATGCGAGGATTATAGCAATTTGACTGTAAATAATGTTCTCTTAATCAATAAATCTATGTTCAAACTCTACCAATCAGAAGGCAAAATCTGTATTTTGTCTATGTCTGGAAAAGGCTTTTTACCATAATGCATTGAGCCTACAATAAAGTTTGGCAGGGGTGGAACTAGAACCGGGTATGTTTTTCATGGTATGAACTGAAACACTTGATCCAATGCATAGTACACTTGATCCAATGCTCCACACCGACTCCTACTCCAATATTTGGAGCATAATGTGCTTATTATGGATATCATTGGATTGAACCACTGTTACTTCAGGAACGACAGCGCCATTTTCATATACACAATGGGTGAACCAATTTGACTGGTCTATTCAGAGTTTAGACTTATATCTAACAAAAAACTCTGGGATGAATTGGATCACTGAATTATGTTTTTCAGCAACCATTCAAAAAATAGATTTTTTAGGACAATTTTGACGCTGATTGGTGTTGCATTTCTTACTGATTGCGACCTAATATTTCTATAACACCACTCTCAGTAGTTTAAAATGGACTTTAAGCAGTGGATCTTGGTCGATTTATTTATCCTGTGCAAAAAAAAATTATACTAACGGGGCATAAAATATTTTAAGCAAAGTACTGCTCTGTAAATCATGTTCTCATTTATCATTTAGTTATATAACGCTAGGGGGCCGTAAATGTTTACAAACTTAGCTTCAATTTTTTTTATTTATTTTTATAAAATGATATAATCACATAATTTGAAGGAGCTTTTTTCAAAAAATAATTTATTTGTGTTAATATTTTATAGATTTTATGCATTATATAAATCTATCGCTAAAATTGCAAATTGTATTAATTTCCTGATAAAACTATTTATATAAAATCCATGATAAAACGTTATATTGTTATCCCTGCATGTCAGTTTCAATATTTGCTTTTATCAATTTGTTTAAAGCTCTATTTAAGATAAGGAAAGTAAAAGTAACTAAAATAAATATTAAATATTTAAACATAACATAAAAATGTTTATGTTTATAATGATAAATAACACCGCAAATAAAATTTAATAATTTACAAGATATCTCACTAGTTCAGTTTTTGCATGAAAGGATTATACTTTTAAATGATATTTGATCCAGTTAATTTATTCAAACATTTATTATTAAAAGTCAAAATAGGTAAAACTGTGTATTCAGTAAAGATGATAAAAAATGTGAAACGTAGTTTCTTTTTTCTTATATGGGCATTTTGTTAATTACATTTTTTTTAAAGTCAATTGATTAAATGCTTTTCATCCAAACACTACATAGCTAGATTTTGTAATGATTATTAAAAAAACTTAATCGATCAATAGAATTAAATAATAACTCGGTGACATCACCTCATATCTCAAAAACATTACTACGAATGAGACAATGCCTTTAATAGAGATTTCTTTCCATTAGACATAAATTGTGATTGATTGCGTAGTTTAGGTTTGAAATCTTTTCCTGAGAAACTCTTTAAAGAGGTTTCAAAAAAAAGTCCCTAAAGGCCCAAGAAAAAAAAGACTGATAACTTAATTGAAAATAAATTTAAAATAAATCTGCAAATATATGGATATGATATTTTAAATATATTCATAAATTACTGAAAGATGTATATGTGTCGGTTTTGTTATCTTAACTTCAAATAACTACGAATTACACAGAACAATTGAATAACAGTTCTAAAATTAACACAAATATTTATTTAGATTTCTTTTTAAAGGTTGAATGTTTATTTAAACAAATTTATGAAAAAAATCCTAATAATGTTAATAAACCAGAAAACAATGAAAGAAATAGTTGTAAGCTCTGACTCAAAAAGGATATTACTAAGTTAGAGAATTTAAATTACTCTGATTAAAAATTATAAGATGATTTCAAGTTATTTAATTGTTAAATAACTGTTATTTCTTTGTCAAATGATTTTCCGTCCATTAGAATCATTTTGAAAAGTGTTGCTTCTATTTTAGTGGCCTAAATTATTTCTTTTGTCATTTAAGTAAATGGATTTTATGAATAGTTTTACACTCCCTAACTAATTTAGGGTTAAACGTTTTAGTGATACGTTTACCCTAAATTAGGTAGGGAGTCATTTATTCATTCATAGCACAAAAAAGTGCTAATTCTAAACATTATATAAATTTAGGAGAAAAGTTTAGGAAATTTTATTTAATAAGTTAATTACAGGAAACTTGTACACCTAAAACGCGTAAAACTTGTGTTTAAATTTTGAAATATTTTACAAAATTGAGCCCATTTTTGAAGCAGAATTAAGTATAATTCTGATTTTTCGTTAAATAATATATTTCTTTAAAAAAAGAATAAATTTAGACATTTACCACAAAATAGAGTAACTTATACAGTGCATACAATGTTATATACAGTGTTTAGTCAAGGACAGTTTAATAGATGAAAAACTTGATAATTTCTGATAAACAATCGGTTCTACTATTCATGATTATCAACTATCAAAAGAATGTTAACAAGAAATTTAAACTGGAAATTATCTTCTTGCTTCATAATTTGGCCTATAATGGGTAAATCTCATGACACAAATTAAGCATTTTCATTTTTAAGTATTAATATTAAAGAGAAAATTGTTTTTATATACTTAGCTTTTGAGACGTATATATAGGTTTTCAAAATTGTGTTTTCTAAATTTTGTCATTGTTTAATGTAATTTATACTCCAGTGTGTGTCAATGCGTTTCTTTTGTATATAAATTTTCCGAAATTTAAATGCTTTTAGTCACATATTTCTGGGAATCAATTAAAAAAATGCTTATATTCTCCAATCAATCGGATCTTCAAAACAAAAGCATCATCTCCATAAGCTCTTTTCACAAAAAAATAGCCAAAAATACATGCATAACTAGATTAGGCGAATATAGAGATACCTATTACTTTGTTAACTATAAAATAGTTGTTTCGTTCATTTTATTCTTTCATTGAGATTCAGAGTGCGCCACTTTATCATGATTCTCATTGGCTTAAAATATCCTTCGGATAATGCTTCATCCGCGTCATATCATATTGAGATGGTTTCGAATTGTCCACGAATTTGCTACCTGCTTTTAAATCACATTCTTCCAGTGACAGAAAAAACAAGGTGAAGTTCACCATCGAATGCTTAAGAATATTATTGAAAGTCATTCCGCTAACAAAATGATTTCTAATATAAGTAGCAAAGCATCGGTTTGGAAAGCTATTTTCCATTGATTCCAGCCATTATGACATTGACAATTGAACAGCAAAAAAGCAAAAAGAAAAAGCATGACAAACATCCACTTTATGTTTAATTTAAATAGGCAAAGATGAATTAAATTTTTAAGAATTTCATTAATTAATAGAATTCTAAATTAGGTTAGGTTACGACAAAATATTGTTTTGAAGCTTTATGACCATACGCTTATATCTCACATTGAGTAAGATTGAGTTTTTATTTGAAACTTAAGCAAAATTGATAGATTGATGATTTTGAAGAAAATAATTGAAAATCAAAACGATGAAGATAAACATGGCGTTTGATTGACAAATGAAGAGGAAATTAGGCCGTCTGGAAAAATAACAACGAGAGAAAAACCGGAGAGCCCATAATTTCTTTCAAAAAAGAAATTGTTGCCTCAATTTTCTCTTTAGGACTCGTTGACTAATCTAAGATCTAAGAGAAAGAAAGAGCTCCGATACCAAGTTTTTCTGTTAAAGAATTTCTTGCATGATCATATCGAGGACACGATAGCATTATGTGATCCATGATTTATCTTTCACCACAAGAGCATTTATCTGTTGAAGAAAGTCTGAATTTATGAAATTTAGCATTTGTCGGTAAAGATCTAGTTCTTACTCTAGCTAGCCACACTTCTTCAAGGCAAGAATTAAAAAAAATTGCGGTGAATTTTCTTGATAAAAGACATGTGCGAAAAGTTAGAGTCATATTTACTTTTATTCCATTCGTTGTTATTATAATTGATAAAAATGTTTCTTATATTATCAATACGTTCTTCAGGTGAAATCAGTAAAAATTTACCGCACGGTCACCCTTGGCGAAATTTTCAAAGAGTCGTCATGGGTCAAATGACGAATTTCGAATCGGGAGAAACGGCGGGAGGAAAATGGCGGCCCAGATGCCGTGTAATCCATGCGCCAAATTCTGAGATTGGCGGATACTAATTTGTGTCTGGCAACCTGATTATTATTACGTCATACAGATGAAGACCAATAAGAATTAAGGTGAAAATTCAATTTTCACGACCCTAGTGGTTACGTTATCGCGACGAAATTTAGAACATTTTGTTCCATTTCAGCATTTTACTAGAAAAATTTGCGAGTTAACTTTGTAAGATTTTTTTCAGTGTGTTTTACAATTTGCTTGACATTTTAGATACTTAAAAATTCCAGGTTGTATTGCTCTTTTTCATTACTTAAACAGTAACTTTGAATTCGAAATTTAATTTGAATTTAAAGTTACTGTTTAAAATTGTATCACTACATTCTTTCTTTAGTTTATGTATGGCATTTTTATAATTTATATTATTACTATAAAATACTATACATACTTTGTGTGTACATTTTTAAAATTATTGTTTCTGTATTTAATTTCTTAAAGATATTCTAGTTAACAGTTTAATTTGTACCTAATAATTTATATTTATTCTTTTCCAAATGTTGCTTTATTTTTCGTTATTATTCGTGTTCGGATTCTTCTGGAATTTTCGTCAGAATTCGTATTCCAATTTTCTTAAAACTGATATTTACTTTTTCGAATTTACCATATTTTAATTATTCGCGTTCGTTTCCGAAATAATATCGGAAATGAATACGAATAAGGAAAATATTTGTATTTTCTAATGTTTCACTTTCTGTTCTAATGTTTCATTATATCTTAAATCTAATTATTTCAATAATATATATTCACGCTCTTTATTTATCAGGTTTAAATTTAATATTTAGGTATGTAAAGTTTTTCAAAAACGATTTTATTACGTCATAATTACAACATATTCGCCCCTCATTACGTCACAGTGACGTTATCTTGGCAATGTTTCGTCCTTGCCAAAAAAGTCAGAATTTGGCACATGGATTATACGGCACCTGTGCCAAATGGCTGAAATAGTGATAAATATTTCATGCATTATTGGCATCTAACAATATGCTCAGCTAATTTTACAAATGTAACAAAAAACGCATATTTATAGATTTCAAACACCAATGGTAAAATAATAAAATTGATATGTTAAATTATCCATAAAATTTTTTGATTATATTTTATATTAATGAATTTAAATTGGTAAATATTCATGAGATATTAATGACAAATAGGGTTACCAAAATACTAGTAATTTGGTACCAAAAAACCGCACCAAGGGTGACCGTACAGTAAAACTGATCCATTCTGGAATGTCCTGGAATTCAAACTAAATTCTAAATTAATAATTGCAATATTTGTAAATAATCTCTTTTAAATCTTACTGCTATTTCCTTGCTTACGCCAACATTAAAAAGTTTTAAATGGATTTTTTTTCTTTTTTTTTGCTTAAGAAGCTCAGATATCAAACTTACTGAATGAGAAAAGGCAATGTCATGAAGTAGCACGAATTCTCTTCACTTCATGCATTATAAAATGCCATCAAGTAATTTTATAAGAATTCCTTTCTTGAGCAATTTATTGATTATATTTAACACGTCTTCAGTTAACTTGGATTATCTTCTGTTTTTACAACTAGATTGCTTTATTCAGTTTTGTATTTTTAAAGAATACGATATTTATTTCTCTTTTTACAGACATGTTGTCTTTTTACTGTTGTAGATATAGCATCATCTTCAAAAACTTTGTTTATGTACTTGAACACTAAAAACTGAAGTGAACATTTGATTACGGTCTCAATTACTTTAAGATGCTTTAGAACCATCTTAAAGTAATTTAAGAATTCTTTTATTGTTTCCAAGAAGCTCCTCTTTATTGCTGAGTTCAATTAGAGAGAATCTAACGACAAACTATTTTTTCTAACATGCAGTTCTTTCTGAAAAATTATATGTATGGCACATATCCATAAATTAAATTCTCATATCTTTTAAAGAATCATACGTTTAAAATTTTCATTCTAGAGACACATTCAGATTAACAGTTAACAACGATCTTTCTGCTTGTTCAGCCTTCTAAAGGGTGTAGTGACCTCTGAAATCATTACATCATTTGAATTCATTAGCATAACATAAATCTGTGCTTTCAAATGATAATTAGGGATTTTAAACACATTTTTCTGTCTTTATCCCACTTAAAAAATCATATTAAATCATAATACAATCCTATGTCTTAGAGCTATATATTTTACTCTTTGTCTTTATTTCGTGTTTAAACTACTTTCATAAAGCCAACAAAATAGCGTTTGCAAAAGCACATTATAATTTTTTAATATAAACTAACCAACCATTTCTTTATTACAATTTAGAAAATCTTACTAACCATTTCTTTATTATCCTTCAGAATATTACTAACCATTTCTTGCCTACAAGATCTGAAATATTTCAGAGTGATCTTTGAAAAAGCTTTTTATTCTATTTAGTATCATAAAAAATATTGTAAAAGTAAATAATCACAAAGTCAATTATTTGTTTCTCACAATAAATACAGAGTTTCAATTCGGAAGTAAATATTTTCTAATTAATAACATTTCAAGATAAATGGCACTTTCAAAGAAGTAAGATTTTTATTTTGTGATGAAGTTATAAATCTAAATTAAAAATATAATTCACATATATTTACTGCAACAGAAAGTAGGAAATGAAGTAAAACTATTGCAAATGTACTCGATTTTAATTTTTTCAATATTTCATTCCAAATAAAACGGAAATTGTTATTTAAACCTGTTGTATTATTTTAACCGTGATTATAGAGTTCGTGTAATTTTTTTTATTCTATGATGAATAACAAGGACTTGAAAATATAAAAATCTACAGATTATATTTCCTCGTAAATATTTTATTTTCATTTGTTTTCCACAAATTATGTTTTTAACTATTCAGGACTACATTTTATCAAAAAATAGTTATGGATCTTTTAAAAAATGCCTCTAAATTGGTATTATTTTTAACTTTTAACAAATAGATTTTAATGCTCTGAATAATATTTATTAATAATTAAGGAAATTTATCTTTTAACACTGAGATATAAATATGTTATTTTTAAACGAGAGAATTATGAATGAAATAAATATTAACACTGGTTCCAAAAATCATTTAAATTGCAACTAACAGTTTAAAAATGTTATCATTTGATTCAAATTTGAAATTTGTGGGTTTTATAGTTATATTTTTATATGAAGAAATTGAGAACGAAAAACTGCCTTTCTCAAAATCTAATCTTTCTTAAATTATCCTCCACCCGATTGTTTAATATTTCCATAAAACTTGTTTAACGACTATTATTTAAGCTCTTTATGTTATTTTGATTCTAAGTAATTATTTTTTGTGTACTCAATAAATTTTTAATTATTTTTTAAATAAATAAGATTTATATATAAATACATAATATTTAAACAAGCAAACGTATTATATGCACACTTTTTTTAACGTTAAGTAACAAAATATTAAAAAAATTATCACACACACAACTAAATTTATAAGGAAAGGTTGATTCATACTTTATCTTTTCGCAACACATTTGTTCTAACTCATTCTGTCTTGGGATTACAACTAATAGAAGTCTTATCAGGAAATATGTAAACCAATCTAAGTGCTCTCTATAAACTACACGTCAAATGATATTGAATAACATCCTTCTTATTAGCATCATTCATATTCAATTCTAAATTTGGGTCATAGAATTATTTTGCAAAGAAGGATTGGCCTTAATTGGGCCAATTCATGGACTAAAACAATAAACTTTCCATTTTACACTACCTTATTGATTACTTCTGAGCCAATATATATATAGTTAATTAAAGGAGCTGCGGTACCTTGTTTGGTGAGGGAGCAGTTCTCGTTATTCGAAGGTGGTGAGTTTGAATACCAACTGTTCCGAAGATCCGTCATCTTCCCTAATGGCAGCTGGTATGCCTAAATTATAACCTGCTCGTAGTGTCCGCCATGTGAAAAAATAGCATTTTCTGATCCACAATCGCACAGCCATTGGGTGCCTCATTCCATAAAATGCCAACCTTTCCACCCCTTATAGTGCTGCAAGGTGAAAGTTTTGATGGCTGGGCATTATATAACCCTTAATTAGTTTAAACATGAAAAGACAGCATTTTGGGATCCACCCTGGCCTAGTCATTGGGTGCCTCATTCCATAAAATGCCAAACTTTCCACCCCTTATAGTGCTGCAAGGTGAAAGTTTTGATGGCTGGGCATTATATAACCCTTAATTAGTTTAAACATGAAAAGACAGCATTTTGGGATCCACCCTGGCACAGTCATTGGGTGCCTCATTCCATAAAATGCCAACCTTTCCACCCCTTATAGTGCTTCAAGGTGAAAGTTTGATGGCTGGGCATTATATAACTCTTACTTAGTTTAAACATGAAAAGACAGCATTTTCGGATCCACAATGGCACAGTCATTGGGTGCCTCATTCCATAAAATGCCAACCTTTCCACCCCTTATAGTGCTGCAAGGTGAAAGTTTTGATGGCTGGGCATTATATAACCCTTAATTAGTTTAAACATGAAAAGACAGCATTTTGGGATCCACCCTGGCACAGTCATTGGGTGCCTCATTCCATAAAATGCCAACCTTTCCACCCCTTATAGTGCTGCAAGGTGAAAGTTTTGATGGCTGGGCATTATATAACCCTTACTTAGTTTAAACATGAAAAGACAGCATTTTGGGATCCACAATGGCACAGTCATTGGGTGCCTCATTCCATAAAATGCCAACCTTTCCACCCCTTATAGTGCTGCAAGGTAAAAGTTTTGATGGCTGGGCATTATATAACCCTTAATTAGTTTAAACATGAAAAGACAGCATTTTGGGATCCACCCTGGCCTAGTCATTGGGTGCCTCATTCCATAAAATGCCAACCTTTCCACCCCTTATAGTGCTGCAAGATGAAAGTTTTGATGGCTGGGCATTATATAACCCTTAATTAGTTTAAACATGAAAAGACAGCATTTTGGGATCCACCCTGGCACAGTCATTGGGTGCCTCATTCCATAAAATGCCAATCTTTCCACCCCTTATAGTGCTGCAAGGTGAAAGTTTTGATGGCTGGGCATTATATAACCCTTACTTAGTTTAAACATGAAAAGACAGCATTTTGGGATCCACAATGGCACAGTCATTGGGTGCCTCATTCCATAAAATGCCAACCTTTCCACCCCTTATAGTGCTGCAAGGTGAAAGTTTTGATGGCTGGGCATTATATAACCCTTAATTAGTTTAAACATGAAAAGACAGCATTTTGGGATCCACCCTGGCACAGTCATTGGGTGCCTCATTCCATAAAATGCCAACCTTTCCACCCCTTATAGTGCTGCAAGGTGAAAGTTTTGATGGCTGGGCATTATATAACCCTTACTTAGTTTAAACATGGAAAGACAGCATTTTGGGATCCACAATGGCACAGTCATTGGGTGCCTCATTCCATAAAATGCCAACCTTTCCACCCCTTATAGTGCTGCAAGGGGAAAGTTTTGATGGCTGGGCATTATATAACCCTTAATTAGTTTAAACATGAAAAGACAGCATTTTGGGATCCACAATGGCACAGTCATTGGGTGCCTCATTCCATAAAATGCCAACCTTTCCACCCCTTATAGTGCTGCAAGGTGAAAGTTTTGATGGCTGGGCATTATATAACCCTTAATTAGTTTAAACATGAAAAGACAGCATTTTGGGATCCACAATGGCACAGTCATTGGGTGCCTCATTCCATAAAATGACAACCTTTCCACCCCTTATAGTGCTGCAAGGTGAAAGTTTTGATGGCTGGGCATTATATAACCCTTAATTAGTTTAAACATGAAAAGACAGCATTTTGGGATCCACAATGGCACAGTCATTGGGTGCCTCATTCCATAAAATGCCAACCTTTCCACCCCTTATAGTGCTGCAAGGTGAAAGTTTTGATGGCTGGGCATTATATAACCCTTAATTAGTTTAAACATGAAAAGACAGCATTTTGGGATCCACAATGGCACAGTCCTTGGGTGCCTCATTCCATGAAGTGCCTTCCTACCTCTTATAGTAGTGCTGCAAGGTGAAAGTTTTAATGCCTGGGCATTATAAAACACTTAATTAGCTTAAACACGCTTGATTAGCTGTTTGACCTTTCCAAAATCATCTACATCTGTTGTTTAGATGATAATAATAAAAGAACTACTCAGATCTTTCATTTCAAGAAATATGTATTTTAACACTTTTCTTCGTTGTGTGTGTGCTCTTTCATTTAAAAATTTCATTATAAAAATAGCATTCTTGATACATTAGATTTTTTTATTTATACCGATTTTACAATTCAGCTTTACAAAGAAGTTATGTAGAATTTTATGCGGTACTTTTCAGCATTTTTTTAAAGTGTATACGATTGACTTATTCTTATCAATTAAACATGCTGATTGTTTTTATATTCCTATCAAGCAACATTTCAATACTTTAAATTGAAAATTAATGTATTTTACCTTTATTTTATGATAGTTTGTTAGTAAAATTTCTTTTATGGATGTTTAACATATTCCCGATAAATTCCTTGGCACACTTTTAATGATAAAAATTCCAATTGATCTCAGAATGCTATTCACATCTTCGTTCATTGCGTTAAATCAACCAGATAACAATTTTAACTGACTTTTAAGTTCATGCATTTAAGCGCTTATACTTAACTGAATAGTTGCCATTTAAATAAAAGAAAATATGAACAAAATGGTATTAATTGTAAGAAATGTTTATGAATAAATTATAATATTTCTTATGAATAACTATAAATCAGTAATTTTCAAAATATTTTATGATTAATATTTTCATTTAAATAATACTTCTCTTCAAAATACTGAAATACCACAAACAGGAAAAGTATCGAAATTCAAACCCAAAATTCTGGTACTGTTTTTTTATTCATTTATTCAAGACAATTTAGTGAGGCAAAGAAGAAAATTCAAGAACAAAGCGTGAATAATGTTGCTCAGGTGTTCTCGAAATAGCTTTGTATCAAGAAAGAGGAGGAATACGGAAGATTCCTTACTACCTTTTTTCCACGCAGAGCTGGGAAGATTGATTTTAGGCATTCCGTAAAATATATACGCGACTAAGAACACACAAAAAATAGAACTCCGTGGGTCAAGTTGAGGTTTTATTCAAAGAAGACAAAACTGTTCCTTTCTATACATTGTGTTCGATATGTGTTCCCGAAATGACATTCTTTTGTTTTCTGTTTTCTTGCCATTTATTTTGCGTTCGAGGATACAGATTTAAGGAGATTCGAGACAAAAGAAAGTGCTATAGAGGAAGTTCTACAATTGTTTCTATGTGTTACAAATGCTTGAAAAAATTTGTAAGATTTTTCTCCCTATGTCAAATATTATTTTTCTTAAAAGAGTTTTGTATTTATTTTAAATCAACAATTAGAATCTTTGGTAAAACTGTAAAATGTTGGATCTACTGAGAACAAATATTTTGCAGTGTAAAGATTTTATTATAATTCTTATTGCCCATCACATCAAATGCATAATGCTCTATTTTTAAATATATTCTTGTTTTAAAATAAAAATTTCTCAATTATTTATGTGTAAGTTTTAATAATAAACTGATTTATTATTTACATAAATATATTTATTATTTACATTTTGTTCTCAGAAATACGGAATCAGTGAACCAATAAAACGTTAAATGGTATATTTCCTCATCATTCTGGACCTAAAAATGAAAATCTACAGTGAGGCTTTTTTCTCTGCTTATTTCTGTCAACCGAAACCAAATCTTTCTTTTGTCTCGTAATTTGAATCAAGTTTAATAGTGAAATAAATTCGTGAATTTGCATCGATTTCTCTAATCCATTTCCTTTAAGATTTCAAGGTATGTATAGACCTTTGCAATATTGCCTTCAACTATAACAGAAAATCATGATTTCAATTTTCAGATATCATACTGTAATATAACAATACTATGAAAATCAAAGAAATATTTTGATTTTAAATCTCTTTCCTTTTTTTAAATGTATCAAAAAATTTTATAAATTCTCATAACATGTGTAGAAGTTTTGGCTGTGAAACTGTTCAGAATACTTTCAAAATTTGTATTTTTATGGCAAAGTGTTTTCCAAAAAACTTAAAACAAAATATCAAATTTGTGCTATAACAATTTTTTAAAAATTAGGATTTTATGCTTTTCTGAGAGTGTAGAGTGAATTATAAGAAAGTAACAGCAATTGCAAGACGATATCAAAATCTGTGTTAAAATATTAAAAACACAGTTGATGACTGCTTATTGTGCCATTAATGTAAATATGAATAAATACATTAAGGTAAATAGAAGCATCATAAATATATATAAGATAAAGTGAAATAAAAGTATATACATTAGTAATAAATTAAGATCAAATGGCAATAAATATATACATAATTACATATTTTAATTCATTTTCCCTCATCCTTACTATCGAAATTGAGATTCAAAGAAAGTAAAACCCAGATAATAAAATAAATAAAATCATCTAAATGATAGATTTTTTTTCTATGACTCACTACTGTGGAGAAAATAAATAAAATTATCTTAACAAGAGGCACAGAAGTTCTGTACTTGACAACACCGATTTGTAATCGAAAATTAAAAAGAAAAATACAATCAATAAGCTAATTTAGAGGCGTCTTTTATAACTTACAAAGTAAATTTCGATTAAATGCCTTTATAATTCTCTTAACTTTTTTACACAAGACGCGTGTTATAGAATTTCAATTTCTTTGTCTTGATGTGGTATTTATGGTAAAAAAAAAAACGCTAAGTTAAAAAAATTTTCATTTCTTTTTCGAAGAGTTTAAAAAAAGTAACCTTTATTTCCTTTTCAAAATCATCGCGGAAATTATATTTCAAGATTACGTGGAGGCATTGCAAATAATTTTGTTCATGAACATTGCAAGCGCCGTTTAATTTGTATCCTAAAAATGTAAATCATGTCTCAATGAGAAATGAATATATATATTTTTCAACTATTAACTTTTTTAATTATTGAGTATTATATTGTATTATTGATGATGAAAGTAGAAAATATCTGTAGATAAATTTTTCTGTATATACCTATAATACTAAAAGATTATTTAGGTGAAAGGACCTGAAAATCTCTCAGTGGGTAATTACTGGTTACTTCGAATTACCTAATGAAATGTTATTCAGTAGATAACTACTGAATAACCTTCCCTCTACCATAACTCTCCTATTCAGTTCTACAGTCTGTGAATTTAATTCCCCTTTCTTTCTTGGATATCTATGGTAATTCAAATTTCACTATAGAATATAGGTACCAATCCAATTTGTCTTAATGCTCTAAAATGTCTATTGACTAAAAAAACAACTTCTCTTTCTATCCATATTTACATACGTTTTTAAAATAGAGCTTCAAGATTGGCAGATTTAGAACTTTCATTCCTGCACATCTCCTAGATTTAAATGATAAATGAAATGTAAATTTGTTTTTCCTGCTAATCATTGGTATAACATCCAATTGATAGGAGGACCTTCATATACTAATGCATAAAATGCAATCTGTAATAAAGAGATCACTATCATATTCATTATGATACTAATCTCAAATATTGCAGAATATCATTAAATTTCCTATCATCCCCAATTTAGAAAATTATTTAATCTTTTTAAATTTTATATATCAATTTATTTATTTATCATGTTTTCAAAAATCATTTTGATTAAATAAGAGTATTATATGGATTTCTAAAAAAAAATTTTATTTAAGCAAATTTTATTTAAATTTTGAACTTACATTTGTGTGTGATAAAGGCATAGCAATAAATAAATATACAAAATATATTCTTAATTTTGAAATGAATTAATTTTCTATGAGGATTGTAAAACCATGGATTCGCATAAATTTATGATTTTATTTTTCATCAGAAAAATGCTTCGCCCTTTTCTTCACTCAAGACATGATTTATATCATTTCACGGTAGAAATATTCATGCATGATTGGTCATAATAACAATCCTCATACAACAATAACCTTAATGAGCTCATATTATTCAAAACACTCATGATCTTGAAAAAAATTAGAATTTGACGAAATAAAATCCTTTCTGATGTTGAAACAAATATTTTATGCTATATTTTTACAAATTAATTAGGAACTTATTTTTAATATCATATGTAGTTAAAAACTGACAGTTCTATGCTTAGTGCTCTGAAATTCAGTTCAACATGTAATATCTTCGATATTCTGTTCAGTACAGATGATTATAGTGATTCGAAATCCACTTTTGAAGATATGATTTTAATCAAATTAAAACTTAAATGCAAGAATTGACAGTTAAATAATAAGCTAATCAAATCACGGAATAAATGGTAATTAATATTAATTTTTACGGAATATATGTATATATATATACATATATATACACATATATATATACATATATGTATACATATATGCATATATATATACATATAAAATCATTATATGTATACATATACATATATACATATATGTATATATATATATATATATATATATATATTATATATATATCATAATAATAATAATCTTTATACAATAACGAATATATATATAGTTTCTCTTATCCGGTATTTTGTACCTTTTTATTGTATATATGACCCCTTTATAAAATTTTTAAGAAATATGTAAATTACACCACCTTTGTTATGGAATTCTAAAAAATATACAGTACCAAATATGGTTTAGGAATTTTGAATTGATCCTCTATATAATTTTATGATTTAACAAAAAATTTGAAAAAGAATTACGTTATAAATCACTGAAAAATAAAATTTTTATAACTTAACTAGTAATATTTACATCCTAATTAGAAATATTTTAACGAATAAAGCAAAAATATATTATTATAAAAAGATTATTACCGCTATATTCATTAAAATATTCCTAATTTGGGAAAGGAAAGGAATTTTTTAAAAAGATGACTTTCATTTAAAAAAATGAAATTTTATGTGCAAATAATTTTTGCTCGAATTGTATTTTTATAATTTAATAAATTTTAAATTATGTATACATACATTATTTAATTACTTATATTTAAATAATATAAAACTTTAAAATAAAATTTTTTTAAGGATGTACCATGTTGCCTGACAAAAGAAATTAATGAGATAGTATAGTATATCTTGTTAGAGGTTTTGTGAAAATCATATATAGCAAACTGATTCCCTAATAGGGTAAAGATTACTCAATATACCAAGAATTCGTAAAAGATATTCTTTAATGAGTTATTTTTCTGATAGTTGGTGACAAATATTTCCAATGAATGCACTAACCTAAGAAGACAAACATTTGCCGATTCTTAAATATAATAATGAGAAACTAAAAACATTTTATTTTTGATTGTATTTTGCTATGAATTTGTGTGGTATATGATAAATATCATAAAATAGATTTTAAAATCATGAGCCTCTAACCAGACTTATTGTTATAAAATAAAAACAATCCCCATAAACATTTTGGATTTTCTCAATTACAGAAAACAACATAAAAAGATTTGTGCTGAAAATATCACAACATTTTCCCCCATAAGAAAATAGAGTGATTTAAAGGAAATTTCCAAACTTTTATCATTGAACTTTCATTTGATATTCGAGCTTTCATCGGAATATATTCTACACAATTTAATATAAAATGTAATTTAAAGTGTAATATAAATCAAGATACCAGCTCTGTCGATGTATCTTATTATTCAAAGTCACAAAACAATGTGATTATGGATTATATCAGTTTACATCTTTGAATGAAGAGAGCATATAACATTATGCTGAGTCACAAGACATTGTTTTGGGACAGCACTAAGTGGGTTTTATAATTGTAATTGTATACATTAACTTTTTTCACCAGTGCTGAAAAGGGCTTTGTTATTACCTGCATGAAATGTTTAGAAATCTTAGAATTTCTGAATATTATTAGAGATTCTACACTAAATGAATCAAAAATTATACCTTCTATGAAATACCAAAACACACGAATGAAAAGAGTAGGTAAGGCATTGAACTTGCAATAGTTGCTTTACTTGTTAGAAAGAAATAAACTATATCAGATTCTCCAAATAATTGGTGTGTTAGAGTTGCGGCACCAGTATGTTTCCCTGTACCTATCCCTGAGCTGTCGGGCCACCGACACAGGTGTCATTTCACATGCAAGACATTGCGAACATGACAAATTTAACGTCACCCAGCAGCTTTCAGCCAAGACGAATAAATTATCAGTTAAGACGGGATTCAAACTCACAACACCCTCATAATGAGAATGCTGCCTTAAACAGCCAGGCTACCATGGCCCTGGTTTGCATTGGAGTAAAATCTGAAAATAAAAAGTTGCTATTGAAGGTTGAAATATAATAGAAGTTTGTTCAAGATTTGAATACTCCTTGAATGTTATTATCAAAAGAGAAAAAATTTTTATTCAAAATTCATCCTTACTAAACGCTATAAAAATGTGAGTGTCTATTAAAATGATTAATAGTATTTTCCGTGGTTAAAAATCGATATCAATTTTGGTATTCAGAAAATTAATTTGAAAAATATATTTTAGATAATTTTATTTTATAAAGCAACTCCATATGCATATCATTTAGCTTAAGTATTTGGTTATATTTTGTAAGTAACTTAAGTAAGTGTGTTTTCAAGGAATATATGATTTATATTTAAAATGAAAATTTAATTTTAAATAAGCTTTTGATATTTTCTATGATAACCAATTATTTTAATATAGAAAAGTAATCATAGATACCACAAATTTTACTCTTAAATTCCAAGAGAATAAAAAAAGAATCTATGATCAAATTTACTAATCAAAAATAGATTTCTTGCTTCATGCCATCTCATTTATCACATTTCACAAATTTATCAAAATTTTTAAAGTGGATTCCAAAGCACTACAAATATTCAAGCTCAAACTAAGAATTGAATTCAACATTTGTTAAACTGTCAAACAGATACTAACATTTCAGCTGCCAATTCACCCGAATTCTTACTCTCTGCGTACACCTAGGAGAGTGTGATCTAGATGGTAAGTTTGGAATTACCCCAAATTCCTTAGCATTCACTTTTCAAAGCGTTGCTTTTTGAGTTAAATAAATTTTTTAAAGTAGTGTATTAATGTGATCAAAATGAGATGCATTAGAATTGTTATAGGAGATAAATATTTTCCTTGATTTATCATCGGAATTCAGGATTATTGATGGCTTAAAAGCACAAGATGCGCAAGCAATAAAACATTACTTAAGAACATACTCCATATTCCAGATTTCTTGGAGAAAAAACGTGCCTTTAATGAAAAATATGCAAATGACTGCTAATTAATATTAAAAAATGTTTAATATTAATTTTTAAACAGCTGAATTCCAGCAATAAGCCTGCATATTTTTTTTAGTTTTAAGCCAAATTTTGCATAAATTGTATTCAATTGTTAATAAACATTACTAGATTTGAGTGGAGATATATTAGGTTTGTCAAAAAATTTTTAATTTGGGTGAATAAAAATAAATTAGATTGATTGATACGTAATTTGCGTAAATTCCCCTATTATTGAAATTTAATTATCGTTGTAAAACAAAAATTTCCTATTTGATACTAATTTATCTGAATAGTTTTCAGATAAATTAGTATCAAATATGGTATGACAAGAGACATAAGAATAATGAGGGTTAATCTGTGGTTTGGGTACCCCTTTCTCGCCAAATGGGCAATAGACGCGCCAAGCGGGGTAACCCTGGACATTTCATCCTAAATGCACTACTTGGGTCAAAAAAATGCACTAGAATATGGAAAAATATGAAAATTTTTTCTCCATATTTTAATGCAATTTTTGTTATGCAATTCATAAAAAAAAACACAGTTTTTGTTTTTGCTGCCATATTAACGGTGAAATTCGTTAAAAACACGGATTTCAGTTTCGTCGTCATAGAAAAGTCGTTTTTGCGTAGTGTCTCTCGGAGCATTCAACTCCGCGAGACAAAACGCAAAAACGCGCCAGTTGGTGACTTTATGAAAATGCGCCAAGCAGGGGACCCAAAGCACATTTTCACCATAATCAATGAATGAAATAAAATGAAACAAAATGTTTGAATTTTCTTTTCCTGTAATTTTTCTTTCTATTTTTGAAAACTAAATTATTTTTATTCATATAAAGAAATAATCTAATTGTATACAAAATGAAGGTATTGTATTTATATATTATGAGAATGAAAAACTTTGCACATTATAAATAACATTATGCCATAAAATTTTGTCACATTATATAATGCATAAATGTTTTGCTTCATTTTTCAAACAATGTAGATAAATAACATGCACTTTAAACATAAAAACGAGATTATATTCGAAATCGTTAATCAACACGCATGTCTTTTTGGACACCTTAACTCACCCTTGAGAAAAAAATTGATTTAAAATATGTACGCAAATCAGTATCCCGAAATATTCAAAATTGGGAGCCAAGTTGTCTTGGCGCTCTATAAATAGGAATAACTGTCGCCGTTAAGAGTACGAAGAAAAAAATACTTGTAGGTACGAAGAGTTCAGTTCGTGAATTTGACAAATGTGGCACTGGGGACGATCGTTAATTATGTCCCAGCTCTTTTTCGCAGACGACACGTTCCGAAGGTATATCTTTCAGCGGGATCAAGACCGAGCACATATTTATCGCATTTTACTTCGGCTTCGGTGGCAACAAGCCCGGATATCTAGAATATTTTAGTTGCTCGAGAACCTGATGGAGAGGTAGGAACACCGATTTGACTCGACATTTTAAGATTCTTGAAGGAGTTTTCTACAAGTCGACGAAAGCTCTTGGCAGATGCGCAAGAAAATGAGATGAGATTAGCTTTGAGAAGTCTTTTTATTTCTGTCTCTTTAGAATGGAATAAATGACAACGACGCCGGCTCAGGTACACGCAGTTTACTTAAGTTGAGAGATTTGTGACGGTATAACGCGTTGATTGCTCTGTAACAAAACACTGAAATGATGAAACAGAACTAAAAAAAGTTGTCAGTTAATGACAGATATAAGTCTGATTCTGTACAGTAATTCTTTAATTGGAGCTTTTTTTTAAAGATCAAATGAAAGCTAATATTTACCAAACTATATTACCTGAAAATTCTAAAATATTGACGATTAATAAACAATATGACACAGATATTAGAATTATTTTTTTTAAATAAGATAGCTCCTGAGTAAGATAATTATTTGTTGTTGCTCTTGTCTTATGCTAGCTAGGCTGGCATTATGGGGTGCGCTGCACCACTTTTCCAACTAAACTATATTTTGGTGTGGAGTCCGATTTCCTCAGTATATACATGTCATAGGACCTGTTTATAGGATTCACAACCCATTCATGAGAAGAAATGACAAGATAGGATAGACAGTGAGAGAAAGCACATTCATTCCCAGAATGGGATTCGAACCCAGGACCTACCTATCCTCAGTCAGGCACTCTAATGATAATTAGTACTCTTCTGGATTAAATATCTTTATATGCATGTACCCAGCCTGCTCTCTATTGTTGTTGCACTAGCATATTTCTCTGAACCTAGCTCTGAATTAGGCTCTTTAATATTTAATTAATGTAGTTGAAGAAATCCTCGTAATTTAGAAGCAGGGACTAAGCAAAAGACTCCCCAATACTTAACCAGCCATCCTCAGAAGTATCATTTCACTTGGAGGACATTGCGACCATGATCTATTGAACGTTTGCTTAGCCACTTTCAATAAACATGACGGATCTTTGGTTAAACAGGGATATAACCCCCTACCATTCATTAATATAAATGGCACCCTAACCAACCAGGCTACCACGGCGTGCACAGCTATCTGTAAAAGGCAGAACATTATACATTCAAAACACTTTGCAATTTCTTAATAAATTTGCTTCGTACATGTCATATTCAATAGTAGTTATCCATTAGCAAAATAATCATTAAATATTAATGACATTGTCTCATCCATTTTTCTTCAAAACTAATCTTAGTGTGAATTTACATACAGAATCTTTCACTAATCTGGTTTAACAGAAAGAATAAATACATTTTAATGTTGTTGCATCAAATGACATTAATATTCCACGTGAGGCTCTTAAGCAAATTTGAGATTCACCAATTTCAAATTTCTTATTTGATGATATTTGGAAGGAATAATCATTCAAACTTATGCTGTTGAGATCGCATTCTTTATTAATATTTCCCTCAAGTAATCTATTAAACTTTAACTGTAAAACTATTTATTTAATTTTCTTGATTTTTACTCTTTATAGAAGTTATTTATTTTCTTTTTGCTTCATTACTTCAACTCAGAATACTAGCTTTTAACTAAAAGGGCAAGCTTGATTGTATAATTAACACATAGAATTTTAAATTTCCTTCCATATAAGAATTTTTATTATTATCAATGCAATTTAAAAAATTTCATAAAATTTGCTAAGTTTAATATCGAAATCCTTTTTATAAATTAAACGCATTTTTGCAATCCATATTTTATTCATCTTATTAATTACCACAGTATTCTCAAAATATTGTTAAAAGTATTTTAAATACCATTATTCATATTGAAATTAAAAAAAATTTAATCGATAAAATTTGAATGCAATTTTAAAAACTTTTGAAAATTTAAGAACTTTACTAACTTTAAATTGCTCGATTCTTTCATTAACTTATAGTGAAACATAAAAATTTTGAAACTATATTATAAAATTAAAAAGTATTATAAAATATTTAAGAATAATGAATGAGAATATCATTAGAAACAAAGTAATTGAAAATAAATTTAATAATAATTGCAACTGATTTATTTCATAGACGAAATAAATTTTTATTTTGAGAAAATTATTTCCTAAGGTATTACAATTTTATAACAGAATTGCTACTTCTTTTTGTCAGAAAGATTAGCACAAAACAGT
This sequence comes from Latrodectus elegans, assembly GCA_030067965.1. NCBI lineage: Eukaryota > Metazoa > Arthropoda > Arachnida > Araneae > Theridiidae > Latrodectus > Latrodectus elegans. Next base: position 61,799,795 of record CM057815.1, read on the forward strand.
TTTGACATTTTTACATGATATAAAAATATATTAATTTTAAACATCATTTACTTATTATATATTGCCAATTGTGACTATGTTTACTGACAATAATAATCCAATAGAAAACTTTAAAAAAATGCAAATTGTAACATAGATTTTCTATGACTCATTAAATTTCCTTGTTATGGAGTTATTTCCTTAATATTTTGTAATTATAAATTATATAAATTAGCAGTTACAACACATTTATGAAATACATATAACGTATTTCATAAATAAGTTGTAACTACTAATTTTTATTCAATGATCTGTTTAATAATACTAAAATGAATATATTTGAATAATAGATTTTCCTTGATAACTATAAAAATAAATGTTAGGATTTATAAAAAAATTATTTTAATTTAGAATTTAGAAAATCTGAACTAATGAAAAAAATCAATACGTTGATATTTTTGATATTTTGAATCTATAACTAGGGATTCGAGTGATTTGAGAATGATAGCTATGGGTTTTCCATCGTTAAAACAACTCGTTTTGTTCAATTGAAGATATAAATAAAATTTATTTAATAAATTTGTATAAACTTCAGAATGAACCATTTATGTAGTTATAGTACCATATATTAAATTCTGTTTCCATTTCAATTCTCAACTAATTTTAATTATATTTCAGAAAATGTTTGCCGAGTGAACGAATGTCTTTTTTGCATCAATACTACAAATTACTATCTTGATCTGTTTGTCTCAGGTAAAGCAAGCTTTATAGAAAACTATAATTAGTCCCGTTGGAACCTGAAATGTATTTCTAGTTTCTGGCTAAAACAAATGCACGTGAAAATCTATATTTAACTTCAGCAAGAAATCGTTCTCAAAACTGGCGAGTGCGAGAATGGTGACACTTTCTGATTACTTTCGCTGCCACTGTTTTAGAATTCGCTACTTCCCCTTCAAAATTGCATCTTTCGTTTTAAAAAACTGGAATAACATAAACTTCTGGTGAATTTCTTTATTAGTTTTATGATTGCTTTATTTTTTGATGCAGAACTAGCATTTATTTTGAACTATATAGTTTGTTTACAAAAATTCATTCAGTTTTTGCTTAGAATAATTAATTTAACCGGGATCTATATCTTTAAAAGGATTCCAAATCAAAACTAATTCCCACATTATTGTCAAAGCAGGTATTCTCTACTTTTTTCTAAAAAATACTTTTTTTAAAAGAGGAATTGTGTCTTTATCAGAAGCACGGCTCATTTTTTCAAATAATGCACAGTAAATAACGTAATTATTGCACATAATTGTACATAGCACATAAATATAACAGTATGATTATAAATACCAACAAAACATTAAATAAAATTGTTTTATTTTAGTATTTTATTATTTTTTTACTGTTTCCCGTTTCAATTTTAACAAATATAAACAAATAAATAAATAAAAAACTCCAAATAGTTGAGGCCTTTACTTATACTATACACTCTCTAAATCTATAAGATTACAAGATCATCCTGAGGTGGAAATGTTTTTTCTTTTTTGTGTGTGTGTTCTATGTGGGATTTCC